>OZ038393.1:47052428-47442623 GCA_964036045.1 Eutreptiella sp. 'Long Island Sound 2002'
TTCAGTGTTGTCTTCCGGGCTGCTGTCTGCAGTTGCGTTCTGTGTGGCCATGTTCCGGCCCCATGGGTCGGGTGGGCTCTGTACACGGTGGGCTCGGCGTGCCTTCTTGCTGGGTTAGGTCCTGGCTCTGCCGGCTGGGCGGCTGCGCCAGGCGGCTGCTTGTGGTTTTGGGTTAGGGGGGCTGGGGTTGCTCGTGTCTTTACCCCTCTGCGGTGCCGGCTGTAATCTTCTGGGTGGTCCGTCACCGCTGTCGCCTGGCGCGCTGTGGTCCCGTGTGTGGCCTGTGGTGCTGGTGTGTGGCGTGGTGGCGCGGCGCCTTCCCGGGTGTGCGGTGGCTGGCTTCGGTTAGTCCCTCAGGTTAGGGTCAGTTGTGTCGTGTTGTGCCGCTCTGTGCCGCGTCGCGTCGCGTCGTGCTGTGGTGCGTTGCTCTGTGGCGCGCTGTGGTGCGGTGTGCCGTGGTCTCGCGTGGTGCCGCGGTGGGTCAGTGGAGGTCAGCCTGGCCTGTGTGGGTCGGTTAGGTCTTCGGGAAATTCTGCTGAATGATCACGGTGTCCTTGGGGCGTGCACACTGACTCTCACCCATGGACTCAATCTTCACCGGGCCTCGCAGACAGGCAGGTGTACTCGGGGTGTAGGAAAGGCGTTCCTTCTCCAAGGCAGACAAACAGACATCAGGAGTCGGACGGTGGAGGTGGCTTCCGAACGCTGTTTGAGTCGCGAACGGCTTTCACTGCAGCTCGGCTGCGCTGGCAGGGTCCGGGTCGGTGCCGCCGGCAGGGATGAGCTCATACTGTAGGGTCAGGGGGATGTCCATATCTCCGGTGCTGGACTGCTGGGGTCCGGGGCATCGGTAGTATTCTTGGCACTTCCAGTCTTCACGGCGCTCGGGGATGGCCTTGAAGGGGGCACCGTCCAGCAGCACCAAAGCCTTCGCGATCGTTCACAGCGTTTCGCTTCCCCTCGCGGTGCTCGATATTCATCATGGACAGGATCGGTGTGCCGCCGCAGTGCCATTCCTCCACTGGACGCAACAGGTTGGTGACGGACGCCCTCACGGACGTGAGACCAGCCGAGATCAAGCCCCCGTAGCAATACTCTGCGTCAAACCGCGACGGTAGCGCAGCCCGGCACTTATAGCCCATGGTGTGGTCGCGTGACGGTCCGTGGGGTTGCCCTCCCTGGGGGCCTGTGCCTTGGTCCCGTGTCCTCTGGGGGTGTCGGTCCGTAGTCGTGGGTGCCGCGGCCGTGCTTTCGTCCTCTTCCGGTGCCTGTGAGTTGGCCTTCGTGGTGGTCGGGGTCGTCGGCTGGCGGTGAGGGCATGGTGGTGTGCCGTGCGGCGGTGTTCCCCGCGGCCTCCTCTGTGGGTGTGGCCCGTTCTCCCCGTGTAGGTGTGCCCTCTGTTCTCCGTGTGGTTTCCGGTGGCCGGTGGGCGTGCGCTGGTGTGATCCGCATGGCGTCCGATGTTTGCTTCGGTGGTGTGTGTTGGGGTGTTTGGTGGGGGTGGGGCGGCACTGGTCTCCCCGTCGGTGTGGGTCGTGGTACCTGTCGTGGTGCCCTTTTCCTCCGTGTCTTGGTCCCCGTTCCCGCTCCTTCCTGGTTCTTGGGTGGTGTCCTGCCCCCATGTGGTGTCGCTTCCGGCGCCCTGTCCCTGCGTGTGCCTGCCCTCACTTGGGGCCCTTCCGTGCCCTCTTGCCTGTGTGGTCCTTGGTGCCCCTTGCCCTTCCCTTGCCCTTGTCCTGCCCCTTCCTGGTGTGGTGGTGGTGGGAGGGGCGGGGTGGGGAGGGGGCGCCGGTGGCCCAGGCTTGGGGGTGGGTGGCCTGGAGCCACTGGCGGAGGGCTTGGGGGGTGTAAGGGGGGGCGGAGGCCCTGGACCGCATCGCGGAGGAGGGCCTCCCATGCCGCTTGCGGCATGATGGCCTCCGGGGCGGCCTCGTTGGGGTTTGCGGGGGTGCGGGTGCGCACCTCCTCGAAGGTATGCACCATGTGCACCCCTTCGTGCCTTCCCGCTCCTCCGGCCCATTTCACCCAGCGGCGGAGCTCCTGCAGAGCGGAGGGAGACCACCAGGCGAGATAGGCGGGGGCCCGGGGGGGGGAGGGGTCCGTGCCTGGGGTCCTGGAGCGGCGGGGGGAAGACGTGGACCTGCGGTGGTGGCGGGGGTGGTGGTGCCTGGGGGAGCGGGAGCGGCGGCGGCGGGGGCTGGGGGTGGAGGACGGGTACGGGCGGAGGGGGGAGCGGGAGGGGGAGGTGAACATGGGGCGGCGGTTGCGCGCTCGGTGGCGTCCGGGGGAGCGGGAGTGGTGGTGGCGGGGGCTGGGGGTGGTGGATGGGTACGGGTGGCGGGGGGAACGGGGAGCCCGGCGGGGCGTGTGGGGGGAGGGGGAGGTGGATGTGGGGCGGCAGTGGCGTGCCTGGCTGCGTCGGGGGGAGCGGGAGTGGTGGTGGCGGGGGCTGGGTTGCCGGTGGGGGGAGGGGGAGGGGGACATGGGGCGGCGGTGGCGCTCGTGGTGGTGCCCGGGGGAGCGGGAGCGACAGGAGCGGGGTCCCTGGGGGTCGTGGTGGTACCTGGGGGAGCGGGAGCGGCGCGAGTGGATGGTTGAGGCGCGGTGGGAGTGTGGGCGCCGTGGGCGAGTGTGCCGTGCGGGGGGGGAGCGGGAGCGCCGCCGCTTGCGGGACCGGCCCTCGTCGCTCGAGTCGGGCCAGTCCGGAAGCGTCGGCGGCCTCTCGGGGGCCTCGCGCGGCGCCGCTTGGGGGGGGAGGTCCCCCGTCGTCCTTCGGGCCCCTTCGGCCATCGGATGGTGGCCGGGGGGGTACGGGGCGTCACGCGGTGCTGGTTGGGGGGGGAGGTCCCCCGTCGTCCATGGGGCCCCTTCGGCCATCGGATGGTGGCCGCGGGGGCAGGGCTGGTACGGGGGTGGTGGCTGGTACGGGGGGGATGGGTATGCGGGCGGGGCGTTCGGCGGCTGCCATCCCGTCCGCTGGTGCTGTTGGTGTACGGGGGGTTGTGGCCCGGTGGGGTAGGGCCGTGGGCAGTGGTAGTGGTGGGGGTGGTGTTGGTAGTGGTGGTGGTGGGGCCGCTGGTGGTGGTGGTGTGTGTAGTGGTGGGGTTGGTGTTGCGGGTATGGCCCATGGAGTCCTTGTGGGTTTTCCGGTCCCCCTTGTGGGGGTGGGGGGTTGGGCATCGTGGGCAGTCCCCGGGGCTGCACTATGTGGTGGGCATGGGGGAAGGGTTGGGGGCCGGGCTTGACGGTGACGATGGTTGAGGGGTCCCACGTCCCTGGGTCGGTTTGGCCGGCGGTGGTGGTGGTTTGTGGGGGATGGATGACGGGGCGCTTGGTGACGGGGATTTTGACGAGGGTTTGGACGGGGTCGTGCTGGGTGGCCGTCTCCGCGGTGGTGGTGGGTGCCGGCGGGAGGGGGGCGCGGGTCGTGGTGGGTGGGGGGTCCTGGCTTGGGCGAGGGCCCGGGCGGGGGTGGTATCGGGTGGTTTTGTGTCGTTGCGTATGCGGTGTTGTGTGTGGTCGCGTGGGCGCCGGCTTGGGTTTGGGGTTGGGTTTGGGGTTGGGGCCCGGTTTGGGTTTGGGGTCGGGTTTAGGGTTTGGGGTCCGGTTCCAGGTTGAGGAGTACCTCTGTCCGGAGGTGTGAGGGCGTCGATGCCGGGTCGGGGGTCGTTTGGTGGGTTGCCGGGGTGCCTGAGTCGCCTGTGTGGGGGTTGGGGGGTTGGTGCGTGCGGCCGCCGCTTTGGCTTTCGCCGTGGCCTTGAGGATGAGTTTGGCGGGGAGGGGGGGGTCGGAGTATGAGGTGGAGGAGGTGGACGAGGCTAAGGACGAGGAGGAGGTGGTGGACGCGGGTTGGGCTGTGATGCGGGCGGGCTTGCGGGCAGCGGCTTCTGCTGCGGCCACGGCGGGGAGGATGGAGGGCATGTCCCCGGGTTGTAGGTTGGGGGCGGGCGGCTGGGGGGGCCCGGTCGTGACCTGGCGGCCCGGCGGGCCGATCTGGTCGGCTGCGGCGGGGGAGGGAGGCGCGGGGCTGCGGCCTTCTCTTTCTGGGCTCGGCTGGGCCCGGGTCCTGCAATGTGCGAGGTCGTGTGGGTTGGTGTCAGCGGGGGGGAACAGTTCGCGTGGGCTGCATTCAGGGGCCGTGGGGGTGGGCCTGGGTCCTCTGGCGTGTGTGTGGGGGGCGTGGGCGGGCCACTGGGTGGGGTGGGCGTGCCGCGGGGCGTGGGGCTCCCCTTGGCGGGTGTGTGTGGGTTGTCGAGTGTGGGGGGCAGTGAAGGGTGGCCGGTGGGTGGGTGTGTGGCGGGCGTGTGCTGGTGTTCGGGCGGGTGGGGGAGGCCCGTGTCGTGGGGCCCGGGGGTGCGCGCGATAGTGGGCGTGTGTGGGTCTCCGGTTGAGCAGCGAGAGGGGGGGGGCATGGGCGGGGATTGTGCGGGGGGTTGTGCTGTGCCGGTGTATGTGTCCGCTTGCTGCGCGCTTGCGTGGGCAGTTGTAGGCCGGGCGGTTTGGAGGAGAAGCTTGCCGTCTTCTGCTGCCGCGGCAAGGATTTCGCAGACGAGCGTTCGTATCTGGTGGACCTCTTGGTCAGTGGTGGGAAGGGGGCATGCTAGCTTTGGGCTAAGACCCGCGCGGTTGAGGACCCTGTGGATGGCGTGGTACCCGCAGGTGAGGGACTGCTGCGGCCTGGGGGGGGGGTTTGGTCGTGTGTCCGGGCCTGCTTCGACTTGTGTGTGGGCGGTGGGGATGGCCCAAACCCAGGGCACGGTCCCCGTGGGTGGCCAGTGGCGCTGGATCCAGTGGGTTAGGCAGAGCATGGACAATCCCAGGTGGTAGCCCGCCTTCCCTGAGGTGATTTGGGACAGGGCGCGGGCTGGGGGCGTGTCCCCTGGCTGGAGGAGACGCCTGAGGATCCTGTGCTGGGTGGTGGGGTCCCCCACTGCCCCTGGTGGGGCGGTCTTCGGGGCGAACATGGTGTCTGTCCCCTGGATGATCCATTGCGGGCCGTGGGACGTAGCCATAGCGGCTATCACGTAGTAGTGGCCGCGCTCGAGGACTGTAACCCAGACCTCCGGCGGGGGGTGGTCACTGTCTGTAGGTGGGGGGGGGAGGTCGTCGTCCGGGGTGCGGAGGCCGGCGGCGCGGAGGGCGGTGTCGCGGTTGGGGGCGGTGGCCTGTTCCCACTGCTCCGGGTGGTTCGGGTCCGCTGGGTGGTCCGTCTCCGCTTGGGCCCGCCGTAGGCGTACGGTCCCTCGACGCGTGACGTTGCTGCCGGTGTCGTGCGTCAGGGCCTGGCCCCACTCGATGGGGGGGATCCAGATGGGCTGGCCCCGGATGTGTTTGCGGGCTCGCCAGAGCACGAGGTCTACTATGGTCTCGTGGAGGCCGCTGCCTGGGGTGGTCAGGTCCCGGAGGGCTTTGACGGTGAGCTTGGTCCAGTCCTCTTGTAGGCGGTACCAGCCCAGGGGGGTGGTCGGGGCCCTGTCTTGGAGGGTCGCTCGGAGGAGGTCGGGGTCGCGGATGGTGGCCGGTGTGAGGGGGGGGTGCCCCGGGTCCGGGGGGGGTGGGCTGGATGGGCTGCCGGGGTCTTGCGCGTCTACGTCGATGGATGGTTGGCCCTGGCTGGGTTCGGCCGGACTGGGCGGTGCCGGGTGGCTTCTTGGGTGCGAGACGGGTCTCGGGGCGCTGTGGTGGTGCCTTGGAGACCTGTGGATGGAGACGGGGGGCGCGTGCGGGACGCGGAGCGGGTTAGTGGACGTCTGGGTCATGCACGGCATGGTAATGGATGAGACGCTGCATGTGTTCACTGGCGGTGGGGTCGGTGAGTTGTTCCGCGTGTGTTAGCAGGAGGTGTTTGCGGTGTACCATTTGGGCCGCTGCTCTGCGGACCGCTTCTAGCTGGAGGTGTGCTGCTGCCTCCATGGGGCTTTCCGTGCCTTTGGTGAGGTGTCGGTGCAGGGCCTGTGTCACTACCCCTCTCATGGTGGCTTCTTTGATCAGGGGGTCCCGGAAGAGGTTTTCGGTGGCCTGGTGTGCGTGGCTGTGGGCTGGCCATCCTTCGTGTTGTCGCAGGGTTTCCGCCGGGGACCAGCCCACTAGGGTGTCCCTGTCTGTATGGAGGGGGCATTTCTTGAAGTGTTCCCAGTCCTCCGGGGTGGTGTGGTCGCATGGGCAACGGGTGTGTTCGTCGGGGACGTGGATGTGCTTGCGGGCGAGCCATCTGGCGACCCTGGTGAGGAAAGGCAGTTGCTCCCTGAGGAGCTGGATGCGTCGTTTCTGGAGGTGGGCTGGGACGTTTGCTGGGCGGAGCGCTGAGTGGTAGAGGGGGACTTGCAGTCTGTCCTGCAGCTCCTGGATGTGCGCCCTGCTGTCTGCGTCGCCGAGCACGCGGGCGAGATGTTGGACGGGGTTGGGGTAGTGGTACGCTCTGTCGTGGGAGGAATAGGGGGCGTCCTCTGGTACCCAGTCCGGGGTCTGATGGGGCTCGGGTACAGGGGGCACGTGTTGGAGGTGTGTGTGGTTGCGGCCGAGGTCAGGGATCTGGAGGGCTGGTAGGTGTGTTGTGCGCTGGTGTACTGCCTGGTTGTCGACCTTACCATTTCCGTATTGGTGCCTGTGGGACTCTTGTTTCACGATGTGGAGTTGGACGTAGGGGGGAAGGCTGCGTAGGGCTTTCCAGAGTAGCAGTGCCTGGGTGCCGAGGCTCGTCGCGGTTGCTTTGTGAAGTGGTTGCCTTGCTATGCGGAGGAGCAGGTGCGTGTCGACAGTGGCGTCTACCACGAACCAGACCCGGACGATGTGCGGGGAGTGGGCGGGTAGGTGGGCCGCGACCTCGGTGATGGCGTCGGCCATGGCCCCTAGCTCCCCGTGGGAAGAGGCCCCATAGGTGGTGTGGCCCGTGTGGTGGTCCATGTGGTAGTGTCCCCCGGTGTGGGTTAGCTGCAGGGTGGCCCCCCCGGTGATGGGCGTGAGGGCGGATTCGCCTGAGGCGTCGGTGAAAAAGAGCCGGTCCGCCGGTGATGGTTGTGGGAGGCGGCATGGGTTCATCGGCAGGTAGGCGTATATGGCAAGGCCCGTGGCGAGGTGGGCTACTGGGGTTGTGGGCTGTAGGATGGGGGTGGCGTACACCCCTATTCCTTTGGAGATGATGTGCTTCGCTTGGGGGGACAGGGCTATGAGTCCCTGCTCCGGCTGTCCTTGTGTGAGGTAGGAGTAGATGTAGTGGAGGATGTAGGCTGTGTCGGGGTTTAGGTCGTGGCATGTGAGGGTTTGTGTTCGGTGCTCCGGTGTGTGGCAGGAGTGGTGGAGTGGATAGTAGGGGTGCTCGTGCTTGCCCGTTCTGCCTGGCTCGTACATGCTGTAACGGATGGCGACCCCTGCCGGGTCGGGGCGGGGGCATGTGGGTGTAGTGGTGAAGAGCCATTTGGGCGCGTGGTCGGGGTTCCACGCTACCGTGGGGTTAGTGTCGGTGCGGTGGAACCATGGGGCTATCCATGCGTAGGCCTGTGGTGGTAGGTGGGTCGTGGGGTGGGTGTGGTGGCGTGCTATGAGGTGTAGCACGGGCCATGGTGCGGTTGGTGCCTCGGGGTCACAGGCCCAACATGTGCGTGGCATGCTCTGGGAATCTTGGGGGACCTTTGGTAGGTCTCGGGCGGTCATGTGGTGTTTCGGTATGCGCCATTTTGCCCCGTGGTGGATGACGGTGGTCTGCGTGGGTTTGGCTTCATTCGGGGCCAGTAGCAGGGTTAGTGGTGGGACTGGGCCCGTTACTGGGGGGACGGGTTCGTGTTTCGATCCGGTGGGTGCGTAGGGCGGTGTCTCTGGGATGGGTCGCGGGTGTTGCTTTGTGAATTCTCGGTAGGCTGTGCGCATGTCTTTGCTGCCCGGTAGAGTGTGTCCCGCTGTTCGTGCCGTCTGTGTGAGGTACTGGTGGAAGAGGCGGTATTGTGGCCATTCGGGAAGCTGTAGAAAGGGGGTGTGGTGTGCCCCGCTGTGGTGCAGGACCCGCAGTTGGGCGAGGGTGACGTATACTACGGTGATGGAGGCCCCGACAAGGTCTATGGTGTGGATGGTGCCCTTGGGGTGGTGGTGGAGGTCCCCGCAGAGGACCGCTAGTGGCCCTTTCTCTGGGCACGTGTGGTTGGTGAGTATGGCGTGGTGTGGGGATGGGAGCAGAAGCTGCAGGTGGTTCCACAGGCGGGTGTTCATGTTGGTGGGCATGCCCGTCTGGTGGAGTACCCAGCGCGGGCATGTGTTGCGGGCCCGTTGTGCGGCTTGGAGGCGGATGGCGGTGACCTCGCGGACCTCCGGTGAGTGGTTGTGGGTCATGCGGTGAAGGAGGAGGGCGGTGTGTCTGGTATAGGCCGCTTTCACCTCGTCCCCTATGGCGTCTCCATAGTGGGGCCATGCCGCTCGGATGGCGCGGGTGGGTATGGAGGTGGGCCAGCCCCCGTGTGCTGCCCATGCCTTGGTCACGGCGTGTGTGGCCGGCTGGAGGGCGGTGGTGGGGTGTGTTAGGTGGAGTGCTTGGAAGCCTATGGAGGCGTTCAAGACCCCGGTGAGGTAGTACGCCAGGCTCTGGTGGGACAGGGAGAGGGCCTTGGTGGTCGGGGACGCATATCTGGGGAGATGGGCGAGGTGTGACTGCAACTTGGGAGGGAGGGTGGCGTCCTCAGGGTTGGCGGCCTGGACTACCCCCAGGTGGGTGGTGGTCGTCACGACTTGCATGGGGGGCCCTTGTGGCCCCAGGGTGGGAGGTGTGGCAGACCCCTTGATCATGGCCACTGACTTTGTGGGGTGGACGATGAGGTTGTTGTGGGAGAGGTAGGAGACGGTCACGTCCAGTAAGTCGTTGGCCTGTTGGGTGACCGTTGGTCCGGGGTCCGGGGCATGGGGGTCGTGTGGGGTGTGCGCGACGGTGAGGTTGGTGTCGTCCGCGAAGCCGACCAGGGGGGAGAGGAGGGGGTAGGGTGCGTAGGCCGGGTAATCCTGCTCGATTGCGAGGGCCAGGGGGAGCGTCACTAGAAGGTACAGGAAGGGGCCCTCTGCTCCCCCTTGGGGGACCCCGCTGCCTGGCTCCAGGAAGGGGGTGAGGCCTGCTCCTGTGCGGACCGTGTATTTGCGGGTGCGGATGTAGTCGGAGGTGAAGTTGTAGAAGGGGAGGCCTAGGCGTTTCCACACCGCTTCTAGAAGGAGCCAGGGGGTGTTCGGGAAGGCTCCCTGGACGTCGAGGGAGGCGATGATGAGGTCCACCGGGTCCATGTCCGCGATGGTGTCCTGCAGGAACATGGCCTCGTGTCGGGAGCGGCCTGGGATGGCCCTCCAGAGGCTCGCTGGTATGTGGGGGTCCAGGTGGGGGCGGATGCGGCGCAGGAGGATGGTCCAGACGATTTTGACCTCCGTGACCGCACAGACTATGGGGCGCCAGTTGTCCGGGTTCGCCCAGTCCCCTTTTTTGTAGAGGGGGCGGACAACGTTTGCCCAGTCTGGTGGCAGGGGGGTCCGCCCCGTGACGATGTCCCAGAGGCGGTGGGCGAGGACGCGGAGGAGGTGGGCGGGGAGGTGGTAGTATGCCTCTGCAGGGAGGCCGTCGTAGCCTGGGGTTTTGTGTTGCCGGAGACTGTGGATGGCCTTCCGGACTTCGTGGATGGTGAAGGGGCGTTTTTCCAGGTGCCTCCTCTGGGCGTGGTTGAAGACCCGAGGGAGGTGGTCGATTTTGGCCTGGGTGTCCGGGTCCAGTGTGTCTTGGGTGGGGGTGTGTTGCCGGAGGAAGCTGTCTTGGGTGGCTTGGAGCACTGTGGCTGGGTCGTTGGTGAGTGAGCCGTCCTCCTGCCGGACCGTGGTGATGGTGCGGTGGCCGGTATCGGTCATGGGGTCGTTGACGTGGCGGATGGCCTTGTAGGGGAGTTCGTGTTGCGCATACCGTTCGTGTTCCTGGGCGATGCGCTGTTGCCTGTGGATGTGCCATCGCTGCAGGTCCGCCCTGATTTGGGCTATCTGTGTCCTGCAGTGGTGTATCTGGCGGCGGGTTTGGGGGGTGTCGGTGTGGAGGAGGGTCGCCAGTTGTTGCTTCGCATGCCAGAGGTCATGGAGCATGTCCCCCAGGGCCGTGGGTGGTTGGTCGTCGTCTGTGTGGGGGTGTTGCTGGAAGCCGCAGGCGACGGCGGCCGTGCGCATGGCTGTGAGTAGGTCGGTGGGGTCTGGTTGGATGCGCCGGGCGCGGTCTATGGCCCTGTGATATTGGGACCAGGCATGCTTGTCATGCAGCGGGGGCATCTTCAGGGGGGGTGGTAGGCCTTGGTCCGCATCTTCTGGGGGGCTGGGGGGAAGGTTGGGGATGGTGAGGCGGATGTGCAGGGGGCTATGGCCTGTGGGTCCCAGCGGGAGGGGTCCATATCGGGCCTCCGCTCGGATGATGGTGGTGGGGTCGCCATAGCATACGTCGATGCGGGATGGGGCGGCATCCGTTTGGTGGGGGAAGTGGGATGGTTGGCCTTCGAGGCTGGCTGTTAGGTCCACGAGCCCCAGCATTTCGATGGTGTCGCGGACTGCTTGGTCCTGGGGTGTGGCCTGTCCTCCTCGGTCCGCTGGGGTGGGGGCGGCGTTCATGTCGCCGATGATAACTGTGGGGGCGAGCATGGCCGTTTGGCGGTACGCCTCGGCCAGGGCCTGGAGGAAGGCTTCCGTGGCTTCGCCGAAGGGGATGTGGGTGTTGATGACGTTGAGTTGCCATCCGTCCCCGACGACCTCATAGACACCTAGCCTCCCTGGGACGCTGAGGTGGTGGACGAGGTGGACGTGGATGCCGGTTTGGGCGTATAGGGGGGTCCCCTTGTGCCAGTAGCATTTGTACGCTTTCTGGTCCGGGGTATATATGGGGGTGGTTTCCGGGGGGTCGTCGCGCTGTAGGCCTTGTTCCTGGAAGGTGAGGAGGTGGGGGACCCACCCCGGCCCCTGTGCCATCGGGAGCTCTTGGAGGGCGGTTGTGGCGTCCTTGGAGTATGTGACGGCCTGGTGGTTGAGGTCGAGGAGGTTGACGGTGGCCTCGGTGGGGGCGGGCCGGGGCTGTGGAGGCTTGTGCCCTCGGCCCTTGCCCCGTCAGGGAGGGGGACTGGGGGTTGGGGACTTTTTGCCGGTTTGTGGGCGTTTGGGTAGGCGCGGCGGGGGGGGGGCCTTGGCTCCACTCCGGGGGGAGCTCCCCAGTGTATTTGGTGCCTGTGTGGGCCTTGTTCTCTTCGGTGCGGAGCCGGATGGGGTGGGCGCTGGTGAGCTCCAGGGTGTCGCCGAGTGGTTTGTCCGGGGCGCTGTTGCCTTGGTCTAGCTCCTTTTGGCGGTGCCAGATCACCCGGATCTGTGGCCCCCCGTTGTCCCCCGGTCCTTTGAGGCGGTACTGGATCGTGCCCTCACACCAGATCCAGTCGCCTGTGTGGTCGTTGCGGAAGGGCTGTTGGACCTTCGCACCTTTTTCGAACCCTGGGTACGCTTTGGGCGGGGCCTGTGCTGGTGGTGGGAGGGAGGATGATGAGGATGCCTGGTCCGGGTGGGGCGGTGGTAGTGGTGGGAGGGAGGATGACGAGGATGCTTGGTCTGGGTTCGTCGGGTCGGGTCGGGCTTGCGTACGGTCTCCGGGGGATCTGTTGGCCATGGCAGTGCGGCGGGGCTGTCGTCGAAGGGGTGGTGTAGGTGGTAGTTCCTCATGGCCTTGGCCTGCCTGACCCAGGCCTCTGTGGGTTCCGGTGTGTCCAGGCCGTTGGGGGAGCCTTGAGCCCAGTAGAGTGCTGTGTGGAGGGCTTCCCAGGGGGCGCCTTCGCGGCCTGTGAGGGTGGTGGCTTGGAGGAGTCGCTGCTGGCCCCGTGGGGGGTCTTCCGGGTCCATTTCCGGGGTATAGGCCTGGGCCGCGATGAGGACTCCTCACCGCGTGCACAGCGCGTGGCCTACTGTCAAATCCCTTTAATGCATCATGTGCACGCATGCAGGGAAGGGAGGCGAGATCAATACCACTGTAACCACAGTGACTCAACCAGAAGGTGAGCTCGTCCTGGGCTTACCTACCTTACTCACCATGCATCGTGTGAATGCCGAAGTGAAGCGAACGCAAAACAAACCTAAGCGTTTAAACAACCCTATTGCGAGTTATAAACAACCCTAAGCGTTTAATTGCATCGTGTGGCTTGCACGATTTTTCCTGTTGTACCTGTTTTGTCATCTGCGAAAAGGATAACAGGGAATGGCGAATGAGAGACGACAGCACAACGCAAAACAAGCCTAAGCGTCTAGGACAACGCTACTTTAACGCACAAACAACGCAAACACGAGCACACACTTCTCCTTTGAACCTGTGAGGAGAAGGGAAGGTGGGTGCATGCACAAGGAAGCGTGGCAACGTGTGTATGTCGGAATCCGGCACATGCATCGCGAGCACTTCGTCTTCTCTAACCCTACGTGTGCACTACGTGCACCATTTGTCGAGCATACCTTGCAACCTTGTTTTTACCTGTGCAGGGGGAATGCAGGAGTCGCCCAATCACCCAGAGACAGGACGGAGACAACCCTAACGTTTTAACGTAACAACCACGGTGTGCGGGCCCCTCTATCCCCTCTATCACTTCTTTCCGCGTGGGCTGCCCACTAGGTATGCCCTCATACTATCCTTATTCCGTTCCGCGGTGTTGGTGGCCTCTTGTTCTTCGTGTCTTCTTTGGCGGTGTCATCATTTTCTTCGGCGGTGGCGGCCTATAGGATGTGCATGTTCGGGAAAGCAGAAAGGCTGGCGGTTTCTTTGGTTGCTGGGCGCGTTGGCGTTGCATGTGTCTCCATCCGCGGTGGCCCTTGTTGTGTACATCCATACCTTTTGTTGTTTGCGGCGGCATATATGTGCGCGGGCATACCTCTTGCTCTTCTTGTGCCCCTGGGTGCTTGTGGTACGTGTGTTTTGTGGCGGTGGTGGTTTAATATTGTTCTTCCCACACGCGCACGCACACACACACACCTGTACACACGCTTCTTGTGATTGTGCTGGTGGTGTGGCTGCGGGCTGTGTACCGCTCAACGGGACTGACGTCGCCCATACCAGTACGGTCACCATCCGGGCAGAATGTGTTGGGGGTTGCCTGGGGTCCACTCGTTGCCAGTCACGCACCAGGATCAACACGCTCACTGGCTGGTCAAGATCGCAAAGGATCGCTGGGGTCCCTCTAGTCTCATTGACAGGCCCCCTTGGGAGCCGTTGTGCCCTGCAGGTGCCACCCAGACACAGTGCGGGGCTGACGGGTGGGCCAGCAAGGAGGGGGCGGAATGCCGTCGAGGATTACCACCCCCTGTAGTGCCCCCTCAGACCACCCATCAGCCCTCCCGCTGCCCCCTGTGTGTGTGGTGCTTCTGGGAGCTCTAAAGTTAACACTGTCGACCCCTTACTCCCGAGCCAAAAGAAGTACAGAACAGCAACCAGCACCGCACACACCAATGCAGTACACTTAACTGTTTCTTGACCCTCACGGTGTTGTGGTTTGACTGGGAACTCTCTTGTTTTTCGAAAATCCCAAAATACGACAAATCTCTTCTGCGCAGGATCTTTAGGCGGAGCACCAATACATAGAGACTTCACAAATTCAAAGACAAAAACCCTGTCCAGAGATATCGAAGTATCATACAGCACTTCGCTCACGCAATTGGCATCTCGATGCTTCAGATGTAATCACAGGCTGCAGTGCGATTGCGACTGCAATTGCGACTCGCGCGCTTGCTGCGCTGCTGCTGTTCAAAGCCATAACACTACCTGCCCCTGAGACCTCCAAGAGGTCTCACTCGTCCGGGTGAACGTCACACTGTCGGACCCAGAAAGGCAGGCCCAGAAAAAAAAATTTGGATCTCAACATGTGCTCGCTACTGAAGCATAATAGTGGTCGAAACCCACACACAATGAGGTACAGTATATGGTATACCTGTCGTCAGCGCCTCATTCATACGCCGTGTTCGACTCTGCCACGCCTGTGTCTTGGCGGAAGCTGCAGAAGACGACTTCGCCAGGCACACTGCATGGGCGCTACCCACAGCAAGGCTGTGGGACCGTTGAAATACCATAACATTGGGCACAGCCATCGAAGCTGAGTGCCCAGCAGATGAACAACCAACAGGACTATACATCTGTCAAATCGACAGAGCATTTTCTGAGGCAGTCGACACCAGTAATGGCGTCCCGACTGCCGAATCACCCATTACTTGGCATCCAGACTATCAAATCAGCCAATACCTGGGGTTCCGATTGTCGTTTCAGCAGTCCGTGCCCCACTGAAATGTAGACGAGCGATCCACCTGGAATCCACATACTTCGGGCACTACCTTCAGCGTCGCAACGCCAGCCATGAACTTGAAGGTGTCATGGACCGTGTAGTGTCCACGAATGTCGCTTTTGAGGGCACACTTCTGAATCAGGATACCAGATCGATGGTTGAGCAATCAAAGGTTGGGATCAGCGGGCTGGCCGTCGACGGGGCACTTGTACTGGAATACGAAGACATGGTCACGAGCAAGTGCTCGAAATTTTGCCCGTCCCACTGTTTGTGCCTTGGTCGAATAAAAATTCCAAAGGTTCGACAGTTTTCAAATGTCCTCGTTCCACGAATCCATTCGATTGGTGACCTCGAAGGAGAACGCGTCATGTCGACCGGTGGACCATCTATAGGTTTGCTTCGAACCAGTACCAGCGGCCATGCTGTGGTAGAACTGACCAGTTTGCATATTTACTCGCCACCGCGGTGTGTCGGCAATCGAAACTCTCCGAACAACGATAAAGAGACTGACGTCGTCGACTCCAGGTCCGAGGGCGTATCGGTCAATGATCTCAAGGCTGGTGGTTCGAGAGTTTGCTTGGAGTCGACCGAGGTGTTGATGCACATACTGGCCATCGGCGAGAGCGCTCTGCAGAGCGAATCGAACCGCTTCTGCAGTGACAAGGCTCGAAGCCGCGTCGACAATGACGGCCTCGAGGACCTGGTCTCAGCAGCTGACCTTGCCTCAATGGGCCGCTTTGAAATCGTCATGAATCGGCGTGAGGTACTTGAAGAAGAGGATGTCAAAGTGATGCTGATATACATTCCAATGCGCCGGCAAGAACCGGTGGTCGAGAGGGTCTGCGTGGAACGGGTCGCTCGCGGACGAATCGCTGAACGCGAACTCCTCCCCTTCATCGGCAAAAACATCCCTTCGGAACTTGACCGCTCAACGGCAACGTCGTCTTTCCTCGTATCCGCTTTTGAAGGTGGACGTGAGGTATTTCGAGGTACCGAGACGTCGAACCAAATCAGCGGCGTCCTCGAAAGGAAAGAGGTTGATGTCCTCCACACTGGTCAAGTGAAGGCGGGCAACTCGTAGAATTTCCTTATCGAAGTCTTAGTACCTGATTTGTCCAGGGCCAGGCTGGTAAAGAGTCGCCAGCTGGACTAGGTCGATGGGGGCACCTGGTGTGACGGCCTTGTACGCATAAGGTCCGGTCAATTCTCTTATTCGATAGTACTCCTGGAGTTGGACCATAAGGTCCTGTGTTCGATGTGGAGCACACCCATATGGTTTGTACCCAAGTCGAGTGGTACCTCGTAGGCCTGGCAGTTGGTGTCGTCAAAGAAGCAAGTCGTCCTTGTACGCAAGAAGGGGCGCTCGATCTTCAAACAACCAGTCCTTTGTCTGGCAAACCCTCCGGAGGTCTCGAACGAGCCCAAGGATCAGAACAGTAGAGGGTGCTGCTCGACGCATCTTGTCCGCTGTCCAGTAACGTTGGTACCTGAAGATTAGGTCGATTCCATCGGCGACATGCATCAGGTCATCGATCCCTGAGATCTCTCGATGCATGCGGTTCAGGCGTGCAATTTGATTGGGCAGGTCGTTCTCCACGAGATTGTTCCTGAATTCCCAGTGGAGCTCTTCGTTGCATTGCCGCCAGTCGACGAGGTTCCTTCAAAAGATCTGACAAGCCACTTCGATCCTTGTGTACCACTGGTAGCTCGGTGCTCTACCAGCATTCCCATGTTCATCGAAGGATGTGTCAGGCGCGCCTCGCATCATCTCGTAGGGGAACGGCACTGTTCGACCCCAGCTGTCTATGTGGATGACTCTGCGGAATTCGACGATAGCGGCGTTCGTACTTGTCACAACTGCTGCATGGCGTTCGCTTAGGAATACGTGACCTCCTCGTTGACCGGCCATGGCGCTCGACGCGACGACAAGCACCTGCAGGTCGAGTTTGGTATACTCTGGCGCAAGCAGATCTTCTTCGTGCGTCCCAAATCGATAGGGTGGCTTCATTTCAAACTTGCGCAGGTGTCAGGGTTCGTCGACAGTCTCGACTTCATGGTCGTATTGCTCCATATGATATGGCTGCCACAGCAATGCTGGTTGTCGAACAGTATCGTAGCTGGGCGTTGGCGTCGACCAACTCTGTGTGGCATACGCATAGTCCTCGTCGTCAAGGGTGTAGGAATCGGGTAAATCTCCGCAGTCGTCTTTGTCGTTGTCTTGTTCGAAGTAGCAATCGGACTGGTTCGTTCGAGTGGTAGCTTGCGTTCTCCAACTATGATTTTCCGGCCCAAAACGTCACCTTACTCAAAAAGTACCCAAAAAGCAAATTTTTCCAATGCAACAGCATGTTTTTTGGATTGAGCGCCCAAAAAATGGGGAGGGTCCTCATGAAAACATTTTGAAAAGGCTCATTTACCCGTTTTTTCCAAACAAATGGCCCCCGGGGGGGGGGGGGGCTTTTACCAGATTTCACCAGACGTGGCACTAACTACCTGCATACAACTTTACTCAGAAACTTACCCAAAAAGCATTTTTGGACTCCCGAAGAATGTTCTTTGGATTCAGCACTCCCAAAATGGGGGGGGTCCTCACGAAAACATTTTCAAAGGGCACATGGGGGGCGTTGGACAGCCATGATTGGTCGACCCATGATTTGTCGTTGGGGGCGGTGTTCTCGTTAGTAGAGGTGTTCGGCTCTCCTCCTTACGACGGTTCGTTCCTGGAGGCGTTGGGCCTCGATGTCCACGAACTGTCGACCCATGATTGATTTCATCCGGACGCTGAGCAGAGGAAGGGAATCAGTCGTCATACCCCGTGTAGCAAGCGAGATCCTCATCAGGATCGAACCACTCTGGGTGTGAATGAACACATTCCTCCGAAGAATTGGAGTGTGTATCAGGCTCTTCGAGGCCCGAGCACTGTCCTCGATAGTATTCGGCGTCGCCCTGGGGCGGGGGCCCGTACAGCTGGCAAAATGTTGGGTCAATGCGGGGTTGGGGCCCCCTTTCCCTGGTGGATTCCAGGACAGGCCAATTGGCCAGGGCTTGCTCCAGCCTTTCCAAGCCTGTGGTGGATCCTGACATTACGATACGCCCACTCGGTGCTAGTCCTGCAAATTCCTCACGGGAGGACACCCCCCCCTTGCCTCCTTTCAATGAGGGGCCTCCTTTGCCTCTCGAACTTCCGGCGTATGCCGATTGGCTGTAGTTCGGCGGCGAGAATGGGTCCAGTGATCGACTTGGTCGAGCTGGCACTGACGCTACTGATCGACAGCGGCGAGCTGAAGTAGATGTCGCTGGGGCTTCGGCACCATTGCCATCTCCGACGGCAGAGTCGTTGATCTCGTCAACATCGATGACATTCGACATGGATGCTTGAGAGGGCGGAGTATGAGGGGTAGTTCGGGATGTCCGCGGAGCCGAACCGTAGGCGGAGGCTCCAGTGGTCAACCTGGAACCCCGCATGAGTTTTTCGAAAAACCAAGCTGCAGAGAAGTGAGGTTACTCAGGGTGGAGTCGAAGGAACTCCAGGTACACGGGATCCTCCTCTAGAGCTTTACTCAACTCCCGAGACCATGTGTCGCCATCCCATTCACAGCGGTACAGGAACGTGCGGCGCTTCTTAGATCCCACTCGACGTCTCGTCAGAATCTTGACAAGTCGAGGGGAGTCCCCAGTTTTGACAGGTGGCATCGGGAATTCCCACACTGGCTGTCCCTCTCGATGGATGTAGGGCTTTATGTTGTCTTGATTAAAAATTCGCAACCCATCGAAGGGGGCAGGGATGTCCAGTTGAACATTCTCGCCCTTGTTGAGTACGTAGAGAACTTTGTAAGGGCCGCACCAAACAACATCGAGTTTCCCTTTATGTCAATATTCCGGCACCAACACCCACCATCATTCCACTACTTCAGGCACTCAAACGCGTCGGTCCATTTGCAGGACCACATGCATCTGGCGTCGACGTTCCTCGGCAAGTATTGCACGCACAGAATCCAAGGTACGTTCAGCTCGCTGCATGTAATCATTCACGGTCGAGGGTTCATGTGCATGAGAAGTCATTGGGGAAAATGCAATGGAAAATGGGGTGTTCGTCCCTCATCAATCTCGAACGGAGATAGTCGAAGACTATTGGACTTCAGGTTGTTAAACTGAATCTCGGCAAACAGAAGGTCGACACCCCCCTCGTTGTTACCAAAGATGCCGTGTGTGCGCAAGCGTTGCAGGATTGACTGGTTGCTGCGCTCCGCTAGGCCCTTGCCTCGAGGACGGTTGGCTACTGTTTGGTGCATCTCGATCTTGAAACGCTGTGCCAAATCTCTCCAGGCTTGGCACTCGAACAGCTTGTCTCGATCAGAAACAATTTGTTGAGGGCATCCTTTGAGTCGAATTACTTCACGCAGGAACACTTAGACAAGGTCGTCGGCCGTCATATCTTCGCGGTAAGGGATCAACATTCCACGCTTCGAGAATCGGTCGACCACAGTCATGATGGCGTCATGGCCTCTAGTGGTTGACGGCAATCCTGAAACCCAATCGATGGACACACTATGCCATTTGGTGTCGGGCACCGGCAAGGATCTGGGTTGTCTGGCGGTGTCGAAACGCCGAGATTTAGCTGCTTGACACACATCGCAACTTAAGATGTAACGCTCGACGTAATGTTCAAGATGTGAACAAACGTACTCGCGCTTGATCAGCGCCATGGTTCGAAGTACTCCCGAGTGGCCGACTCCGATTCGGATTACATAGCCACAATTGAGGTAAGGAGCGTTGGAGGGACAAGCACATGCTTGCCCATCGTCGATAAATGGAAGAACTTGCCATCATCGAAGGACAACGTGCCATCAGGGAGTTGGTGTCGTGCCGCCGGGCTTCGAACCGCGATTTCGTAGATGTGTCTCGTACGTGGGTCTTCTTGATAGGCCGCTGCTCACACAGCTGTCGAAGTCAAATCCTTACACTGATAGTGTCGGTGTACTCGACGGTGTGTACGTTTAAGACTCGACGGGTACGGTGTGTTTGGTCCAACCTCAGGCAAGGGAACTGGCTGTAGTGTGCCGTCTCGGTGGCGTTGACAGCGAATCAGTTCTGTCAGGATCGGGGGATATTGAAGTTCTTTGGGAATAGTGACTCGGAGAGGACGGTCCATGTCTATGTCGGGAAGGTGGTCGGTGTCGGCAGACGTATCTGGCTCGTTGCCAGCATCATCGAGATGTACTCCGGGCTGGTGTGAATCCTCAGCCAGAGTCTCGTTTGACGGCAGTGGCTCCAGGTCCTCCAGCTCGACGGCTGGTCCAGTGTCAAATTGGAGGGCTGGTTCTGCATCTTCGTCAACATCAGGTTACTTCCCCACGGAGCGTCCGCTTCGAAGCGATACGTACAGGTGGTCGTATGGCTGGGGCCAGACTTCATCGTGTGAGAACAAGTCCTCGAGCACATGTAGGAACTCATCGACAGGTTCTCCTTCCGTTGAAACCCATCTTTCGAGCAAAGGTACCACAAAGGCTCGTGTACGTGTAGCATTCTCGATGTCCATCAACTGTCGCGAAGTCAAGCGGGAACAGGCGTCCGCTGCTGGATTCTCCAGACCCGGTACATACCACAATGTGAGGTTGTACTCCTCAAGGACCCGGGACCAACGTGCTTGTCGTGGTGTCAATGGTCGAGGACACGACTTAAGAAAATGAAGGCTCTCGTGGTTGGTGTTCACATTCACCTGATGTGGTCCTCGAAGTAGATGAAACCACTGCTTCAGGGCTATGACGATGGCCCACAGCTCCTGTTCTCCAATCCGGTATCGAGTTTCGGCAGGTTGCATTTTCCGCGACATGAAGGCAATAGCTCGAAGATGCTCCTTGTACTTTCCATGCGCACATCGCTGCGCTAGGGTGGCCCCCACGCAATCTTTCGAAGCATCCGTGTACAAGTGATACGGCTGTCGGGGGTCGATGGCACTGAGAGGTGTCACATTGATCATTGCTTGCTTCAGCTTGTCGAAGGAAGCTTGATACACAGCTGTCCACTCCCACTCAAAATCTGCCTCAATCATCGCGGTCAGAGGGGCTGCGACAGCTTGGAATGCTTTGACAAACTGCTGGTAAAATCCACAGAACCCGATAAATTGTCGAACTTCATGAACCTTGGTCGGCGGAGGCCAACCTCGAATGACCTTGATCTTTTCGGGGTCCATGTCTACTCCGTCTCTATCGATGATGTATCCGCAGAAGGGTACTCGACTCTGGAAGATTGTCGATTTATCGATGCAGGGAAAAAGCTGGTGTCGATGGAGTAGTTCATGTACCAAATCGAGATGTCGTTGGCGTTCATCCGCATCCTTGCAGAAGACGAGAATGTCATCGATGTACACCCATACAAAAAATCCCCATGTGGTCTCGAAGGACATCATTCACGACGCGTTGGAACGTCGATGGCGCGTTACAGAGGCCAAAGGGCAGAACAATCCATTCGAATGCGCCAAATTGTGTGTTGAAGGCGGTTTTCGCGACATCTTCGTCGTGGATTCGGATCTGGTGGAACCCGCTGACAAGGTCTATCTTCGAAAATACAGTGCAACGCCCCAGTGTACTTAAGATGGATTGGATCGAAGGTAAAGGATATCGATCTCGAACAGTTCGCGTATTCAACGCTCGGTAGTCGACGCATATGCGCCATTTACCATTCGCTTTCTTCACCAGCAGGCAACCCTCTCCGTATGGACTCGAGGATGGTGTGATCTGGCCATATCGATGTAACTTGTCCAGCTGTCGTCGACGTTCATCTAATTGACTCGGGTCCATTTTGTAAGGGTGCACGGTGGATTGTCTTCCGAATCGAACCGTATTCGATGATCTCTACCAGGTCGATGCGGAGGTAGGTCACCATACTCCGCTTTCTCCCGGTCGTAGGGGTCCGCCCATTTGTGTATTCAAATAGCCAACTTGCATCGAACGGGGTAGAGCCTGTCATCGTCACTGCTTGCCTGCATCTTGTACATTTGATCGACCGGCACTGCGGGTTGAGGCACAGCACAGAAACACTTGATCGTCGGTGAGATCAGCTTGACGGATCCCCCTTTTGAGTTTCGGCAACGAAATGTATTCGATCCCCATGTCGCTGCACTCTTCATCGGTGATACCATGTTCTGTTTTGGACTCATCGAACATGCCAGCACCATTCTGGAGGTGTGTCGACAAGTGTAGGTCAGGGCGTTTTTTGGCATGTGGTGTAGGGCTTCCAATCGAACTCGCTTTCCAGCTACTGGATGAAAGTGTCGAAAGAAGGTCCAACTTTGAAGCGGCTTGGAACTGCAGCTGGGTGGAATGTCTTGACTCGTCAAAAGGCAACCGGTGTGAACTCGAGCCATGTTGGATGTCCGCATACCGCTACTTCCAGTTGACATCATAGCTTCAAAGCCATGGTAGTCCAAGTACCACATCGGGCAGAATCTCCAAGACCTTGAAGTGATGTCGAATGACGAGTTCTCCGACTCGAACATAGGCTTTCGTGTAGTATCGCACCTCGACTTGAACACATCCGGTTGTTAAGACGTGTCCAGGGTTTGTCAGTTTGTAGAGGAGAAGTCGCGCCCTCTTTGCAGTCTTCATTGACATGACGTCACTCGTCGCTCCACAGTCGACTAACAATTCCAAGCTGGAGTCAAAGGACTCATCACGACGTGCGGAAATGGCCCTCGAGTCGTGAACAGAGACGCATGCACAGGTTCTGTTTCTTCGACGTTGACACCCCCAAGTGTCGAATTCTTTTCAGGTTTACTGGTACTGATGGTGGTGTTCAGCTCTTCTCGAGGACGTCCACCACCAGGTCTTCGAAGACACTGCCTGGGCCGTTGTGGGACGTTCTTTGCTCTTGGCGTGGGATCGAAACCGTCTGTTACTGTCTCGACTCAGATCTCTTCGTGGTGTGCCTGATCTTGATTTCCGGCGTTCTCTTTCTCGAGATGGCCGTCAGTTCTTTGGACAGTCGCACGCCAAGTGGCCTTGTTCGCCACAGTTGTAGCACCGCCTAGTTTCTCGACCATCTTGGCGTCCGAACCACTCGTTCCGACGTTCACCAATGTAGGCATGTAGTTCTTCTCAGGGCTTGGCAAATGTATCAAGATTCATTGCCTCTGGCACAGTGGAAGCCATGGCAGCCGCGGCTGGGGCCGGCATGCGGTTGACATGCGGTGTTGGCATAGGACTGGAAGGAAACGTTGTAGAAGTCGAAGTTGGCGGAACCATCATAGGCAGGGGTCTTGAGACGGCAGAACCCATGGTATCAGTTGCCGTTCTCGATGCGTTCTGTACCTCCTCGAGCTGGTAGCCGGCCGCCATGTAGGCTTTTGCAATGGTCTCCACCAGAGTATCGAAGCCGAATGGTCTCCCAGAACGCCATTTGGAACGGACTTCAACGATATATTGCTGACGAACAGCGTCATTCCACAATCCCTCAACAAATCGAGAGTTGACAAGGTAACCCATCTGGAGGTCCCTGGTGTTAACCTTTTACTTGATGACGCAAGTTCGAAACTCCTTGACGTAGTCCGTATGTCGAGGGAACTCACTTTCTCTCAAGGTCAACATTCTCAACAGGTAAACTGGCTCATGGGACATGCAATCGAAACGTTGACCCAACACGCGCATGAGCTCGAACCAGTCATCCTGTACAGCTTTTGTCAAACTGTGATAATACTCGACAGCATTACCTTCAAGGAGAAACCGTATGGTGGTCACCTGATCCAAGGGTGAAGTGATATAGGGTCCTCCTTCCATGTGCGAAATTCTCCAGATCGCGGTCTCTCATAGAACTTTCGAATCAGCTTGTTTAAGCAGTCAACACGACGTCCCAGGATCTCCAATGTTGGAGCATGTGGAATCGGGACATTCACTGGATTGTCTTGGTGCATCGCGGTGTGCACTGGGTTGACTTGTTTCATTGGGTTCGCTGTATTCATGAACGGGTCGAAGACAGGTGGCTGTAGAGGTGGTTGTTGCGACGGATAAGGTGAACTGTTGGACGGTGAATACGGCGAATAGCTCGACGGAGACGGCTGTGGTTGTGGTTCTGGTCGTTGCTGTGGTTGTTGTTGTGGAAACTGGATGTGATTCGAAGGTTGTTGACTCGAAACTTGTGCAAACTGGTTGAGAAGGACATAACATTGCGAAAGTTCATGTTCCAGGCGTCGAAGTTCACTTACTGCAGCTTGTGTAGCATTCTCGGTCGAGGACAGCAAAATGTTGACGGGGTGATCAGTTGCCGTAGTAGGATTTGCTGCTGATATCTGCAACGCATTGATGTGTTGCTCCCATTCGATGACCTTGGCTTGAAGATCTGCAAGCTTCTGCGACAAGCTGTGAAGATCACGAGAAATGCATGGAAACCACTCGCTTTCTCGACTCGCGATGCGCTCTGCGATAAACATTTCGAACGAACTCGAAAACTCGTGATGCAACGGTGAGTCGGATGGAAACAGGCAGTCTCTGATAAAGTGCAGCATAGCTGCGTCGTCGAAAGGTCGCTCCATTCCAAATTGAGATCCAAATCAAATTGACGGCGTCAAAGATTGATCCCGAATGTTGATCTCCCTGCCACTCAGCTGGCTACCACCTGTTGTGGTTCGACTTGGGAACTCTCTTGTTTCTCGGCATTCCCAAAATACGACAAACCTCTTCTGCGCAGCATCTTTAGGCGGAGCATCAATACATAGACACTTCACAAATTCGAAGACCAAAACCCTGTCCAGAGATATCGAAGTATCATACAGCACTTCGTTCACGCAACTGGCATCTCGAGGCTTCAGATGTATTCACAGGCTGCGGTGCGATTCGACTGCGACTGCGACTCGCGCGCTCGCTGCGCTGATGGTGTTCGGAGCCATAACAACGGCTTCCTATCTTCATGCCTCCTCTTTCCGCTAGGGCGCTGACCCACATCACCTCACTAAATCCCACGTGCTCTCGAGAGACGCCTGCTCAATTTCAGCCCAATCAGGGCAGATGTGCGCAGTTTTAGAGCACATGGTTCCATGTCAAGACCCTTTCGATCATGGAATGCAAATCAAATTCCGTCAGATTTGGAACGTTGAATCAATCAATCTGGTTCTTGAAACTAAACGAACAATTTACAATGCCGCAGTGCCTCCTCTGAAATTTAACCTGAAAAAGCCAAAGGAATCTGCAGATCTGTAAAGACAAAAACTACAGCGTCACCGCCGGTCGCCAGCACACGTGCGCCCCACCAAATGCCAAATCGTAAAATAAATGTGTTAGCACCCTTTTCGGGTTTGCTATTCACCAGTGCCTATTTTTATATTGAAATTGATGTTTGCATGGGTGTTTGTCGGTTTTGCCCAGAGGATATTCCAAGAGAACCATGGGCTTTCTGACAGTTCGTTTGGACGGGGCGTTTGGACAGAGCGTTCCGACAGGGTGTTCAGAAGGCAATGGCAAAGGGACTGATGCTCAGAGAGTATTCAGAGGCATCTCCCAGATTTCGTTTTGATGTGATTAGAGTTCGTCGTGTGCTGCGCTGAGGGCGCTGGAGGTTGTACGGAGACATCCGACCATGTGCACAAGTACCCTGATGTTTGTTTTGAATACAACTCAGGCATTGTTCGTTCTAAAACCCATCCACACAATTCGTCAGCAGGCATCCGGGACGTCCTGCCACACACCCTCTGGAGACACCCTGTGCCACAAATGCAGCGGGCATGGAGTACAGGCTTCTGATTCTGCGGAGAAGAGGGTCCACAGCCATGAGGCGGTTCTGTCTCAATATGCTTGCTACCTCATTACTGCACATGTGCCTGTCTCGTCAATAGCGACAGGACACACATGTACACACACGGGCGAGGGGCCAAGTCCAGGGATCTGGGTCTTGTAATGTATGTATGATGGCACTTGTACGTATCCCACGGCAGTTCTACAGCCTGGTTACACACTTCTTCTTTGGCCACTTGAATGTCCAAAAGAGAGCTTGGTGCTATAAGCAATTGTTGGGGACTGGACCATGGTCCCTGACCTCAAGCATGTTGCAGAATGTTTGCAACAGCTGCAACGGAAATGCAAAAAGCTGAAGACCGCGCAGGCCAGGATGGCATGTAGGTGGATGGCATTAAGAGTACAGTGTCCTTAGCCGTGCTCAACCCGTTCCAAAGCTAATGCCCTCTCCTTTCGTACTTAGGTGTTTTGGACTTGGGTTATTAATGGGTTGATGCTCGTCAACGGTCCACAATTGCTTGCAGTCATGGGTTGTGCCTTGTGCTGTTGCTACTGCTGGTCGCGGAACCGGATATGCCGCTACTCTACATTGCAACTATTGGTGTCCGTGGCTGCAAATGCATACTTTGAACAATAGATTCTGAAACCTTCGCGAAAGTGAAATTTTAGTCTATTGCTTTTGAGCTGATTATGTTTGATGCGAAAACAGACTTCGGCTCTACCCTAGATTTTCGTTTTAAGGTCAAAACCGTTCTACTCAACTCAATCACGTCTACTCAATTGAATACCATAGATTTCAATTGAACAACTACTTTCCACTATGTCTAAATCCCATTTAGTGGCACCTCATGTGGTTTCATATTTCCAAAACCATGACAACCATTTCACAAAATGTATGTCAAACACCTACCATTGATTTTTAAACCCTTGCGACCCTTGCATACCCTATTTTATGCATTTTCCTCACAATTGATGGAGTTGAAAATTCCATTGAACAACAAGAGGATCAACACGCACAATACCATGGGGTGAACACTATCATAAAAGGGTGTGAAGACCATGTATTGATGAATACACTTGTCCTGCACCTTGGCATCCGCCTTGTATTGCACCCTCCGGGCCTCCGCCTCCTCATATGTCTTTTCACAATCAATTTTTTTTACGGCCACGAGGCTAATGTCATAGTCCCCGGGTAGTTGCGGGGGCATGATGAGCATTCGCCAACCCGGACGGGTGGCCTTTGTCCATTCACTCCTCGGAGCATCATCTCACTCCGAGCCACGCAAAAGCATGGCATCATACCCACAACAAACAACCCACTCCTTATCACATTCCAAGTCCTTTTCCATTTCTGATTTGCATGGGAACCGAAAAGTTTATCTAGGTCTTTAAGACGTAGAGAGGCCCTTGTTGGAGGGACCCCATCTTCCTCAACCACTCTCCCTAATTTCTTACATTCCTCTCCCTCATGCGCATCATTGGTTGGTTCCTCCTCCTCGTTTGGGTCATCCACATCATTGGTCGGTTCCTCTTCCTCTTCCTCTTCCTACTTTTTTGCTTCCTCCTCAACGTTGCTTGCCACGGCTCCTTTCAAACTCACTTGGAGGCTCTCGAGAGAAAAGGCCACACCAACGGACAAAAGCAAAGGAAATATCCATTCACATGCATGCAATACCACATAAGCAAGTGAAAGCAATGACTCACATTGTTCAAACCAACGGGAATGCAAGGCATCGCAATTGCTCAACATACGCTTCCGGCATGTGTTCCGGCAATGCACGCGTGTAAAACACCAGTGCCACCCTCCGACCACGCCATTGCCATGGGCCATGCAATGCATGTGAATCAAAGACAACGCCATGTTGTTGGGCGTCACACAAGTACCCCTCAATGAGGGATCCATCCGCACGTGGACCAATTGTGGTGATTTCCTTTACTTCGTTGTGGATGATCCCCCCTTTCTCCACAAAAAAGCCCCCACATGGCAATCCCCCTCCTTCCCCCCTCAACACGCAAATGCCCGAAACGCGGTGCTCATCATGTTCATGGCAGTGCAATTGTATTGGTGAATGTGGGAGGGGGCCCGGGCAGTACCCAGCTACCGGCAACCGGACCCGAGCCGTCGCGAACAGGAGTGCTGAGTTTAGAAGGCTAAAGCAGCCATAAAATTTTGCTTTTCAAAAGATATCGCTACTGGACCGACCATTTTGTATGCTATTTTCGCCAAATAAACATTCAAATCGTACTGTACCGATTTCGTTCCTTTAATTTAGCATGTCCATGTGCGTTTTGTATGTGAGCGGCCTTACCTCCCAACTGAAGACGACCACATTTGGAATCAGCGGCTTTCGGTGATCATTTTAAACATGTTGCTGTTTTGGGACGTGCTGAAGCGGTACCCAGAACCCCATGGCCAGGTTACGGCATACAACCGGTCTCCGGTCCACTAACCCCATGTACGGCGTGTTCCGTGCCGTGAAGCCCCGCATCGGCAACCGATGCACCGCCAGCGGAGATTTGTATATCAGAATGTCAGGAATCAACAGGGTTTTATTTTCATATTGTTTCCGTCAATTTTTACGCTTCCGTTCTGATACTCACTGTTTTGACTGCTGGCGGTTGGCTCGCGACTTTACCGTAACCGCCAGTTTAACTGTTTATAATGGAAATTTTAACGCAATCCGTCACGAAGGCTCCAAAGTCGCCAGGAACTGCATGGATGCTTCCGCAATTTTCATAATTAATACTCGCAACCTCAATCCGAATTTTTCAGGATGTCGAAATCGGATTTTCGACTTCGACATCCCCGCACTTGATTTGACCTCCATCGAGTGGACCTACGTGCTTCCCTATGCACGAATCAACTTCCCCTTTATCTTGCCCTCCATTTGTCTTAAAGATATGGGCAAAACAAAGTTGATTCGTGAGGCCACTTGTGAAGGTCATATCTCGTGCCGCTTGCGAGTATTGACTATAAGGAAACGTGGGATGTATTCACAATACTCCTGACGTAATTTAGGAAGCTTTATATGCCTTGCGTTTCCACACGTGCGCGCTAGTGTAATGGATCATGGTCAAGAGGGTAGAGTTTGCGTTACAACTCATTGACCATGACATTGCGTGCGTTGAGATAACTTTCGAGTGTAGCGCGCAAGTGTTGGTGTTGCATAGGAACTCTCCTTGAGTTCCTATGAGCGATTGACACAAAGTTATGCCCTTGGAGGGGCATGACATATCGTGGTGGGAGCTACCTTTTTGGGTAATATGTGGTATGTGCCATGTGTTGTGTTGCGTGCCCATTTGGCGGGTCCATTGCTCCAAGACAAGCCCGCCAATGGACCTCATATTGTGCAAGCCCCTTCTCCACACTCCCTACTGTCAATTGCAAGCCTAACCTTCGTGAAGGGAAGCTTGTGTGGTGAACCCGAAGCGATGCGTTGGGAGCAGGGTGTGTATTTTGGAATTTTCCATATTTTCATGTGCCCACTTGGGAAGCAGCGCTCGTAACCTTTCAAGGCGCCCCAAGTGGAGCACATATGTGGGTCATTGGTGTCAAGTCATTGTGTTCAGAAGGATTAAGTGATTGCACGATCCAAGCCGAAGATATTATAATATAATTATGCACCTTTCAAGGCACTTTTGTGTGTCATTGTGCCAATTTTGCCATTTTTGGCTCGTCATGATGTCAAGTGGCGACTGTGTACCTCAACGTTGCGCTCAATTGACATCATGACCCAAGTATGTTATGAGGGTACATACTTCGGTAGCCAACATATCTTGGACCCGGCGAATAACTCCTCTTAGGCTTGGCATACCGTGGCCGCCATGTTGGCGATTTGGGACTATCCCAAATCATGGGCTCACTTGGCGACCCTGCCATTCCCAATACCAGAGGAGTTGGGCGACGCCCAAAAGATATGTTGGACCAACATGACTTGATACCAATCTTATGGCACACTCCGGTCCGAGTCGGGCATGTGCCTCATTTGCCTTAACCATGAGTGTGCGCATTTTTGGCCATTTTGAGCAATTTTCCACTTTTGCTGCCCGCCGTGCACTATGTTCTAACCCTCGTGCACGCCGGACGCATGGACCAATGGACCATATATGACATGGGTGTTATGGGTAATGGTCCCCATGGTCCACACACCACGTGGGCGAAGCGGAGCCGCCTTCGTTAAGGCGCTAGGCCAAATTGAGTATGGGCATTTTTGCCATTTGGGCATTTGTGGACCCAATTGGGATCGTCACCACGCCAGGCAGCATGGAAATCTATGAGAGCCAAAAGCATGGGAGTCTCTGTTGGACTCCGGGCGGATCGTGTATGGAATGGCGGATCCGATCTCCAAGCCGGCGTGGAGATATACTATTGGGAGCACACCGAATTTTGGCTCATTGCAAGCAGTGAAGCGGTACCCAGAACCCCATGGCCAGGTTACGGCATACAACCGGTCTCCGGTCCACTAACCCCATGTACGGCGTGTTCCGTGCCGTGAAGCCCCGCATCGGCAACCGATGCACCGCCAGCGGAGATTTGTATATCAGAATGTCAGGAATCAACAGGGTTTTATTTTCATATTGTTTCCGTCAATTTTTACGCTTCCGTTCTGATATTCACTATTTTGACTGCTGGCGGTTGGTTCGCGACTTTACCGTAACCGCCAGTTTAACTGTTTATAATGGAAATTTTAACGCTATCCGCGACGAGGGCTCCAAAGTCGCCAGGAACTGCATGGATGCTTCCGCAATTTTCATAATCAATACTCGCAACCTTAATCCGAATTTTTCAGGATGTCGAAATCGGATTTTCGACTTCGACATCCCCGCACTTGATTTGACCTCCATCGAGTGGACCTACGTGCTTCCGTATACACGAATCAACTTCCCTTTTATCCTGCCCTCCATTTGTCTTAAAGATATGGGCAAAACAAAGTTGATTCGTGAGGCCACTTGTAAAGGTCATATCTCGTGTTGCTTGCGAGTATTGACGATAAGGAAACGTGGGATGTATTCACAATACTCCCGACGTAATTTAGGAAGCTTTATATGCCTTGCGTTTCCACACATGCGCGCTAGTGTAATGGATCATGGTCAAGAGGGTAGAGTTTGCGTTATAACTCTTTGGCCATGATGTTGCGTGCGTTAAGATAACTTTCGAGTGTAGCGCGCAAGTGTTGGTGTTGCATAGGAACTCTCCTTGAGTTCCTATGAGCGATTGACACAAAGTTGTGCCCTTGGAGGGGCATGACATATCATGGTGGGAGCCACCTTTTGGGGCAATATGGAGTATGTGCCTTGTGTTGTGTTGCGTGCCCATTTGGCGGGTCCATTACTCCAAGCCAAGCCCGCCAATGGACCTCATATTGTGTGAGCCCCTTCTCCATACTCCCTACGATCAATTGCAAGCCTAACCTTCGTGAAGGGAAGCTTGTGTGGTGATCCCGAAGCGATGCGTTGGGAGCAAGGTGTGTGTTTTACAATTTTCCATATTTTCGTGTGCCCAGGTGGGAAGCAGCGCTCGTATCCTTTCAAGGCGCCCCAAGTGGAGCACATATGTGGGATCGAAGGTTATTGGTGTCAAGTCATTGTATGTAGAAGGATTAGTCGATTGCACGATCCAAGCCAAAGATATTATAATATAATTATGCGCCTTTCAAGGCACTTTGGTTTATCTTTTTGCCAATTTTGCCATTTTTGGCTCGTCATGATGTCAAGTGGCGACCGTGCATCTCAACGTTGCGCTCAATTGACATCATGACCCAAGTATGTTATGGGGGTACATACTTCGGTAGCCAACATATCTTGGACCCGGCGAATAACTCCTCTTAGGCTTGGCATACCGTGGCCGCCATGTTGGCGATTTGGGACTATCCCAAATCATGGGCTCACTTGGCGACCCTGCCATTCCCAATACCGGAGGAGTTGGGCGACGCCCCAAAGATATGTTGGACATATATGACTTGATACCAGTCCTATGGCACACTCCGGTCCGAGTCGGGCATGTGCCTCATTTGCCCCAACCATGAGTGTGCGCAATTTTGGCCATTTTGAGCATTTTTCCACTTTTGCTGCCCGCCGTGCACTATGTTCTAACCCTCGTGCACGCCGGACGCATGGACCAATGGACCATATATGACATGGGTGTTATGGGTAATGGTCCCCATGGTCCACACACCACGTGGGCGAAGCGGAGCCGCCTTCGTTAAGGCGCTAGGCCAAATTGAGTATGGGCAATTTTGCCATTTTTGCATTTGTGGACCCAATTGGGATCGTCACCACGCCAAGCAGCATGGAGATCTATGAGAGCCAAGGGCATGGGAGTCTCCGTTGGACTCCCGGTAGATCACGTATGGAATGCTGGATCCGATCTCCAAGCCGGCGTGGAGATATACTATTGGGAGCACACTGAATTTTGGCTCATTTCAAGCAGCCAAAATGACCCAATTTTGGGACCCCAATTTCCCCCTCCGTGTGGTCAATTGGCGGCCCCACTTCTCTAAGCCCATAGGGAGCCCGGACCCAAATCTAAGTTGTACACTCAGATATAAGTCCTAGGTCCTGCCTCCTACCCTGTGAGCCATTGGCCTTACCTTGGCCGGGCGAGCCACGCGTGGGAATGACGCCAATTTTGGTGATTTTGGCATCATGACCCCACTTGACTCATCCGTGTTGCCCTGATGCCGGGACCTCAGAGAGAACCAGGTTGGGTGAGGGCTCCAGGGAGTTCGTACTCGAAGGGCATAGGGTCAGTTGCCTCGTCCCTACCTCTGGCCGGTCCGGACGAGGGGTCAATTTTGGAGTTTTTCAAGCTAATTTCAGTTTGGGCTGAAACAGCCCATTTTCAGCTACCAACTCCTGGGTGATAATGGCGGGGCCATATCTCCGGCTCAGAGTGGAGTTCGGACCCGCCGTTAGAGGAGCATGGGGAGCCACTGTTGGTTGGCCTTGGAGCCCTCTTGGTACCCAGGAACTCGCCTGTGGCTGGGCGGGACACCTTCCTTATGGGCAGGGTTTCAGGGTCCGGACTGAGCAGGGCATGGGTTGTGTTTGAGCCCCCGCCCCCATCAGCCACTGAGAGGGTCGGACCTGGGATTGGGATATGAGTTGGGACTGAGTGTCTATGGTCCTGTGATGCCCTTACCCCAGTCCAGTCTTAACCCCATGTGTACATATCCTGATGTGTTGCTGTACATACTTTCGTTCCCTCTTTGCAGAGTGGCAAGGATTCTGAAACGCTTTGTCACATGACACAGGCGTATTGATGCCCTTGTGAGCGTAGTGCCTTGCCTGCCTGCTCACCTGTGCGTGTCACCGCAGCGTCCCGTGGCCGGCCCCCCACGGGAACGCGTCAAAAGCGTTTCACCGCCGCGGGGTTACCCAACCCTCGCGTGCCACTCGGGGCCACCAACCCCGAGCAGCGCGTCGCAGCAGCGCGGCGCAGCTCGCAGCTCGCAGCGCAGCGCAGCGTCTCGCAGCGCAGCGCAGCAGCTCGCAGCGCCACTCAGCGACAGCGCCGAGTTCGTCACGGAGCCCGCAGCGCCGTCCAGAGCATCGTCCTGACCGCGCAGCGCCCGTGGAAGAGGTGCACAGACCAGGACTCCTGCATCGGCCCCATCGGCCGACCCGGAGTCCCAACGGCCGACCAGCAAGGCCGCGTCAACCACCTCCACAACCACCGGCTGACCAGCACCAGCCGCACTTCCAATCCAGTGCTGCAGCACCCTCCTCAACAACCACAACCAGTTCGTTGAGTTGAACGAGTGCACATCAAGGACTTCAAGATCATCTACGCCCCCGCTGCCATGGTGAATTGGCAGGAAGCGGGCAGGACGTGGCCGCGGCCCCACCCCCATGCAGCACGCCTGCTGCGTGGGTTGGTTTGGGACCAGCATTACCGCCACAGCAACCCCCAGTGCGAAGGGGGCATGCCCAGGAGCTTCGAGCTCCGCACGGACATCGCCCCCGACCGCCTGCAGGCCGTGGAGGACTGGCTGCGGGCGGAGGGGTACGAGTACCGCCACCAGCAGAGGCGCTGGAGGGCGTGGACCCGGCCGGACAGGCCCGGCGAAGGGCTGCGCACCGACGGGATCGAGGAGGACGAGGACCCCAACGCCTACCCGTCGGGCGCCTCGATCAACGTCTCCCTGTGGGACGTGATCGAGAAGAAGTTCCCGGAACCGGGAAGCGAGCGCAGGCTGCAGGGCAGCAGCAGCGCGTCTCCGGGGACGGAGAAGCGGTCCGCCGGGGACAAGAAGAGGGACCGGAGGTGGCGGGAGTACCAGGAGTCCCTGGCTGCCGAAGCCGCCCAAGGCGCCAAGGGCGGAACCCCAGCCCCCAGTCCCCAACGGCCCAATGGTGGACACCACCCCGGCTCCACCACCCTTGGCGACTACATCCAAGTCGCCAAGCAGGCCCAGGCCAAACCCCGTCCGCTGCTCCTGAGGGCCCGGCAGGCCTCAGCAGGCCCCAGCAGCGACATCGAGTCGGCCCACCGCGGGAGGACGCCGGCCGACCAGGCCAGCTCCAGCAGCAGCGTCGCTCCCGAAAGGGACGTGGCACGCGCCTGTGAGCGCGCCTGTGGGGTGCCCTGCAACCGTCGGGTTGCCCGGCAACGGGCCAAGCAGTACAGCGCTGCTGTGGAGGGCGCCGCCGGCATCGCCCAGGAGGAAGCTGCGCAGTGGGCGCATGGCATGGCCATCCACACCCAGACCGTGGCGGCCATTGCGGCTGGACTCACGCCCGTGGCCGCCCATGGGGTAGCGACTGCCCAGGTCAACGGTGAGTTGGCGGCAGCCGACGAGGAAGCCCGCCTGACGCAGGAGGCCATTGCCTGCAAGGAGGCCGAGGTGAAGGCGCTGGGGGGGGCGCTTGCCCAAGAGAGGGCAAAAAAGGAGGCGGAGGAAAGGGCCCACGCCGAAGCGACGGCTAAGGCCCATGAGGATGCCGCCAAGAAGGAAGCCATCGAGGCCGCGCGACGGAAGGTCGCTGAGGAGAAGGCCAAGACGGAGGCGGAGCTGGCGGCGTTGGAGGCGCAGAAGGCGCAGCTGCTGCAGGCCCGGGAGACCGAGGCGGCTTGTGCTCGGGAAGAGGCCGAAGCGCGAGCTGCCGCAGCCACCGCCGCCGCAATGGAGGAGGCAGAGGCCAAACTCCGCCACGAGACTCCCCCGGGAGGATCGCGAGTGGAGACCCTTCGAAGGCTTTTCGAAGGGGACGCCTCCTCCAGGATGAAGCTGGATGAGGCGGACACGGGCAGCAGTGGGAGCGGTAGCACCACCGCCCGTCGCCGGAGGAAGGGCAAGGGGAAGACCCCCGAGAGGCCGCGGAGGCCAGCGGGTGGGCACCCCCACGACAGTGACCCCTTCTTCACCGCCAGTGACGGGGATGAACGAGGCCGTCGACATCGCCAAGTGGTGGCTTGGACGGGCGGAAGTGGCGGAGACGTCCCCATGGAAGGTGAGGATGAGGATCCCCCTCCTCCCTACCGGAGCTCCGAGTCCTCCGTGACCGAGACGCCCAGGTGGGGCGACATGGACGAGGATGACGACATGGACTTCGGCATCACGAGGAGGCGCCCATCCTCGGACCCACCGAGGCGACCCGGCGGAGACCCACCGGGACCCCCTGGCGGAGGACCTTCAGGACCCCCTGGAGGACGCCCACCAAGTGGACCCCCTGGAGGCGGACCACCGGGCGGGGGAGGACCCCCTGGACCGGGCGGACCCGGCGGAGGCCCTCCTGGAGGACCCCCTGGGGACCCCGGCGACCCACCAGGGAACGGTGTCCCGGATGCCACCTGGCGGTGGATTGTCTACCTCCGCAGGAGAGTCCAGTTGCTCGAGCTGGAGGTAGACACGGGCAAGAGCGAGATGGCTCGCATCTCCACGGTCGCCGCGCGCGCGCAGAAGGACTTGGACATCGCCAGGGCCGAGACCAAGTCGCTGACCAACGTCGTCAGCGGCCTGCAGGAGAGGCTGGATGCGCTGGAAGCCCGTGGGAGAGTCGGCAGCGACCACCCACCCCTGGAGTCAGGCTCGTCGGACGACGGCTGGGGACCCGGACCAGGTCCAGGCAGACCCCACGCCCCCCGCGGAGCCCCCAGGAGTCGCCCCAGCGCCAGTGCCCCCTCTCTCACCGCCCCCTCTCACCACAGCGCGGGCCGCCGCAACGAGCGCGTGCCGCCCGGCAGTGGCAGTGAGGAATGGCGCGATGAGTGGCTCAGCGCGGACTACCACAACCGCCATGCTCCACCGCGGACGCCTGTACGCCCCCGACGCCCGCCACCAGCCCCGGTGCCAATCCCCAGGGCTGGAGGACGTTATGGTGGACTCAGGGATGAGGTCCCCAGAGGAGACGTGGAGTGGGATGTCGGCGAAGGTGAGGACCTGGACCTGGACCTGGACCTGGAGGAGTTCAACATCAGCCCGCCGCGTGGTGTACGACGGGAGGCCGCTGAACGCAGCCGCCGGCGCCGTGATGAGGATGCGTACATGGATGCAGTACGGCGTGAACATTTTGGTTCAGCGTACGTGGAGGAACCGCGGCGTAGCCACAGGGACTCCATGGAGGAGATGGACGTAGCGGCCGTGGGAGTCCGTGGGCGAGGGCGATGGGAACCTCGGTCGACCTCGCGGCCGGCGTTCATGGTCTCTAAGGCCGCGGACGCCGCCGTGTGGGAAGACTTGAAGGACATCAAGCCTCCCATGTACGATGGCAACCCCCTCAACCTCGACCGCTTCTTGGAGAAGCTGGACGATTGGGGGCTGGCCGTCACTGAAGACCAACCTCCCGCGGATGCGGAGAGATATGTCTTCAAACGGTTCAGGTACCGCCTGCCGGAAGTGCTCGGCGAGCTATACTTCGTGGCGACCAAGGAGGGGAAAATCAAGACCCTCAAGGACGCCAAGAAGTGGCTTAACGAGCAGGAGCGGGTGGACGCTCCGCAGGTGGCTGCCAAGCGCTGGAAGTCCATCAAGCTTGAGCATGATGGACGGGAGATCCGCCTGCGAGAGTGGCGAGACTTCCGAGGGAAATACACCCTCTTCCGCCGCAATGTGGAGGATTGGAACGAGGGTGACGAGCAGGCTCGCCTGCTCTCCATGCTACCGGAAGCATGGATCAAGAGGGTCACCAAGGAGGAATCCAAGAGGGCCAAGTCCAACCACACGGTCAAGATGATGCTCCCCAAGGAGTATCATACGAACGTGGTGAGTTGGGCGAAGAAGAACGTGGCCCGGGATGTCAAACGGCACTCCCTGCGGAACGCTCTTCTCATCACCGTCTCGGGCGATCGCGAGAAGACCGCGATCTGGCGCCTTGACGATTGTGAGTTGAGCGGCCAGACCATCCGTCTGCAGCCCATCCCGGCGCGGATGAGCTGCGACGAGATCCTGGAGTGGGTTGGCGAGGAAGTACTCAAGGAGTACCGAAACCTCCACCACACCCGCGGGTTGAGGCCCGGCGACCGCGACGTCAACTACGTTGGCGAGGGACCTGGCGGGGAAGACGCCATGGACCCAGCGGGAGCCGGCGGCGATGAGACTCTCGTCGACGATGACGACGACGATGAGCCCGCCGAAGTGGCCGTGTGTGCCTTCGTGGCCAAGAACCTGAGCGCGGGGACCAAGCCAGCAAACTGGAAGCCCCTGCAGCAAGGCTGGAGGAAGCAGGAGAAGAGGGACCCTCGCCGCATTGGCGACCCTCCGCTGTCCTTTGGAAAGTTCATACGAGCTCACCCTCAGGGCTGTTTCGTGTGTTATGGGAGGAAGAAAGGCTTCAACCATGACCACCGAACATGCCCCGTCCACAAGGCCGACACGGAGGCTTACAAGAAGGCGCACGGGTCGAAGAAGCGTGCGCCTGCGGGTATCCGGGAAGCCAAAATGGAGGTCGACAAGGACGAGCTGGCCAAGCTGATGTCGTCGGTGGGGACCGAGTTGGCCAAGGAGATCCAGGAGATCAAGCGGAACTGGGTCCCCAGGTCGGACAACAAGAACAAGGAGAACAACCAGAATGACCAGAACAAGGACAAGGACAAGAAGGGTAAAGGAGGAGGTAAAGGGAGAAGAAAGAAGGGCGTCAACGACGTTGAGGCCGAGGAGCACACCCCCTCTTCCACAACCGACGCCCCCTAGCGGAGCCCCTGCAGCCAAGGGCCCCAGCTAGGGCGGTCGCAGGATGGTGACGTGGGAAGCGCCGATCCATCCCAGTCGGGAGTCGATAAGCACAAGGGGACTGCCGCGGGCGGAAGGCCCGGTCAGGCGCCCAGTCGCGGAGGCGGGGTGAGGGCAAGTGAGGGCACGAACCGTTGCACCCGTCCGTCCTTCGCGACCAAGAACGTGTTTGATGTACTACAGGATCTATCCGAGAGTATCGGAGGATCACCCGGACCGCAGCTGGATGCTGCAGATGGGCAGCCTGAGCCCATTGTCCACGACCTGCACCAGTCGCTTGTGGAGCTTCTGGAACGGCCGGAGATCCTGAGTTTGCACGCCGTGCGCCGTGTCGGTCGCGAGCGGCAGTTGCATCTTAAGGTCCGTGCCTTATGCGGAGAAGTGGAAAAGGTTTTCGACGTGTTGGTCGACACGGGAGCTCAAGTCAGCTTGGTCAAGGCTGGCCTGCTTCCGCCAGAGTGTCTTACCGACAGTCGGAAACCTGTCAGGCTGAAGGTGGCGAACGGCCAGTACATGGTGGGAGGCACGAAGGAAGCGGCCATTGGGCTGCAGTTCGTGAACCATCGTGAACTGAGCCGCCCAGACCTCGGCAAGGAAATCCTCCTGCACGGTAGCTTCTACGAGGCCGAGATGGACTGGGACATGATCGTCGGGTACGACTTCATGATGGAGACGGACTCCGGCGTCCTCCCGGCCCAGGCTTCCATGACCCTGTACCAGGACGACCAACTCTCGTGGCTTTCGTCACCTGAGCACCATGTGGAATGCCAATGGATCCACCCCGAACGCAATCAGCTCGAAGTGGCCGCGCTGGACACTGAGCCAACTGGTCCTGCAAACCAGGAGTACGGCGTAAGGCCGGAAGTGGCGAGCCGAGTTGTCGCGGACTTGGGAGCTTCGGATCTGGCCCTGGATGCGTTCTCTTCAGGAACCTCCGCCCATCTGCGGGTATGTGAGAAGTACTGGAGCGCCCAGGACTCCGCGTGGAAGAAGCACTGGGGTCCGCATCAGGGATTGATGTGGATCCATTGCCCCCGTTGGGACATTCCAAGAGCGATAGCGAAGATTCGCAAGGACCGCTCCAAGGCAGTGCTGGTTGTTCCTATGGGATGCACCGAGGAGGAAAGTACCCGACATTGGGTAGCCTCATTGACCAACATGACCTTAAACAAGGTCGTCCTACCGGCTGGAGAGAGTGTCTATCAAGACGCTAAGGGACAGCCCATGCCACCCCAGAGATGGCCAACAGAATTCCACTATGTGGATGGGGGCCTTGATCAGGCCGACACCACGGACTTCGTGTGTGTCAACCGCATCATAGCAGAGCCGTGGAGGCAATGCTCTGCGGTTCCCCCTGTTGACATCGAAGAATCGGACTCCGAAGACCCCCTCACTGAAGAGGAGTGGGATCTGGTTCAGGGGTATATGGATCAGCCCTTTCACGACTGGGGAAACCAGCGTGAGGGCAAAGGCCAGGACAAAGCCTGGTGGGAAGTGGACTCAATCGTCTCTGGTTCCTATGACGGGGATACCTTCGTACAGAGGGTGCTGGATCACATGTCCAGCCAAGACGAGCCGCCTGGCGGTAACCCACCCACCTACGGCGATCTGTTCCGAGGCAAAACCAGGGATGGCCCTTTGGGCCACCTGGGAAGACCACCTGAGCCGAAAGCGAGCGGAGTAGCTACCCCTCAAGTAAGCTCCGTGGTTCAAGTGCCCGGAAAAGCCAAGGCGGAGTCCGATGACTGCCCCAAGATCCAGGCGTTGAGGGCCAGGCTGAAGCGGAAGTATGGCGAGACCTTCTTCAGCGGAAAGCCTGTGTTCCCCCCACCGGTGCGTGGACCGTATGGCGAGGCCAAGATACGACTGAGGCAGGACCCCCGTGTGTATCGTCACCGGGAGTTTGCCCTAAGGGGCGAGAGGAAAGAGGCCATGGAGAAGATCCTCCGTGACTTCATCCAGAGAGGCTGGCTTGAGCCGTGCCACTCCGAATGGGCCTCTCCTTGCTTCGTCGTCCCCAAGAAGGTTGCCGGTGAGTGGCGGCTCGTGGTCGACTACCGCGGCCTGAACGCCCAAACGCAGCACGACAGCTATACGCTGCCCCTCATTGAGGATATGCTGCAAAAACAACACCGGCGGAGGATCTTCACGGTGATTGACCTGAAACATGGTTATCATCAGATGCCTCTGGCCGAGGAGTCCCGTGCCTGCACAGCCATGAGCACCCCACTTGGACCTCTCCAGTGGAAGGTGATGCCCATGGGCGTTACCAACGGTAATGCGGCTTTTCAGCGGATGCTGGAGAACCTGCTTGAGCCGGTGCGCGACTGTGCGGACCCCTTCGTGGACGACGTGATCATCGCGTCCGGGGACCCCAGCATGAGCTACGAGGAGCTCCTGGAGGCACACGAGAGGGACGTCACTCGAGTGCTGGACCTTCTGGTCCGGCACAAACTCACGGGCAGCAGTGACAAGGCCACCATTGCGGTAAGCGAGGTGGTCTTCGCTGGCCACGTAGTCGGGAACGGGCAGCGAAAGCCCATACCTGGCAAGGTGGCTGCGATTGAGCACTGGGAAAAGCCCAAGACGGTCTCTGAGCTACGGGCGTACTTGGGGTTCTGCAATTACTACTCGGGGTATATCAAAATGTATGCCGAGTATGCAGCCCCCATGACGACCATGCTCAAGGGCAACCGAGAGGAGACCAAGAAGGGGTCCAAGAAGGCTCTGGTCTGGACTGAAGAGTCTGACCAGGCCTTTGAGGGGATGAAGCAGGCGCTGCTATCCGCAGTGGGTCTGCACCTCGTGGATCCCGACCGAGGGTTCGTCCTGCGCACCGACGCTTCCGACTACGCCATTGGGGCTGTGTTGGAGCAAGTGCTTGACGATGGGAGGCACGTGCCCGTGGCCTTCTGGAGCCGAGTCCTGGCGGAAGGCCAGAGACGGACGTGGACGCCCCGTGAAAAGGAGGCGTATGCCATCGTCATGGCTCTCAGGAAATGGGCTGGGTACATAGCCCTCCATCCCGTCACCGTCTGCACCGACCATCAGAGTCTGCAGTCGTGGCACAAGGAGCACGTGGACACCCCCTCAGGTCCCGCCTCCCGACGGGCAAGATGGCACGAGACCTTGGCCAAGTTCGACCTTACGGTTGTTTATATTCCTGGAAAGGATAACACCGTGGCGGACTGTCTCAGTAGGTGGGCCTATCCCGCCAGCAAGGGCATGCAGGATATCTCTGCCCATGGCGATGAGGCTGAGACCGCTGAAGCCAAGAAGATCATTGAAATGGAGCGCCTGATGGAGGAGGAGGGTGCCAAATGCTTCGTCGTCATGGCCGCAGATGCCCCCCTCGCTTCGAGGGTGAGCAGAGCGGTCGGTGTACTCGCCCCTGTGGGTGCCGCGGGCGGAAGGCCCGGTCCGGCACCCCCTGTGGGAGTGGAGTCCGACAAGCACCTCTTCCCAGAGTCTTGCCTCCAGGACGACTGGACCGACGATTACGCCAAGTCTGAGGCCTTTGCGGCCGAGTATAGGGCTGTGACCGACCCTGACGACGGGCAGAAGTGGCCAAAGGGGCTGACTGAGGAAGATGGCAAGCTCTACCGGAATGGTAAGCTGCTAGTCCCAGAGTCCCGGGTGCTCGAGCTGTGTGAAGCTTGGCACCACCACATGCTGCACCCAGGGGTCAAGAAGCAAGCTCTTGACATGCAGCGTCGGTTCGAGATCGACCATATCGTTCTCTACACCGCCATCAAGAGGGTCAGGAAGGGTTGCTCGGTCTGTCAGGCCTGCAATCCCGACAACCGGAACGTCAAGGGGGAACCCCAATGGACCCCGGTTCCTGACCAGCCCATGGAGAGCGTGGCCATGGACGTCTTCTCCATGCCCGAAGTGCACATTGGCAAGGAGACCTTTGACTGTGTGGTTCTCTGTGTGGACCGCCACAGCGGCTACCTTGTAGTCGTTCCGGCACGCAAAAAGGGGTTGCTTGCCAAGGAAGTGGCAGTCATGATGATTCGTCATTGGCTGACCGTCTTTGACATCCCCCGCACCATTTGCAGTGACCGAGGGCCCCAGTTTACTGGTGGCTGGTTCAAGGCTATGTGTTCCCTCATGGGAATACGTCATGCCAAGAGTGTCGCCTATCTCAGCCGGTCTAACGGCCGTGCTGAAGTGGCTGGACGGCAGCTGTTCGAGAAGCTGCGCAAGATCCACATCACCAATCCACGGCGGAACTGGTTCGAGGAGATGTGGCCTGCTCTCAAGGCCCATCATGACACCCCCACTCCGGGCGGTTTGTCCCCTCACCAGATTCTGTTCGGCAGGGACCCCCTGGGTAGGGGACTTCCCTTGTCTGGTGATGGCATGGCTATGGATGCCAAGGAGTTCTTCGCGCGGCAAGAGCAAACGGCGCGGGACATCCGCCAGCAGCTTGAGAAGGAGCATGCTGAGCGTCAGAAGTCCGCCCCGAGCTCGACAGCGCAGAAGTTCAGGGTGGGAGACCCGGTGTGGGTGATCAGACCCCGCCCCATGGGCACCCACCGCACCAAAACCTGGTTCACACCCGGCGAGGTGGTCCGCAGGATTGGTGAGGACACCTACCGCATCAAGGTGGGTCACGGACAGTTCCGGGAGCGCCACGAGAGTCAACTCCGTGTGCGGGAACCCGACCTCCGTGGCCGACATGTGTCCCTGGACTACGCCAAACATGAGGCCGATTCGGACGACGACTATGCTGAGCAGGACGACTATACTGTCGAGAAGATCCTGGCTCAGCGTCCGAAGGCCTCGGCACCCGGAGGTCTGGAGTTCAAGGTTCGTTGGCGAGGCTATGGGCCGTCCCACGACACCTGGGAACCCGTCTCCTCGTTCGTGCCGCGGGTCAATACTCCCTTCATGGAGTACATCCGCAAGCACAAGACCAAGATCCACGTTTCGGACTTGGCAGCACTCACCCGGGCGATTGCAGCCAGGGGTGCCTGATCAGCGCCCTGAGCTCTCCCCTGATGTGTTATGAGCGCTTGTGAGGCCGACGAATCGTCCCTTACTTGCTTGCTCTCTTCCATCTTTTGGTGACGGAGTGGCCATATACCCCCCCCTGCTGTATCCAGAGGAGGATGGCCCCTCTCTTTCATTTCTATTCGTCACTCCCCCCCCTGCTGAATCCATGGGAAACCAGGTAGGGCGACTGACCTTCATATTTTTGAGCTCTTGGGGCCTTGAAGCCCATACGACGTTGCGCAACGGATGCCGCTGTCATCGGCATTGCGATTTTTTGGTGTGTGGTCTGGTTCCATGGCATTTGCGGAATCCAGACCAGTCGACGTGTGTCTCGAGACTATATATGCCTGAACTCAGGCGTTATCCTGTCCATCCTCCTGCATTTGCCTTATCCTGACCGTGGCGTGGTTTGGCACTCTGTTCTGAGTGTGTTTACACGCCTATTTACCCAAATTGTTGCTTGTTTTTCTGCCCTCCAGGATATGTGCATCTGTATGTTAAGTGTCATCAGTCCATCGCTGAGGGATGGACTGTTTTTCACCACGAATCGGGATACAGATGCGCCTTGAGTCGCCGTGTACATATCCTTACAGCCTGGTCCAGCCTGGACCAGTACTTGATTACAGATTCTACTGTTTGAGTGCCCGTGATACCGTGTTGCCCTATTCGCTGTGATGTGTGGAGATCCTGATGGCGCCAGGCGGTAAGCCCAGTTGCCTGACTACACTCCCAGCGGTCCGCCACTGTCAGTCCCAGTGTGAGCCTACCGATTCGCAGACGCACTTGCATTCGGATGGCGGCCTTCGGTGCTCCTGACCTCGGTCAGTCTGCCTGGGAAACTGGTGGTTTGAGGAGTCGACGCCTCCGCCCACACTGCATGAGGACTCCCTCATGTATGGCCACGCTTCGTGGTAGTAGGGCGAGGGAAAAGACGGCCTTGATGCCCGATCCCTTCAGGAGGAGTTCCCTTACGATTTGGGGTTCGTAAGGAGTTCGACTATGGCACTCTGGACTCGCGTCGTATGGATATGGACATGGTGCGCCCGAGGAAGGACCCGTGGGGACTCTCCCCAGTCGGCGGGCCTTGGGAAGCTTGGGGTAGCCTGATGGATCTTTGTGGTCGCTCTCGACTTGTGGGGCCACCTGGGCCGTCGTGTGACGCCTATGTTGGCCGTGTATGCCACTGCCACTGTGGTGGTGACCGTAGCAGCCGGCACCCGGTGCGCCTGGTATGGGTTAACGGGTCCTTTGGATGCCGAACAATCGCCGCCAGGACCCGGGAATTGATACTTGATACTATACATGTGCTACGAGCTGTTACAGCAGCATACCTATCCCACTGTGGGATACCTATCTTACTGTGACATACTGAAGTGAGGATGTGACACCCCCCCCCCCTTCAGGAATTGGTCCTGGGTACCCGCTGCCATGCGTGGGTGTTATCGAGCCCCCCCAGGGTTTGCTCTAAGGAGGGGGGTGAAGCGGTACCCAGAACCCCATGGCCAGGTTACGGCATACAACCGGTCTCCGGTCCACTAACCCCATGTACGGCGTGTTCCGTGCCGTGAAGCCCCGCATCGGCAACCGATGCACCGCCAGCGGAGATTTGTATATCAGAATGTCAGGAATCAACAGGGTTTTATTTTCATATTGTTTCCGTCAATTTTTACGCTTCCGTTCTGATATTCACTATTTTGACTGCTGGCGGTTGGTTCGCGACTTTACCGTAACCGCCAGTTTAACTGTTTCTAATGGAAATTTTAACGCTATCCGCGACGAGGGCTCCAAAGTCGCCAGGAACTGCATGGATGCTTCCGCAATTTTCATAATCAATACTCGCAACCTTAATCCGAATTTTTCAGGATGTCGAAATCGGATTTTCGACTTCGACATCCCCGCACTTGATTTGACCTCTTTCGAGTGGACCTACGTGCTTCCGTATACACGAATCAACTTCCCTTTTATCCTGCCCTCCATTTGTCTTAAAGATATGGGCAAAACAAAGTTGATTCGTGAGGCCACTTGTAAAGGTCATATCTCGTGTTGCTTGCGAGTATTGACGATAAGGAAACGCGGGATGTATTCACAATACTCCCGACGTAATTTAGGAAGCTTTATATGCCTTGCGTTTCCACACATGCGCGCTAGTGTAATGGATCATGGTCAAGAGGGTAGAGTTTGCGTTATAACTCTTTGGCCATGATGTTGCGTGCGTTAAGATAACTTTCGAGTGTAGCGCGCAAGTGTTGGTGTTGCATAGGAACTCTCCTTGAGTTCCTATGAGCGATTGACACAAAGTTGTGCCCTTGGAGGGGCATGACATATCATGGTGGGAGCCACCTTTTGGGGCAATATGGAGTATGTGCCTTGTGTTGTGTTGCGTGCCCATTTGGCGGGTCCATTACTCCAAGCCAAGCCCGCCAATGGACCTCATATTGTGTGAGCCCCTTCTCCATACTCCCTACGGTCAATTGCAAGCCTAACCTTCGTGAAGGGAAGCTTGTGTGGTGATCCCGAAGCGATGCGTTGGGAGCAAGGTGTGTGTTTTACAATTTTCCATATTTTCGTGTGCCCACTTGGGAAGCAGCGCTCGTATCCTTTCAAGGCGCCCCAAGTGGAGCACATATGTGGGATCGGAGATTATTGGTGTCAAGTCATTGTATGTAGAAGGATTAGTCGATTGCACGATCCAAGCCAAAGATATTATAATATAATTCTGCGCCTTTCAAGGCACTTTGGTTTATCTTTTTGCCAATTTTGCCATTTTTGGCTCTTCATGATGTCAAGTGGCGACCGTGCATCTCAACGTTGCGCTCAATTGACATCATGACCCAAGTATGTTATGAGGGTACATACTTCGGTAGCCAACATATCTTGGACCCGGCGAATAACTCCTCTTAGGCTTGGCATACCGTGGCCGCCATGTTGGCGATTTGGGACTATCCCAAATCATGGGCTCACTTGGCGACCCTGCCATTCCCAATACCGGAGGAGTTGGGCGACGCCCCAAAGATATGTTGGACATATATGACTTGATACCAATCCTATGGCACACTCCGGTCCGACTCGGGCATGTGCCTCATTTGCCCCAACCATGAGTGTGCGCAATTTTGGCCATTTTGAGCATTTTTCCACTTTTGCTGCCCGCCGTGCACTATGTTCTAACCCTCGTGCACGCCGGACGCATGGACCAATGGACCATATATGACATGGGTGTTATGGGTAATGGTCCCCATGGTCCACACACCACGTGGGCGAAGCGGAGCCGCCTTCGTTAAGGCGCTAGGCCAAATTGAGTATGGGCAATTTTGCCATTTTTGCATTTGTGGACCCAATTGGGATCGTCACCACGCCAAGCAGCATGGAGATCTTTGAGAGCCAAGGGCATGGGAGTCTCTGTTGGACTCCCGGTGGATCAGGTATGGAATGCCGGATCCCATCTCCAAGCCGGCGTGGAGATATACTATTGGGAGCACACTGAATTTTGGCTCATTTCAAGCAGCCAAAATGACCCAATTTTGGGACCCCAATTTCCCCCTCCGTGTGGTCAATTGGCGGCCCCACTTCTCTAAGCCCATAAGGAGCCCGGACCTAAATCCAAGTTGTACACTCAGATATAAGTCCTAGGTCCTGCCTCCCACCCTGTGAGCCATTGGCCTTACCTTGGCCGGGCGAGCCACGCGTGGGAATGACGCCAATTTTGGTGATTTTGGCATCATGACCCCACTTGACTCATCCGTGTTGCCCTGATGCCGGGACCTCAGAGGGAACCAGGTTGGGTGAGGGCTCCAGGGAGTTCGTACTCGAAGGGCATAGGGTCAGTTGCCTCGTCCCTACCTCTGGCGGGTCCGGACGAGGGGTCAATTTTGGAGTTTTTCAAGCTAATTTCAGTTTGGGCTGAAACAGCCCATTTTCAGCTACCAACTCCTGGGTGATAATGGCGGGGCCATATCTCCGGCTCAGAGTGGAGTTGGGACCCGCCGTTAAGGGAGCATAGGGAGCCACTGTTGGTTGACCTTGGAGCCCCTTGGTTTCGAGGAACTCGCCTGTGGCTGGGCGGGACACCTTCCTTATGGGCAGGGTTTCAGGGTCCGGACTGAGCAGGGCATGGGTTGTGTTTGAGCCCCCGCCCCCATCAGCCACTGAGAGGGTCGGACCTGGGATTGGGATATGAGTTGGGACTGAGTGTCTATGGTCCTGTGATGCCCTTACCCCAGTCCAGTCTTAACCCCATGTGTACATATCCTGATGTGTTGCTGTACATACTTTCGTTCCCTCTTTGCAGAGTGGCAAGGATTCTGAAACGCTTTGTCACATGACACAGGCGTATTGATGCCCTTGTGAGCGTAGTGCCTTGCCTGCCTGCTCACCTGTGCGTGTCACCGCAGCGTCCCGTGGCCGGCCCCCCACGGGAACGCGTCAGCAGCCAAAATGACCCAATTTTGGGACCCCAATTTCCCCCTTCCGTGTGGTCAATTGGCGGCCCCATTTATCTAAGCCCATAGGGAGCCCGGACCCAAATCCAAGTTGTACACTCAGATAGAAGTCCTAGATCCGGCCTCCTGCCCTGTGAGCCATTGGCCTTACCTTGGCCGGGCGAGCCACGCGTGGGAATGACGCCAATTTTGGTGATTTTGGCATCATGACCCCACTTGACTCATCCGTGTTGCCCTGATGCCGGGACCTCAGAGGGAACCAGGTTGGGTGAGGGCTCCAGGGGGTTCGTACTCGAAGGGCAGAGGGTCAGTAGCCTCGTCCCTACCTCTGGCGGGTCCGGACGAGGGGTCAATTTTGGGGATTTTTGAGTTAATTTCAGTTTGGGCTGAAACAGCCCATTTTCAGCTACCAACTCCTGGGTGATAATGGCGGGGCCATATCTCTGGCTCAGAGTGGAGTTGGGACCTGCCATTAGAGGAGCATGGGGAGCCACTGTCGGTTGGCCTTGGGGCTGCTTGGTACCCAGGAACTCGCCTGTGGCTGGGCGGGACACCCCCCCTATTGGCAGGGTTTCAGGGTCCGGACTGAGCAGGGCATGGGTTGTGTTTGAGCCCCCGCCCCCATCAGCCACTGAGAGGGTCGGACCTGGGATTGGGATATGAGTTGGGACTGAGTGTCTATGGTCCTGTGATGCCCTTACCCCAGTCCAGTCCTTACCCCATGTGTACATATCCTGATGTGTTGCTGTACATACTTTCGTTCCCTCTTTGCAGAGTGGCAAGGATTCTGAAACGCTTTGTCACATGACACAGGCGTATTGATGCCCTTGTGAGCGTAGTGCCTTGCCTGCCTGCTCACCTGTGCGTGTCACCGCAGCGTCCCGTGGCCGGCCCCCCACGGGAACGCGTCAAAAGCGTTTCACCGCCGCGGGGTTACCCTACCCTCGCGTGCCACTCGGGGCCACCGACCCCGAGCAGCGCGTCGCAGCAGCGCGGCGCAGCTCGCAGCCCGCAGCGCAGCGCAGCGTCTCGCAGCGCAGCGCAGCAGCTCGCAGCGCCACTCAGCTACAGCGCCGAGTTCGTCACGGAGCCCGCAGCGCCGTCCAGAGCACCGCCCTGACCGCGCAGCAGCCGTGAAAGAGGTGCACAGACCAGGAATCCTGCATCAGCCCCATCGGCCGACCCGGAGTCCCATCGGCCGACCAGCAAGGCCGCGTCAACCACCTCCACAACCACCGGCTGACCAGCACCAGCCGCACTTCCAATCCAGTGCTGCAGCACCCTCCTCAACAACCACAACCAGTTCGTTGAGTTGAAGGAGTGCACGTCAAGGACCTCAAGACCAACTACGCCCCCGCTGCCATGGTGAATCGGCAAGAAGCGGGTAGGAGGTGGCCGCAGCCCCACCCCCATGTGGCGCGCCTGCTGCGCGGGCTGCTGTGGGACCAGCAATACCGCTACAGCAATCCCCAGTGCGAAGGCGGCATGCCCGGGAGCTTCGAGCTCCGGGAGGACATGGGGGAGGACCGCCTGCGGGCAGTGGAGGAGTGGCTGCGGGCGGAAGGGTACGAGTACCGCTTCCGCCGCAAGCGCTGGAGGACGTGGACCCGGCCGGACAGGCCCGGCAAAGGGCTGCGCCCCGACGGGATTGAGGAGGACGAGGACCCCAACGCCTACCCGTCGGGCGCCTCGATCAACGTCTCCCTGTGGGACGTGATCGAGAAGAAGTTCCCGGAACCGGGAAGCGAGCGCAGGCTGCAGGGCAGCAGCAGCGCGTCTCCGGGGACGGAGAAGCGGTCCGCCGGGGACAAGAAGAGGGACCGGAGGTGGCGGGAGTACCAGGAGTCCCTGGCTGCCGAAGCCGCCCAAGGCGCCAAGGGCGGAACCCCAGCCCCCAGTCCCCAACGGCCCAATGGTGGACACCACCCCGGCTCCACCACCCTTGGCGACTACATCCAAGTCGCCAAGCAGACCCAGGCCAAGCCCCGTTTGCTGCTCCTGAGGGCCCGGCAGGCCCCAGCAGGCCCCAGCAGCGACGTGGAGTCGGCCCACCGCGGGAGGATGCCGGCCGACCAGGCCAGCTCCAGCAGCAGCGTCGCTCCCGAAAGGGACGTGGCGCGCGCCTGTGAGCGCGCCTGTGGTGTGCCCTGCAACCGTCGGGTTGCCCGGCAACGGGCCAAGCAGTACAGCGCTGCTGTGGAGGGCGCCGCCGGCATCGCCCAGGAGGAGGCTGCGGAGTGGGCGCATGGCATGGCCATCCACGCCCAGACCATGGCGGCCATTGCGGCTGGACTCACGGCCGTAGCCGCCCATGGGGCAGCGACTGCCCAGGTCAACGGTGAGTTGGCGGCAGCCGACGAGGAAGCCCGCCTGACGCAGGAGGCCATTGCCTGCAAGGAGGCCGCGCTGAAGGCGCTGGAAGAGGCGCTGGCCCAAGAGAGGGCAAAAAAGGAGGCGGAGGAAAGGGCCCACGCCGAAGCAACGGCTAAGGCCCAGGAGGACGCCGCCAAGAAGGAAGCCATCGAGGCCGCGCGACGGAAGGTCGCTGAGGAGAAGGCCAAGACGGAGGCAAAGCTGGCCGCGTTGGAGGCGCAGAAGGCGCAGCTGCTGCAGGCCCGGGAAGCCGAGGCGGCTCGTGCTCGGGAAGAGGCCGAAGCGCGAGCTGCCGCAGCCACCGCCGCCGCAATGGAGGAGGCAGAGGCCAAACTCCGCCACGAGACTCCCCCGGGAGGATCGCGAGTGGAGACCCTTCGAAGGCTTTTCGAAGGGGACGCCTCCTCCAGGATGAAGCTGGATGAGGCGGACACGGGCAGCAGTGGGAGCGGTAGCACCACCGCCCGTCGACGGAGGAAGGGCAAGGGGAAGACCCCCGAGAGGCCGCGGAGGCCAGCGGGTGGGCACCCCCACGACAGTGACCCCTTCTTCACCGCCAGTGACGGGGATGAACGAGGCCGTCAACATCGCCAAGTGGTGGCTTGGACGGGCGGAGGTGGCGGAGACGTCCCCATGGAAGGTGAGGATGAGGATCCCCCTCCTCCCTACCGGAGCTCCGAGTCCTCCGTGACCGAGACGCCCAGGTGGGGCGACATGGACGAAGATGACGACATGGAGTTCGGCATCACGAGAAAGCGCCCATCCTCGGACCCACCGAGGCGACCCTGCGGAGACCCACCGGGACCCCCTGGCGGAGGACCTTCAGGACCCCCTGGAGGACGCCCACCAAGTGGACCCCCTGGAGGCGGACCACCGGGCGGGGGAGGACCCCCTGGACCGGGCGGACCCGGCAGAGGCCCTCCTGGAGGACCCCCTGGGGACCCCGACGACCCACCAGGGAACGGCGACCCGGATGCCACCTGGCGGTGGATTGTCTACCTCCGCAGGAGAGTCCAGTTGCTCGAGCTGGAGGTAGACACGGGCAAGAGCGAGATGGCTCGCATCTCCACGGTCGCCGCGCGCGCGCAGAAGGACCTGGACATCGCCAGGGCCGAGACCAAGTCGCTGACCAACGTCGTCAGCGGCCTGCAGGAGAGGCTGGACGCGCTGGAAGCCCGTGGGAGCGTCGGCAGCGACCACCCACCCCTGGAGTCTGGCTCATCGGACGACGGCTGGGGACCCGGACCAGGTCCAGGCAGACCCCACGCCCCCGGCGGAGCCCCCAGGAGTCGCCCCAGCGCCAGTGCCCCCTCTCTCACCGCCCCCTCTCACCACAGCGCGGGCCGCCGCAACGAGCGCGTGCCGCCCGGCAGTGGCAGTGAGGAATGGCGCGATGAGTGGCTCAGCGCGGACTACCACAACCACCGTGCTCCACCGCGGACGCCTGTACGCCCCCGACGCCCGCCACCAGCCCCGGTGCCAATCCCCAGGGCTGGAGGACGTTATGGTGGACTCAGGGATGAGGTCCCCAGAGGAGACGTGGAGTGGGATGTCGGCGAAGGTGAGGACCTGGACCTGGACCTGGAGGAGTTCGACATCAGCCCGCCGCGTGGTGCACGACGGGAGGCCGCTGAACGCAGCCGCTGGCGCCGTGATGAGGATGCGTACATGGATGCAGTACGGCGTGAACATTTCGGTTCAGCGTACGTGGAGGAACCGCGGCGTAGCCACAGGGATTCCGTGGAGGAGATGGACGTGGCGGCCGTGGGAGTCCGTGGGCGAGGCGGATGGGAACCTCGGTCGACCTCGCGGCCGGCGTTCATGGTCTCTAACGCCGCGGACGCCGCCGTGTGGGAAGACTTGAAGGACATCAAGCCCCCCATGTACGACGGCAACCCCCTCAACCTCGACCGCTTCTTGGAGAAGCTGGACGATTGGGGGCTGACCGTCACTGAAGACCTGCCTCCCGCTGATGCGGAGAAGTATGTCTTCAAACGGTTCAGGTACCGCCTGCCGGAAGTGCTCGGAGAGCTATACTTCATGGCGACCAAGGAGGGGAAAATCAAGACCCTCAAGGAAGCCAAGAAGTGGCTCAACGAGCAGGAGCGGGTGGACGCTCCGCAGGTGGCGGCCAAGCGCTGGAAGTCCATCAAGCTTGAGCATGATGGACGGGAGATCCGCCTACGAGAGTGGCGGGACTTCCGAGGGAAATACACCCTCTTCCGCCGCAACGTGGAGGACTGGAACGAGGGTGACGAGCAGGCTCGCCTGCTCTCCATGCTGCCGGAGGCATGGATCAAGAGGGTCACCAAGGAGGAATCCAAGAGGGCCAAGTCCAACCACACGGTCAAGATGATGCTCCCCAAAGAGTATCATACGAACGTGGTGTCTTGGGCGAAGAAGAACGTGGCCCGGGATGTCAAACGGCACTCCCTGCGGAACGCTCTTCTCATCACCGTCTCGGGCGATCGCGAGAAGACCGCGATGTGGCGCCTTGACGATTGTGAGTTGAGCGGCCAGACCATCCGTCTGCAGCCCATCCCGGCGCGGATGAGCTGCGACGAGATCCTGGAGTGGGTTGGCGAGGAAGTACTCAAAGAGTACCGAAACCTCCACCACACCCGCGGGTTGAGGCCCGGCGACCGCGACGTCAACTATGTTGGCGAGGGACCTGGCGGGGAAGCCGCCATGGATCCAGCAGGAGCCGGCGGCGATGAGACTCTCGTCGACGATGACGACGACGATGAGCCCGCCGAGGTGGCCGTTTGTGCCTTCGTGGCCAACAACCTGAGCGCGGGGAGCAAACCGGGAAACTGGAAGCCCCTGCAGCAGGGTTGGAGGAAGAAGGAGAAGAGGGACCCTCGCCGCATTGGCGACCCTCCGCTGTTCTTTGGGGAGTTCATACGAGCTCACCCTCAGGGCTGTTTCGTGTGTTATGCGAGGAAGAAAGGCTTCAACCATGACCACCGAACATGCCCCGTCCACAAGGCCGACACGGAGGCTTACAAGAAGGCGCACGGGTCGAAGAAGCGTGCGCCCGCGGGTATCCGGGAAGCCAAAATGGAGGTCGACAAGGACGAGCTGGCCAAGCTGATGTCGTCGGTGGGGACCGAGTTGGCCAAGGAGATCCAGGAGATCAAGCGGAACTGGGTCCCCAGGTCGGACAACAAGAACAAGGAGAACAACCAGAATGACCAGAACAAGGACAAGGACAAGAAGGGTAAAGGAGGAGGTAAAGGGGGAAGAAAGAAGGGCGTCAACGACGTTGAGGCCGAAGAGAACACCCCCTCTTCCACAACCGACGCCCCCTAGCGGAGCCCCTGCAGCCAAGGGCCCCAGCTAGGGCGGTCGCAGGATGGTGACGTGGGAAGCGCCGAACCATCCCAGTCGGGAGTCGATAAGCACAAGGGGACTGCCGCGGGCGGAAGGCCCGGTCTGGCACCCAGTCGCGGAGGCGGGGTGAGGGCAAGTGAAGGCACGAACCCTTGCACCCGTCCGTCCTTCGCGACCAAGAATGTGTTTGATGTACTACAGGATCTTTCCGAGAGTATCGGAGGATCACTCGGACCGCAGCTGGATGCTGCAGATGGGCAGCCTGAGCCCATTGTCCACGACCTGCACCAGTCGCTTGTTGAGCTTCTGGAACGGCCGGAGATCCTGAGTTTGCACGCCGTGTGCCGTGTCGGTCGCGAGCGGCAGTTGCATCTTAAGGTCCGTGCCTTATGCGGGGAAGTGGAAAAGGTTTTCGACGTGTTGGTCGACACGGGAGCTCAAGTCAGCTTGGTCAAGGCTGGCCTACTTCCACCAGAGTGTTTGACCGACAGTCGGAAGCCTGTCAGGCTGAAGGTGGCGAACGGCCAGTACATGGTGGGAGGCACGAAGGAAGCGGCCATCGGGCTGCAGTTCGTGAACCATCGTGAGCTGAGTCGCCCAGACCTCGGCAAGGAAATCCTCCTGCACGGTCGATTCTACGAGGCCGAGATGGACTGGGACATGATCGTTGGGTACGACTTCATGATGGAGACGGACTCTGGCGTTCTCCCGGCCCAGGCCTCCATGACCCTGTACCAGGACGACCAGCTCTCGTGGCTTTCGTCACCTGAGCACCATGTGGAATGCCAATGGATCCACCCCGAACGCAATCAGCTCGAAGTGGCCGCACTGGACACTGAGCCCACTGGGCCAGCGAACCAGGAGTACGGCGTAAGGCCGGAAGTGGCGAACCGAGTGGTCGCGGACCTGGGAGCGTCGGATCTGGCCCTGGATGCGTTCTCTTCAGGAACCTCCGCCCATCTTCGGGTATGTGAGAAGTACTGGAGCGCACAGGACTCCGCGTGGAAGAAGCACTGGGGTCCGCATCAGGGATTGATGTGGATCCATTGCCCCCGTTGGGACATTCCAAGAGCGATAGCAAAGATTCGCAAGGACCGCTCCAAGGCAGTGCTGGTTGTTCCTATGGGATGCACCGAGGAGGAAAGTACCCGACATTGGGTAGCCTCATTGACCAACATGACCTTAAAAAAGGTCGTCCTACCGGCTGGAGAGAGTGTCTATCAGGACGCTAAGGGACAGCCCATGCCACCCCAGAGATGGCCAACGGAATTCCACTATGTGGATGGGGGCCTTGATCAGGCCGACACCACGGACTTCGTGTGTGTCAACCGTATCATAGCAGAGCCTTGGAGGCAATGCTTTGCGGTTCCCCCTGTTGACATCGAAGAATCGGACTCCGAAGACCCCCTCACTGAAGAGGAGTGGGATCTGGTTCAGGGGTATATGGATCAGCCCTTTCACGACTGGGGGATCCAGCGTGAGGGCAAAGGCCAGGACAAAGCCTGGTGGGAAGTGGACTCAATCGTCTCTGGTTCCTACGACGGGAATACCTTCGTACAGAGGGTGCTGGATCACATGTCCAGCCAAGACGAGCCGCCTGGCGGTAACCCACCCACCTACGGCGATCTGTTCCGAGGCAAGACCAGAGACGCCCCTTTGGGTCACCTGGGAAGACCACCTGAGCCGAAAGCGAGCGGGGTCGCTACCCCTCAAGTAAGCTCCGTGGTTCAAGTGCCCGGAAAAGCCAAGGCGGAGTCCGATGACTGCCCCAAGATCCAGGCGTTGAGGGCCAGGCTGAAGCAGAAGTATGGCGAGACCTTCTTCAGCGGAAAACCTGTGTTCCCCCCACCGGTGCGTGGACCGTATGGCGAGGCCAAGATACGACTGAAGCAGGACCCCCGTGTGTATCGGCACCGGGAGTTTGCCCTGAGGGGCGAGAGGAAAGTGGCCATGGAGAAGATCCTCCGTGACTTCATCCAGAGAGGCTGGCTTGAGCCGTGCCACTCCGAGTGGGCCTCTCCCTGTTTCCTCGTCCCCAAGAAGGTTGCCGGTGAGTGGCGGCTCGTGGTCGACTACCGCGGCCTGAACGCCCAAACGCAGCACGACAGCTATACGCTGCCCCTCATTGAGGACATGCTGCAAAAGCAACACCGGCGGAGGATCTTCACGGTGATTGACCTGAAACATGGTTATCATCAGATGCCTCTCGCCGAAGAGTCCCGTGCCTGCACAGCCATGAGCACTCCACTTGGACCTCTCCAGTGGAAGGTGATGCCCATGGGCGTCACCAACGGCAATGCGGCTTTTCAGCGGATGCTGGAGAACCTGCTTGGGCCGGTGCGCGACTGTGCGGACCCCTTCGTGGACGACGTGATCATCGCGTTCGGGGACCCGAGCATGAGCTACGAGGAGCTCCTGGAGGCACACGAGAGGGACGTCACTCGAGTGCTGGACCTTCTGGTTCGGCACAAACTCACGGGCAGCAGTGACAAGGCCACCATTGCGGTAAGCGAGGTGGTCTTCGCTGGCCACGTAGTTGGGAACGGGCAGCGAAAGCCCATACCTGGCAAGGTGGCTGCGATTGAGCACTGGGAAAAGCCCAAAACGGTCTCTGAGCTACGGGCGTACTTGGGGTTCTGCAACTACTACTCGGGGTATATCAAAATGTATGCCGAGTATGCAGCCCCCATGACGACCATGCTCAAGGGCAACCGAGAGGAGACCAAGAAGGGGTCCAAGAAGGCTCTGGTCTGGACAGCTGAGTCCGACCGTGCCTTTGAGGGGATGAAGCAGGCGCTGCTATCCGCAGTGGGTCTGCACCTCGTGGATCCCGACCGAGGGTTCGTCCTGCGCACCGACGCTTCCGACTACGCCATTGGCGCTGTGTTGGAGCAAGTGCTTGACGACGGGAGGCACGTGCCCGTGGCCTTCTGGAGCCGAGTCCTGGCGGAAGGCCAGAGACGGACGTGGACGCCCCGTGAAAAGGAGGCGTATGCCATCGTCATGGCTCTCAGGAAATGGGCTGGGTACATAGCCCTCCATCCCGTCACCGTCTGCACCGACCATCAGAGTCTGCAGTCGTGGCACAAGGAGCACGTGGACACCCCCTCAGGTCCCGCCTCCCGACGGGCAAGATGGCACGAGACCTTGGCCAAGTTCGACCTTACGGTTGTTTACATTCCTGGAAAGGATAACACCGTGGCGGACTGTCTCAGTAGGTGGGCCTATCCCGCCAGCAAGGGCATGCAGGATATCTCTGCCCATGGCGATGAGGCTGAGACCGCTGAAGCCAAGAGGATCATTGAAATGGAGCGCCTGACCGAGGAGGAGGGTGCTAAATGCTTCGTCGTCATGGCTGCAGATGCCCCCCTCGCTTCGAGGGTGAGCAGAACGGTCAGTGTACTCGCCCCTGTGGGAACTGAGTCCGACAAGCACCTCTTCCCGGAGTCTTGCCTCCAGGACGACTGGACTGACGACTACGCCAAGTCTGAGGCCTTTGCGGCCGAGTATAGGGCTGTGACCGACCCTGACGACGGGCAGAAGTGGCCAAAGGGGCTGACCGAGGAAGATGGCAAGCTCTACCGGATTGGTAAGCTGCTAGTCCCGGAGTCCCGGGTGCTCGAGCTTTGTGAAGCTTGGCACCACCACATGCTGCACCCAGGGGTCAAGAAGCAAGCCCTTGACATGCAGCGTCGGTTCGAGATCGACCATATCGTTCTCTACACCGCCATCAAGAAGGTCAGGAAGGGTTGCTCGGTCTGTCAGGCCTGCAATCCCGATAACCGGAACGTCAAGGGGGAACCCCAATGGACCCCGGTTCCTGACCAGCCCATGGAGAGCGTGGCCATGGACGTCTTCTCCATGCCCGAAGTGCACATTGGCAGGGAGACCTTTGACTGTGTGGTTCTCTGTGTGGACCGCCACAGCGGCTACGTTGTAGCCGTTCCGGCACGCAAAAAGGGGTTGCTTGCCAAGGAAGTGGCAGTCATGATGATTCGTCATTGGCTGACCGTCTTTGACATCCCCCGCACCATTTGCAGTGACCAAGGGCCCCAGTTTACTGGTGGCTGGTTCAAGGCTATGTGTTCCCTCATGGGAATACGTCATGCCAAGAGCGTCGCCTATCTCAGCCGGTCTAACGGCCGTGCTGAAGTGGCTGGACGGCAGCTGTTCGAGAAGCTGCGCAAGATCCACATCACCAATCCACGGCGGAACTGGTTCGAGGAGATGTGGCCTGCTCTCAAGGCCCATCATGACACCCCCACTCCCGGCGGTTTGTCCCCTCACCAGATTCTGTTTGGCAGGGACCCCCTGGGTAGGGGACTTCCCTTGTCTGGTGATGGCATGGCTATGGATGCCAAGGAGTTCTTCGCGCGGCAAGAGCAAACGGCGCGGGACATCCGCCAGCAGCTTGAGAAGGAGCATGCTGAGCGTCAGAAGTCCGCCCCGAGCTCGACAGCGCAGAAGTTCAGGGTGGGAGACCCGGTGTGGGTGATCAGACCCCGCCCCATGGGCACCCACCGCACCAAGACCTGGTTCACACCCGGCGAGGTGGTCCGCAGGATTGGTGAGGACACCTACCGCATCAAGGTGGGCCACGGACAGTTCCGGGAACGCCACGAGAGTCAACTCCGTGCGCGGGAACCCGACCTCCGCGGCCGACATGTGTCCCTGGACTACGCCAAACACGAGGCCGACTCGGACGACGACTATGCTGAGCAGGACGACTATACAGTCGAGAAGATCCTGGCTCAGCGTCCGAAGGCCTCGGCACCCGGAGGTCTGGAGTTCAAGGTTCGTTGGCGAGGCTATGGGCCGTCCCACGACACCTGGGAACCCGTCTCCTCGTTTGTGCCGCGGGTCAATACTCCCTTCATGGAGTACATCCGCAAGCACAAGACCAAGATCCACGTTTCGGACTTGGCAGCACTCACCCGGGCGATTGCAGCCAGGGGTGCCTGATCAGCGCCCTGAGCTCTCCCCTGATGCGTTTGGAGCGCTTGTGAGGCCAACGATTCGTCCCTTACTTGCTTGCTCTCTTCCATCTTTTGGTGACAGAGTGGCCATATACCCCCCCCCTGCTGTATCCAGAGGAGGATGGCCCCTCTCTTCTTCTACTCGTCACTCCCCCCCCTGCTGAATCCTTGGGAAACCAGGTAGGGCGACTGACCTTCATAATTCTGAGCTCTTGGGGCCTTGAAGCCCATACGACGTTGCGCAACGGATGCCGCTGTCATCGGCATTGCGATTTTTGAGTGTGTGGTCTGGTTCCATGGCATTTGCGGAATCCAGGCCAGTCGACGTGTGTCTCGAGACTATATATGCCTGAACTCAGGCGTTATCCTGTCCATCCTCCTGCATTTGCCTTATCCTGACCGTGGCGTGGTTTGGCACTCTGTTCTGAGTGTGTTTACACGCCTATTTACCCAGATTGTTGCTTGTTTTTCTGCCCTCCAGGATATGTGCATCTGTATGTTAAGTGTCATCAGCCCATCGCTGAGGAATGGACTGCTTTTTACCACGAATCGGGATACAGAGGCGCCTTGAGTCGCCGTGTACATATTCTTACAGCCTGGTCCAGCCTGGACCAGTACTTGAATACATGTTCTTCTGTTTGAGTGCCTGCTCACCTGTGCGTGTCACCGCAGCGTCCCGTGGCCGGCCCCCCACGGGAACGCGTCAAAAGCATGTTCTTCTGTTTGAGTGCCTGTGATACTGTGTTGCCCTTTTCGCTGTGATGTGTGGAGATCCTGATGGCGCCAGGCGGGAAGCCCAGTTGCCTGACTACACTCCCAGCGGTCCGCCACTGTCAGTCCCAGTGTGAGCCTACCGATTCGCAGACGCACTTGCATTCGGATGGCGGCCTCCGGTGCTCCTGACCTCGGTCAGTCTGCCTGGGAAACAGGTGGTTTGAGGAGTCGACGCCTCCGCCCACACTGCATGAGGACTCCCTCATGTATGGCCTTCGTGGCAGTAGGGCGAGGGAAAAGACGGCCTTGATGCCCGATTCCTTCAGGAGGAGTTCCCTTACGATCTGGGGTTCGTAGGGAGTTCGACTATGGCACTCTGGACTCGCGTCGTATGGATATGGACATGGTGCGCCCGAGGAAGGACCCGTGGGGACTCTCCCCAGTCGGCGGGCCTTGGGAAGCTTGGGGTAGCCTGAAGGATCTTTGTGGTCGCTCTCGACTTGTGGGACCACCTCGTTCGTCGTGTGTCGCCTATGTTGGCCGTGTATGCCACTGCCACTGTGGTGGTGACCGTAGCAGCCGGCACCCGGTGCGCCTGGTATGGGTTAACGGGTCCTCTGCATGCCGAACAATCGCCGCCAGGACCCGGGACTTGATACTTGATACTATACATGTGCTACGAGCTGTTACAGCAGCATACCTATCCCACTGTGGGATACCTATCTTACTGTGACTTACTGAAGTGAGGTTGTGACACCCCCCCCCCCTTTCGGGAAGTGGTCCTGGGTACCCGCTGCCATGCGTGGGTGTTATCGAGCCCCCCCCAGGGTTTGCTCTAAGGAGGGGGGTGAAGCGGTACCCAGAACCCCATGGCCAGGTTACGGCATACAACCGGTCTCCGGTCCACTAACCCCATGTACGGCGTGTTCCGTGCCGTGAAGCCCCGCATCGGCAACCGATGCACCGCCAGCGGAGATTTGTATATCAGAATGTCAGGAATCAACAGGGTTTTATTTTCATATTGTTTCCGTCAATTTTTACGCTTCCGTTCTGATACTCACTGTTTTGACTGCTGACGGTTGGCTCGCGACTTTACCGTAACCGCCAGTTTAACTGTTTATAATGGAAATTTTAACGCAATCCGTCACGAAGGCTCCAAAGTCGCCAGGAACTGCATGGATGCTTCCGCAATTTTCATAATTAATACTCGCAACCTCAATCCGAATTTTTCAGGATGTCGAAATCGGATTTTCGACTTCGACATCCCCGCACTTGATTTGACCTCCTTCGAGTGGACCTACGTGCTTCCCTATGCACGAATCAACTTCCCCTTTATCTTGCCCTCCATTTGTCTTAAAGATATGGGCAAAACAAAGTTGATTCGTGAGGCCACTTGTGAAGGTCATATCTCGTGCCGCTTGCGAGTATTGACGATAAGGAAACGTGGGATGTATTCACAATACTCCCGACGTAATTTAGGAAGCTTTATATGCCTTGCGTTTCCACACGTGCGCGCTAGTGTAATGGATCATGGTCAAGAGGGTAGAGTTTGCGTTACAACTCATTGACCATGACATTGCGTGCGTTGAGATAACTTTCGAGTGTAGCGCGCAAGTGTTGGTGTTGCATAGGAACTCTCCTTGAGTTCCTATGAGCGATTGACACAAAGTTATGCCCTTGGAGGGGCATGACATATCGTGGTGGGAGCTACCTTTTTGGGTAATATGTGGTATGTGCCATGTGTTGTGTTGCGTGCCCATTTGGCGGGTCCATTGCTCCAAGACAAGCCCGCCAATGGACCTCATATTGTGCAAGCCCCTTCTCCACACTCCCTACGGTCAATTGCAAGCCTAACCTTCGTGAAAGGAACCTTGTGTGGTGAACCCGAAGCGATGCGTTGGGAGCAGGGTGTGTATTTTGGAATTTTCCATATTTTCATGTGCCGACTTGGGAAGCAGCGCTCGTAACCTTTCAAGGCGCCCCAAGTGGAGCACATATGTGGGATCGAAGGTCATTGGTGTCAAGTCATTGTGTTCAGAAGGATTAAGTGATTGCACGATCCAAGCCGAAGATATTATAATATAATTATGCACCTTTCAAGGCACTTTTGTGTGTCATTGTGCCAATTTTGCCATTTTTGGCTCGTCATGATGTCAAGTGGCGACCGTGTACCTCAACGTTGCGCTCAATTGACATCATGACCCAAGTATGTTATGAGGGTACATACTTCGGTAGCCAACATATCTTAGACCCGGCGAATAACTCCTCTTAGGCTTGGCATACCGTGGCCGCCATGTTGGCGATTTGGGACTATCCCAAATCATGGGCTCACTTGGCGACCCTGCCATTCCCAATACCGGAGGAGTTGGGCGACGCCCAAAAGATATGTTGGACCAACATGACTTGATACCAATCCTATGGCACACTCTGGTCCGAGTCGGGCATGTGCCTCATTTGCCTTAACCACCGTATGGATTCGCCAGCCATCATTGTGTGGGATGCATCGGCTGAGGCAACATGAAAAGGTACTGCTGCCACTGTGGCCGTTATAAGACGCTAGACACATTCAGGAACTGTCCGGGTGTTCTGTGCCTCTTCCCCACGCCGCCAAGGACTAGGCCATTCTGGTGCCACCATGGAGCTTGTGGCAGAATCGGACGTACAACACTGCGAGTCCTATGTCCCACCAAAGCACATGCAAAGGTTTCGCTCATTGGCATTGAGGGAGCAATTGCCCAGCGGACGCGCAAGAGGTGTGGTGCTGTGCGTCAGACGAAGTTGAAGGTGTTGCAGCGAATCTCACAATGCCGGTCGCCCACAAAGCCACTCGAAAAGGAACCCGCACAGACCCTAATGCATTGCCGGCAGCGCTTCACCAAGTTGCAGTCTACCCACCGAGCTCTGTTGCATGCATTGCACAAGTCTCGGATCAGGTGTAAGCAGTTGCTCTCTCATAAAATCAAGTTGACCGCCGGTCAAGATGCATGGAGGAGTCGACCTACCACCAGTGCTGCTGAGGCGAGGCGATTGAGAAGGCAGGCTGGTTGCGTGACTCTGTACAAGGGAGGTAGGTTGAAAGCCTCCATCCGCTACATGTACTATCGCATGTTCCAAGAGGGTGCGTCTGAAAATGGAGCGAACAACACCATTCTGGCTGTGGCTGAGGGTCTGGGTGTCACGCTGCCAACATGCTTACCAGCCCGTCGAACGAAGCACAAACTGCGGTTGGAGGCCGGTGTCTGGGCCACTTTCTGTGCGATCCGCAAGATGTGTGCTGCCAAGCAGGATGCAACCCGGCGTGGAGTGCCCTTCTCAATCAGCAAAGGTCGCGATGGAACCACCAAGCAAGGGTGGCACTTTCAGGTGCTGACGCTGACCTTCCAAGTTGGATTCAACGACCCAGTCTCAGTGGTGATGGCAATATCATTGGCGCACGACAAGAAGGCTGTGACACAGGCAACTCTGACTGGAACTGTGGTGCGCAAAATTGTGGCTCTGGCTGGTGGTGTTCTGCATGAGGATGATTTCAAGAGCTCTGTGGTCACGGACTCAGCGAACAATGAGAAAAAAACAAACAGGTTGGAAGGTAACAAGGTCCATGTGCCCTGTCTTGCACACATCTCCAGCAACACAGGTAAACACGGTGTAAGAGATCAGCATGTGTCATATCTGTGTGGTCAGTGGGATCAACCTGGTGGCGTAGGCCCAACAGATTCGGTGCAATGTGAGTCCTGCGTGGTTTGGGTGCACATGTCATGCTACAGTCTGACCCACGACAGCCTCCCTCCCTCCTTTCAGTGTGTGGTCTGCCAGCTTGACTCTGTGCCATGTGTTGGAGGGACAGAAAACTGGGAATACCATGAAGGTAAGTTGAGGGAACTGATAAAGGCCTTCCTCGATGGTTCGTATGGAAAAGGTGCCGCAGCAGAGTTCCGTGGTTGGATGGCTGAGAGAGGTGTAAATGAAGTCGTCCTGGGTAGGAATGTGGGTGCCAGGTTTTTTGGAGTCTTCTTTGTCTGTGCGCAAGTGTCCGTGAAACATGATCTGTTCGTGGAGTTCAGTAAGACCAAACCGCAATTAAATGAGAAGCATGAAGAGACATGGTGGTCCGGTATCCTTAAGTGGCTAACCAGCACGCCTGCCCTTGTGTTTCTGAAACTCGGTACGGTCCTACACGCCACCTGGGGAAAGGCTTTCTCCACCTCTGTGTCTAAGCAAAAGCTGTCGGTTGCTCAGTCTAACCCCTTTGTTCACACAACCTCTGATCTGTTGATGAAGTATGCCATGGACCCCAGTCCGTGCATGGCGCTCGACGGTCGCGGTATGTCCCTCGTTCCAGCGTCGCCTCTTGTCCGGCTTGTGAAAGCTCGTCTGCGAACTGTGTTTGCTGTCATGCAGAAGCAATGGGCAAAGTATACAGCTGATTACTCACCTGGTGGTCCTCTGAATCTAACCACCTCCTCCTCACCTCACCTCCTCCACAACTCCCCTGCAACCACCATTTTTGAAAAGAGCGTGTTTGGCACGCTTTCAGCCGCGTTCAGGGCCCTTGGAGTGCGCGCCTCACCTTTGAGAGCTGTCGCCACAACAGTCAGTAAAATGAACAGGCACATCACACAGCCTCTGACGGAATATGATGTTTCTTTTGTCCTGTCCCAAGTGAGCAATGCGAGCTCGAAAGATGAACTGCGTACGGAGCTCGCGGACGCTCGTAAGGCGGCCGACGCGAAAGTGGCGGCCTACCAGGCAAGAGCGACCGCTGAGAAGGAAAACAGAGTGCGAGCTCGAGAGGAAAGGGAGCAGGAGCAAGCTGCCAAAAGGCAAAGGCGAGCAGAGAGTGCCAGGGAAAAGGAGAAACAACCAAGGCAACCAAGGAAAAGGGAACGCGAGCCACACACATCTACAGAGCCCGAGTGGCAGCCAGTCCAGCGAACGACAAGTCGAGGCAGGACCTCTCAAGTGCCTGCCAGGTACCTCCGGTGATACTTTCCTTCCCCTCTGCACAACACACCATTTTTCAGCTCACCAGTGGTTTGCATTTAAGTATGCCAACCGTGAGTGGTCAGCTGATTTGCTTCTAGAATGTCATGTGCCCTGCCCTATCCTGCCATTGTCTTCTGCTCTTTGTTGTCTCAGCCTGACTGCAACAAGGTTTTCAATGTGTACATGTGTGGACTTGTGTCATCAAAGTAAACTGATTGTGCAACATGAACAAATCATGCATGTGGACGACCATGGTGCATTGGATTTGGTGACATTGCTGCAAATGATGGTGATTGAGGTAGGACATGTCTGGAATGAAGGACCCCCAGGTGCAGAAGGAAGTCACTGGGTGCCGCAGCATAGTGAAAATACTCTCTGGGGACCCGGCAAAGCAGTGGGAGGGAGCTGGAGGGTATGGGAGGGAGTGGGAGGGACTATGAGGGAGGGAGGCCAGGAGGGAGCTGGTGACTCTTAACGAGCAGGGGACTCCTACCAAGGTGCTGTGGGTTAGGCACAGCTAAGACTTGAAGGTTTGGCCCGTGGGTACCTAAAGGAACACAGGGGGGGGGCTAAGTGCCTGGGAACAAGGGGTTTCCACTTCCTGTCTCCCCCTAGGCCCACCCCTAGTGAATGGCCATAACCATAAACTACGGCTATGGCATCACTTTCTGAGTGTCTTTTTTTTTCGATTCAGAAAAATGGACAATGGATTCGGGGTCCTGGGCATGACCCATCACAAATAACTGCATGCCTGTGGAATTACCCAAGCATCCAAACCGTTCATTGGGCAGTATTCAATTTCCGGGGATTTCTACAATTTCACCTACCCACCATCTTCCAAAACACAACTTGTAGTTCATTTTCAACAAGCAAGTCCAAAGACGCAAAGGCCGCTCGATTTCTAACAATGGATAACTCAAAAAGCGCATTTCCCGTCTCCAACAACAAAGATGATCGTCCTCTAAAAGATCAAATCCCCAATCTTCCCATGGGGTAAAGAGTGCAGGACTCGATAACGGTGCATCAAAAAACCTACAACACAGCCCACTACACTCCTCCTCTGGAAGCATTGAAGTATGCGCATTCAAAAACAGATTTCACGCTTTGTGCCGGAGGGGTAGACGAGGTGAATCATCCTTTCAACGATTCAATGGATAAGAACTTAATTGCCACAAAGCCTATCAGCCTATCCCCATCGATCGCATGGGGCCAAAACCGAGCTCAATCCATAATTGAGATGTTCAACAACCCAAATCTTTGGTCTTTCTATTTTGTTCCTTGCACGGACAACAACTACGGACAAGCCAAAGAAGACAATCTTCCCACTATGCAAAAGGATGTTGATGATTTTGTGCTTGCGCTCTCTTCCACACCTCACAACGTGAAGGGGGTTGTTGCACTACCCGGGTTTGACGACCAATGCGTTCCGGCCAATCTCATGCTCCTCGATTACCGAAACTCCATCCAAAAATTTGCACCCTTCATCGAAAATGTCAAGATCTATAGCAATGTGCACCTAAATCGGGCCTTTGTAACGGAACAAGGGGTTGAGCTACGTCCTTCCAACACGGCTGCGGATAGGAACCTAGTTCTCTTGTTTATCAACAACGCGGGCCCTCGGTATGCATTCCAGCCTCAAGGACAAGAACACATCACCACCATTTTGCAAGCCCCCGAAAGGGAAGGTTTCCGCACCCTCTCACGAGCAAAAATCCGCAAAGTACATCAAGTCCCGGATCAACCCCCCACGTACCTCAGGGTCTCACTCTCGGCAGTAGCTCTAGGTCAACTCGACCAACAACCAGTCCATGAGGATGCCTACCAATGGTTCAACAAACATTATGCGGAAGCCCCGGATGAAGTCACTGTAACTTCGGAAAATGCTGCATTCCAACGAGGGTCCATAAAATGGCAAAAGGCATCCCTTCTTGGAAACAACCACGCCTGTGTGGACATAGAGATCTCCAAAGATGACGCTTTGTCTTGTGATAAAGACATCATATCTCCCACCAAGGACAAATAAAAGCCGAGCCCAAATTTGCGTTTCCACTATTCCTCACGCTCCCAAATGATGCCCAGGGCTATACGGTTGTCTATGCCATTGCCACGAAAAGGGTGAGGACCGCAAGGAATGACAAAGGCCGCATCCCCATGCTAGAGCTCATCGACATGGCCAAAAGTTCAACCGTTTATGGAGCTTGTGTAGGTCTGTGCCCCCGGACACCTTGGTCGGTGCTCTTAGCATTTGACAACTCAATGCTCCATGACACTTTCGAGGCAAAGTCACCCACACTCAAAGTGTACTGGTCTCTGATCCAAGCCGGGTTGTATTGTGTCAATGCCCATACAATGAAACCATTCGCCGTAACACACGACGCCAATGATCAACCTATAAAGGAACAAGCACCCAAGTTCAACCTCCAAAACGAGCTAAGGAAACTCAAGAGTGACTCAGTGGCGTTGGTTGAGGCTAACAAGGCAACTACCCACTTGGATGTCCTCCTCACCGCCGCAGCCTTTGGGTTATTTGAAAAAGCCTATACACGGCGGCCCGCAGCCTCCATCTTCACAAAGCAGGTATATGAAATCCACTACAACTCTTCCAACAGCATCTATCTCTGCGACGGGCTCAATGTAGATGGCATCTCCTTTGCGGGAAGGAAAGGTCCCAACAACCTAGCAAGAGACAAGCTCATCGAAGAGATGAAAGAAGAAGCAAAAACACAAGGACACGAAAACGAGTCAAACGATGAGATGCGCATGATTATACGGGCCGGCATCAAGCTTGGTGTGGATGAGCAAATGAAAAGTATCTTGCAAGGTCCCGCCCTTATTCCAAAGGAGCCAAACGGAGAGAAGGGCCCTCCCGAAGAAAATGTGGAGGATAAGGGCAGCCAAAGACAAGAAGACCAAGCAGAACAAGAAGATGAAAAGCAATAGGTATCATTACTGATTCGAGACCGAGGTGGCAAAGTGATCGGTGGCCTTCCAACACACACTGACATGACATGGATGTGGGGCATTGATCTAGAGGCTCAAGCAGCCAAAAAAGCAAAAGGGCTCACGGCATTCATTCTATGGATCATCATTGAAGCAACCACGGTGCAAATAGAGGAAACAACAGTTAACCTTAAAGAAGTGATGGTCATCTTGAAGTCACATGTCCCTCACGGTTCCTGTCTGCAAGATCCCAAACACTTGTCCCGAAGATCCGTCACCCATCGAGGATGGGAGTCCCTTGCGATTGATGACACCGATCACGAGACAGCCCCATCCCTCATGACGATGACACGGAGTGACGACCCCTACCCCTCTACGTGGCAAAAGTTCAAAGTGAACGAAGAGTGCGTTTGGTCAAAGTCACTAGATGATGTTTTTAACATCTTTCAAACGGACTTCACACAAATCACTCAAGGCAAGCCCAATTTTTCGAGCCAAACTAGGCAAATACACAACGCAGGTCTCGGCTATGATCCAAAATCCGAAAGCAAACCGAGTGGGCAAATTGAGAGGAAAGAATCAAATGAGGCTCACATGCAAGAATTGGGAACCCACCTCCCTTTCAAAGACACGCAACGCAACCCGCCAAGCGGTCACACCGGTGAACAGGAGCCAAGGGGCCCAGGACACCGCACGCGCAACACAACGCGCTGAGCGGGCGCACCGGTGAACAGGAGCCAATTGGCCCAGGACACCGCGCACGCAAAGCAACACACCGAGCGGGCACACCGGTGAACAGGAGCGAAGTGGCCCAGGACACCGCACACGCAAAACAACCAACCGAGCGGGCACACCGGTGAACAGGAGCCAAGTGGCCCAGGACACCGCACACGCAACACAACCCACGGAGCGGGCGCACCGGTGAACAGGAGCCAAGTGGCCCAGGACACCGCACGAGCAAAGCACAGGACGGAGCGGGCACACCGGTGAACATGAGCCAAGTGGCCCAGGACACCGCACACGCAACACAACACACCGAGCGGGCACACCGTCGAACAGGAGCCACGAGGCCCCGGACACCGCACACGCAAAACAACACACCCAGTGGGCACACCGGTGAACAGGAGCCAAGTGGCCCAAGACACCGCACACGCGAAGCAACACAACGCGCCGAGCGGGCGCACCGGTGAACAAGAGCCAAGTGGCCCAGGACACCGCACACGCAACACAACGCACCTAGCGGGCACAGGGGTGAACAGGAGCCAAGTGGCCCAGGACACCGCACGAACAACACAACACACCGAGCGGGCACACCGGTGAACAGGAGCCAAGTGGCCCCGGAAGCCTCACACGCAACACAACCCATGGAGCGGGCACAACGGTGAACAGGAGCCAGGTGGCCCAGGACACCGCACATGGGAAACAACACACCGAGCGGGCAGATCGGTGAACATGAGCCAAGAGGTCTAGGACACCGCACACTCAAAGCAACACACGACCGGGCGCACCGGTGAACAGGAGCCAAGAGGCCCAGGACACCGCACACGCAACGCAACACACCCAGCGGGCGCACCGGTGAACAGGAGCCAAGTGGCCCAGGACACCGCCCACGCAACACAACACACCCAGCGGGCGCACCGGTGAACAGGAGCCAAGTGGCCCAGGACACCGCACACGCAAAGCAACACACCGAGCAGGCACACCGGTGAACAGGGGCCAGGTGGCCCAGGACAGCGCACACGCAACACAACACACCGAGCAGGCACACCGGTGAACAGGAGCCAAGAGGCCCAGGACACCGCACACGCAAAACAACACACCGAGCGGGCGCACCGGTGAACAGGAGCCAGGTGGCCCGGGACACCGCACACGCAACACAACAGACCCAGCGGGCGCACCGGTGAACGGGAGCCAAGTGGCCCAGGATACCGCACACGCGGCACAGCACACCGAGCGAGCACACCGGTGAACAGGAGCCAAGTGGCCCAGGACACCGCACACACGTAGGGCGGCCGAGGGACAGGAAAGAACCAACACCCCATGGGTCGGACACACTGGGGCGAACCAGCCGACCAACCGGGCCAGTGGCAGGAGCGGTACTCCAAGGCCACTGGTCCGAGCCAGACCAGGCTGCATCGGGGACCATGGCAAACGTCACCCGGAGCCATGGAAGCAACCTGTGACAGGCGAGCCGGTACACAGCCCAGGAGGGGGTCGCCTGCCAAGCAGAGTGGCCCCGCAACTCAAGCCACAAGGGTGAGGCGGTCGTACCGTAGACTAGTGGGAGCAATACCCCTTGTGGTGAGAGATACTCCACACGGCTGGGCAGCCCCCAGAGCTGTCGCCCAAAGGAGGGGGCATGTGGCCCTACCCATGGACACATGTGGGGACACCCTCCCACCCGGGACAACTGGACCGGGTGGCCGCGACACTGCCTTCCCAAGCACCTGCGGGAGCGGCTTAAGAGGCACCCGAACTAGGGCAGTGGGAGGGACAGGACGTCGCCTTGGTAAGACCTTCTTCCTGCAATGTCAAAGGAGGCATCCTGAGCTCCCGAAGATACCTACCTACCTACCTCCATCTTCACAAAGCAGGTATATGAAATCCACTACATCTCTTTCAACAGCCTCTATCCCTGCGACGGGCTCAATGTAGATGGCATCTCCTTTGCGGGAGGGAAAGGTCCCAACAACCTAGCAAGAGACAAGCTCATCGAAGAGATGAAAGAAGAAGCAAAAACACAAGGACACGAAAACGAGTCAAATGATGAGATGCGCATGATTATACTGGCTGGCATCAAGCTTGGTGTGGATGAGCAAATGAAAAGTATCTTGCAAGGTCCCGCCCTTATTCCAAAGGAGCCAAACGGAGAGAAGGGCCCTCCCGAAGAAAATGTGGATGATAAGGGCAGCCAAAGACAAGGAGACCAAGCAGAACAAGAAGATGAAAAGCAATAGGTATCATTACTGATTCGAGATCGAGGTGGCAAAGTGATCGGTGGCCCTCCAACACACACTGACATGACATGGATGTGGGGCATTGATCTAGAGGCTCAAGCAGCCAAAAAAGCAAAAGGGCTCACGGCATTCATTCTATGGATCATCATTGAAGCAACCACGGTGCGAATAGAGGAAACAACAGTTAACCTTAAAGAAGTGATGGTCATCTTGAAGTCACATGTCCCTCACGGTTCCTCTCTGCAGGATCCCAAACACTTGTCCCGAAGATCCGTCACCCATCGAGGATGCGGGTCCCTTGCGATTGATGACACCGATCACGAGACAGCCCCATCCCTCATGACGATGACACGGAGTGACGACCCCTACCCCTCTACGTGGCAAAAGTTCAAAGTGAACGAAGAGTGCGTTTGGTTAAAGTCACTAGATGATGTTTTTAACATCGTTCAAACGGACTTCACACAAATCACTCAAGGCAAGCCCAATTTTTCGAGCCAAACTAGGCAAATACACAACGCAGGTCTCGGCTATGATCCAAAATCCCCAAACAAGCCGAGTGGGCAAATTGAGGGGAAAGAATCAAATGAGGCTCATATGCAAGAATTGGGAACCCACCTCCCTTTCAAAGACATCGAGTGGACAAGCTCAATGTGGCAAAAGTTCATCAAAGCAAAACACCAAATGTCTCAATCTGCACCGACCGTGACGAGCGGGTCATAACTTCCTCACCAAAGCCCTGAAAACCCATGAGCTCTATGCACTTTACATACAGAAAACGAAACACACCCACCCCGCCCGAAAATACTTGGTCAAATTTTCAAGAGCAAACAACCCGAGCCCCCACACCCCCGCCAGCACCCACCCTCAACCCCAAGTCGCGAATCCACCACCCCCGCAAGCGTCTCCTATCCAATCCCTAAGAACCGTATTGCCCGATTTCCTTCCTGTGCCTGCCATCTTTGCCAATGCTGTTCAAACCACGCCTAGTCATAAACTTGGTGAAACCGTCCCGCCGCCCTTCCTCCAATCTCTTCACTCTGAAACAAAGGATGCTTTTAACGTGTGGTTCGAGAATTCAACTCAAGCCTCCCAACCTCGTACAATCCCAGAAGGTCTTACGAGTACTTCGGCCAAAGGTGACGAACTCAGCAACATCCGCTCACCCCGTCCCCGCCAAAAACTACTTCGAAATTCATGCACTTCCTTTTTCACAACACAAGAAAAACAAAGAAGCTGGAAGGCTTAATCATATCGTGGCTCCACAAAGGGTATGAAGTCCTCTGCCTAAGCGAAACCATTCGAAAGCCGGACCTTCCCTCTGTATGGAACTCTAAGAATCAGGATATAAAAACCTTTTTTTCATTACATCCCGACAAAAAATGGGGAGCGACCATTGTACTTGGGTCCAAGGTGTCTCATTTCGCAGCTAAAGTTGAGGTTCATACTGCTCCTGGGCTTATTTGTGCGGTTGCCTTACATCTACCAGGAATGCACCCTCTCTTGATTGCGTCGATATATACTCCACCTGATGACCCTTGTGCAAGGGAAGCCATAGCAAAGGGACTGGACAGGTTACTGCTCATCTTTCCCAATTTTGTGTGGGCTGGTGATTTCAATTGTGCTGTTCAACAAATCGACACCACGGCGGTCACTCCAAATTTTTGGCCGTGGCTTCGTGAACATGTGCTCATTGATGGCGACATAAAGGATAGCTTTCGCATGTTTCACCCAGATAGCAAAAGCTACACACGTTACCCCAACAACATACACAGCTCCCAAGTTCGCCATGACTACATTTTTTTCTCAGAAGACGTGTTGGCCCACTTCAGAATCTCCCTCCATAGTGCATCCATCCTTCAAGACTAAACATACGACGATTATCCTGTGGACGCTGTTGCGCAGCTACCCCTCACCCCTCTAGACGATGCTGATATGCATAATCCCACCAGATTCCGTGGCCTCACTTCAAAAGAAACGTAAGCAGTCCAAACATCCATCCAACGGCTGACCGAGTGGGTAGAAAACAATCCCCCGTCCTCTTTCTCCCAGGAAGCATGCTCCTCACATGCCAATCATATTTTCCAACAAATTTCCCGGGCATACCATAGCATAACCGCCCCCCCACCAAAAGCACCGAGCTACACAAATCGGAAAGGAATTTGTCAAAGCTTGCTCATCCCTACCCTCGATAGGAAGCAACCGCTCAAGGCTCTGGATGCTCTGCAACGACTCGCAGTAAAGTGGAGAAAGAAAATACAAGAAAAGCAGAAAAAGCGCTTACACTTCTCTCTGGTACGGCATAGGAGGTTCCAAAAAACGGTTCAAAATACACTCAACCCCCCTACCAGGGACAGAGTAACATTATGGGAGACATCGGAACACGAGTCGGTGGCCTCTGAACCAGCTCAAGTTGGAAAAATCTTTGCCGAAGCAATGGCCAACCTCGGAGGAGATCCTAACTTCAGTCCATGTCCTGACCTTGTGCGTAATCTAACCCGCCACCTCCCCAGCTGCCCCAAAGACACCACGTCTCTCCCTCTCCCTGAAATCACCGACGAGTGGCTCCAGAACAAACTGAACCGTGGCGCTTCCACAAAGGCCACGGGAGAAGATGGTTTGAACTACTATGTTCTGAAACTTGCCGGATCTTCTCCTGGTTGCGCTCATGCATGCATGCTATCCTCAAGAACACTGCCCCCCCTGAATGTTCACACGCCCTTCTCGCACTTTTATTCAAAAAAGGAGGCCCCAGAGACCCCCAGAATTATCGCCCTATCTGCCTAATCCCAAGTCTCCAAACGTTGACAGCTGCTTTTCTCAATGACCAGCTCGTACAATTTTCAGAGAAATTTTCTCTCATTCACAAAAGCCAACATGGGGGTCTCAAAAATCACAGATGTGGTGACCACATCTACGATGTAGTAGCCCGCAATATACAGATGGGAGGCCCGGCCTATCATCTGTATATTGATTTTAACAAAGCATTCACCAGTGTCCCGCATGAAACGCTATGGTCGGTCCTAAGAGCCTACCAATTTCCTGACTCCACGATCGAGGCTTTTAAAAATCTTTACTCCAATCCTGTTGATAAACCAGTCGTACACGGCACCCCTCATTCAAGCTACGAACTCCAACGTGGTGTCCGTCAAGGTGCCCAGCAAGTCCAACCTTATCCATTTTATTCATCAATGTGTTACTTTTTAACATCGACCAGCTTTCATTTCAATCCCCTCACTCCAGCTTGCATGCTTTTGTCGACGACATTCTTTTCTGAAGCAATTCAACAAAGGACATGGAAACGGGTTTTAACTTTTTTGACACCACGGCTCGGGCCTTTGGTATGGACATGAATGTACCCAAAACACAACTTCATGCCCTTTTTGGCGCTCCACAGCCCACCATCGAATCTTCTGCGGGTTCGCAATTGAGCACAATAGATCCTGATACCGGCCGACCCTACAAATTTTACAAATACCTTGGTGTCTACTTTTTCACTTCCGAAGACCCCAACGAGCTGTACAGCTTGCTTGCAAATAACGTCAGAGCCTTTTTCGACAGACTCTCCCCCCTCAATTTGACCATGACCGAACTCACCTCCCTTACAAATTGCCAGCTCATCCCCACACTCCTTTTCCGACTACTGGCGAGCACCCTCCACGAGGACAACATCGAATTGCTCCACAAACTTATATGGAAAAACTTGTCCAAGCACGGGAAAGTCCCGGCCAACACATCAACAAAAGACATCTATCAGCCCAAACAGAAGTCCGGTTGCAATCTCACCCACTTTCGCCTCTCATACCACAGCCAAATTTTCAATTATGGCATGCGCTACTACATAGGAGATGGCCCGCCCCAAAACACAAAAAGGCGTGGTTGAAGCCCTAATGTCGCCTGAACCAAATATCCTCCAAGAAAAACTTCGGCGCTAGCGTCGATGCTCTAGGGTACAGGGTCCACGGTTTGGGACGGCTCAACCCCTGCAAAATATCGGCGCTAAAGGAAGGAGAAACAGTGTACGTCCCCTTCGGAAAAGAATACCATACTGGCATTGTACACCACCGCCCCAGGTCCACAATCGTAAGTTTTGAGGTCGACAAATCCGAGGCGGTGCTAACCGACCACGACTACTTCACCCTCACCCCACCCCCCACTCTTCCGTCACCTCAGTACCCAGACCCAACACACCAATCTTTGTGTCCCCCCCTTGCGTTCCTACCTCCCATGCGCATCCCTCTTCCCATGGGTCTTACAGTAGAATCCACAGATGACCTGGGTGTCAGATTGACGGTTCCCACTAAAGTAGTCCCAACAGACCCAGAAACACTTCAGCAGTGGGGCTGCACTGCCCTGGCTGAAGCACGACGGCTACCAGTGCAATTGCACTCCGTGTGGGCTTACCTCGATGCTTCTGCTTTCTCCTTCAACGGGGATAAAGTGGGCTCAGCGGCTGTAGTGGCCCACCAGGACACCACAAAAGCCTATGCATTTCCCTGTCCCTACGATACATCCGAAGAGTCCGAATTCTGGGCATTGGTACAGTTCCTGCGGCACCTCATAAAAGCGGGGTTTAGGGGAAGCATTGGCATATGTATTGATAATAGCCAGGTGGTCGGAATTGCAGACAAAGTGCTTGAAAAGTCTCTCCCCCCCCCTTCCACGTCCAACCACGGAACTTGGGCCTCCATCCTGGAGGACCTACAGCTGTACGTACATTTCTCGTGGACCCCCTATTGGATTAAGGCACACGTCGGTTTTCATGGAAACGGGTTGGCCGACACGTTAGCCAAATGGTGTGCGCTCAGCTTCGTGGTGGCCCCTCCTCATTTGCACCCCCCCCCCCCCCTAGTGGGTATTATATACAAAAACAAGCCTGTTGTCGGAAAGTGGGGCAATACGCACCGAAAGAACCTCCTGCCAAAACACGACCACCTCAACATTCACACTAAACTCTCTTTCGACTGGGTTGCACACCACTCGTGGTTCAGTTTGTTCGCCACTAAATGGGCTTTAGGTGTCCAGGGGGTCAAAGACCAGCCCCCCTTTTTCAATACTACCAGCTACTACTGCAATGCGTGCTGCCGCTACCACCCCCAGGATCCGGCGTCCAGACTCGCTTTCTGTGACCTTACTCACAGTCATCGTGAAAACGTCATCCTTAGTTGGGATGCCCGGCTCATCCCGGCCGTTAGAAACTGGCTTCTAGAGTGCCCCTGGTGGGAGAAAAGGCTCTTTGTACGCTCCTTAGTCCCCAAGTCCTTGTTGAACAAAATGATCTCCACCCTCACCCCTCAACAAGAATCAAAGGCAAGAGCGCTTATATGGGACACGATGCCTGCCAGACGCACTCGCTTCACCACGGCTATTAAAAACTACCTCGAATGGCTCCGGGACCAGCCCCCCCCAGACCGTATAGTGCGGCAAGGCCCCAACAGGTTTTTCCAACACCATGGAGTTTACAGCACGTCTTACTCTCCTGCACCTATCACGCATCCTGATCCATCCCCCCTCCCTTCTACACTTAACGGTGTCCCGAGTAAGCCCAAGCCGAGACCGCAGAACAAAAAACGCCAAAGCACTCCCTGCCCCTCCCCAAGAAGAGGGATCCCCCCCGAACCCGCGGCGGTACCCCATAATACCATCCTGCGCTTTTTCCAGTCCCAATCCCCTCCCCAAGCCCAACAACCTCCCTGATCACTCTCCACATAGCATCAACATGGGAAGTAGATCACCATCTCCGTCGGATGAGTCATCCCGATCCCGCTCCCCCTCCACCGACCGGAGCTCGCGCACACGTGGGCCCAGCGGAAACGTCCGCTGGAGACGCTCTGGCGACTAAGCCGCCCACTCTGGCCCGCCTGAAGTGACAGGCGGAGGCGACAGCCTGGCGTTTAGCCGCCCCTGCCAAACGGTACTCCAAAATAAGCCCGCCCGAAAAGACGGGCGGAGGCGTCAGCCTGGCGATTAGCCGCTTCTTATCTCGGGCCCGTCAGCACCATTCCCAGACCCTCCCCGTCCGCATCTTACCCTCCTCCGCAGGATCTCCTACAGGCCACTTCGCACAGCACTACGACACCGGCACCGCTTCGACCAAAAGGGGCTACATCGTCCACTCCATCAAAGGCGTTCCCACCGACCACCTCGAGTTCTCCGCCACCTTTCAGCGGGTAATAGGACGTTAAACTCTCACCGCCCAACCACAATCACAACTTCCAGCCACACCCCTCGCCTACTGTCCGGTCAATCAGGCAGTCAGTTGACAACATACATCTTCATTCACGCATCCTTCAACCGTCCTTCCGACCACCTACATTTGTTCGTAAAGCATGAAGAATTGAATCTGATGTGACCTTTACCCCCTGCCCTCCCGGTACCAAAAAGAATTTCCGTTTATCAACCCCCCCCCAACGGTGCCGAAAATGGGTTTTCACACCTCGTGAGCCCAGCAGGGCAATTCAGGTACCCAACCCCCCTGATTTGGGGCTGCTCAATTCAATTATCAGCGTAATTCCTATCAACCGAGCGCTGGGACATCCCAAAATGCAATTCTCAGGGTCCAGACCGACAGAATTTCCGTTTATCCCCCCCCCCCCCCCGGAACGGTGCTGAACATGGTTTTTTTCACCTCGTGAGCCTGGCACGGCAATTCAGGTATCCACCCCCCTTATTTACGGGCTGCTGAATTCAATTATGAGCCTAATTCTCATCAACCCAGCGCTGGGACATCCCAAAATGCGTTTTTCAGGGTCCAGACCGACAGAATTTCCGTTTATCCACACCCCCCCCCCAAACAGTGCTGAAAATGGGTTTTTTCACCTCGTGAGCCCGGCAGGGCAATTCAGGTACCCACCCCCCCAAATTGGGGGGTGCTGAACTCAATTATGAGCCTGATTCTCATCAACCAAGCGCTGGAACATCCCAAAATGCGCTTTTCAGTGTCCAGACCGACAGAATTTCCGTTTATCCACCCCTCCCCCCCAAACGGTGCTGAAAATGGGTTCTTTCACCTCGTGAGCCCGGCAGGGCACTTCAGGTACCCAGCCCCCCTAATTTGGGGGTGCTGAATTCAATTATGAGCCCAATTCTCATCAGCCCAGCGCTGGAACATCCCAAAATGCGCTTTTCAGGGTCCAAACCGACAGAATTTCCGTTTATCCACCCCTTCCCCCCCCAAAACGGTGCTGAAAATGGGTTCTTTCACCTCGTGAGCCCGGCCGGGCACTTCGGGTACCAACCCCCCCTAATTTGGGGGTGCCAAATTCAATTATGAGCCTAATTCTCATCAATTCAGCGCTGGGACATCCCAAAATGCGTTTTTCAGGGTCCAGACCGACAGAATTTCCGTTTATCCACACCCCCCCCCCCAAAAGGTGCTGAAAATGGGTTCTTTCACCTCGTGAGCCCGGCAGGGCACTTCAGGTACCCACCCCCCCTAATTTGGGGGTGCTGAATTCAATTATCAGCCTCATTCCGATCAACCAAGCGCTGAGACATCCCAAAATGCGTTTTTCAGGGTCCAGACCGACAGATTTTCCGTTTATCCACCCCCCCCCCCAAACGGTGCTGAAAATGGGTTTTTTCACCTCGTGAGCCCGGCAGGGCAATTCAGGTACCCACCCCCCCTAATTTGGGGGTGCTGAATTCAATTATCAGCCTCATTCTCATCACCCAAGCGCTGTAACATCCCAAATTGCGCTTTTCAGGGTCCAGACCGACAGAATTTCCGTTTTTCCACCCCTCCCCCCAAAAAGGTGCTGAAAATGGGTTCTTTCACCTCGTGAGCCCGGCAGGGCACTTCAGGTACCCACCCCCCCTAATTTGGGGTTGCTGAAATCAACTATGAGCTCCATTCTCATCAACTGAGTGCTGGGACATCCCAAAATGCGCTTTTCAGGGTCCGGACCGACAGAATTTCCGTTTATCCACACCCCCCCCCCCCCCAAACGGTGCTGAAAATGGGTTCTTTCACCTCGTGAGCCCGGCAGGGCACTTCAGGTACCCACCCCCCCTAAATTGGGGATGCTGAATTCAATTGTCAGCCTCATTCCCATCAACGAAGCGCTGGGACATCCCAAAATGCGTTTTTCAGGGTCCAGACAAACAGAATTTCCGTTTATCCTCCCCCCCCCCAAACGGTGCCGAACATGGGTTTTTTCACCTCCTGAGCCCGGCAGGGCAATTCAGGTACCCACCCCCCCTAATTTGGGGGTGCTGAATTGAATTTTGAGCCCAATTTACATTAACCAAGCGCTGGAACATCCCAAAATGCGCTTTTCAGGGTCCAGACCGACAGAATTTCCGTTTATCCACCCCTCCCCCCCCAAACGGTGCTGAAAATGGGTTCTTTCACCTAATGAGCCCGGCAGGGCACTTCAGGTACCCACCCCCCCTGATTTGGGGGTGCTGAATTCATTTATGAGCCTGGGTCTCAGCAACCGAGCGCTGAGACATCCCAAAATGCGTTTTTCAGGGTCCAGACCGACAGAATTTCCGTTTATCCTCCCCCCCCCCCAAACGGTGCCGAACATGGGGTTTTTCACCTCGTGAGCCCGGCAGGGCACTTCAGGTACCCACCCCCCCGAATTTGGGGGTGCTGAATTCAAGTGTGAGCCCAATTCTCATCAACCAAGCGCTGAGACATCCCAAAATGCGTTTTTCAGGGTCCAGACCGACAGAGTTTCCGTTTATCCACCCCCCCCCCCCCAAAACGATGCCGAAAATGCGTTTTTTCACATCGTGAGCCCGGCAGGGCAATTCAGGTACCCACCCCCCCTAATTTGGGGGTGCTGAATTCAATTATCAGCCTAATTCGTATCAACGAAGCGCTGGGACATCCCAAAATGCGCTTTTCAGGGTCTGGAGCGACAGAATTTCCGTTTACCCCCACCCCCCCCCCCAAACGGTGCTGAAAATGGGTTCGTTAACCTCGTGAGCCCGGCAGGGCACTTAGTAAGAAAAAGTGTTTTCTCAATGCTTTGAGGCATACTCTAGTTGTATTAGGGATGCACGGAGCATCCAGGCATTTCTATCTTAGTATTGGCCCCACCAAAACTGGTGATAACACATTTTGACCTATGGAACCAAACACCCAATCAGGATATGGAGTGGACCCCTTAATTCCCTTTCAATGTGAGGCAAATCATCATTTCCTGAGTTGACTGAGAACTGACATATCCAAGGCAGAGCCTATGAATTTATCTATGTTTTTCCATGAATTCTTAGCTATCCTAGTGGTATGCACCCTAGGGGGCTGGGCACCTCTTTTTGAGAGGTCCTGGGTTCAATTCCCAGTCAGCCTAGCTAAGTAGGAAGATCCCATGTGACATGGCAGTGACCTCATCGCCACATGCCCTGCCACCTCAGCACATATGGGACCCAAAACAAAGAGTGCACATCTCCTGAGATGGCACTATGGAGATAGAGTGACCATGGGGCAGTTTTCCAACTCTTTTCCAAAACATTTCAGCTATCTTTGTGAATATGCAATCCGATTTGACCTGAGTTGCAGTTTCTGTGAATATCCTTTCATCTTTCACTGTTTACACTGCAGCCCTTCATGCTTTGATCCTGATTCTCTTCTCCTTGCACACCTCTGGCTTGGGCTATCCTGAATTTACTGTATTTCAGCAAACAAAAGCTTTTCATCTCCAAAAAACAAGCAGCAGGAAACCCTACCCCAGCAGCAAGCAGCAGGAGAGACAAAAACACAGTGTTGAAACCACTATAAACCTTTCTGGTAGCAAGAGACAGTCTGTCTCTGCGCACCGGCAGCAACCCCGCGCCGTACATCCAGTGCGCCCAGCAGTCACATATAAGCAGAAGGGGGAACGAAGATGGATACAAGGAAAGAGGACGCCGACATGAAGACAGCGCCTGAGGCACCGGCAAGGCCAGCACCTGGTGAACCTGGACCTGGACCTCGCGCTGTACCTTCGGAGCCCTTACATGGGCCAGTGGAAGTGGCTGAGGACTCGTTGGATGGACTCCAGACGGCCTTCAGGGCCCTCTCAGTCGCGGAGGTGGTCACCCAGCCTGTGAAGAGGAAGAGAGAGAGCGAGAAGGATGCTAGAGACGAAGCAGACGAAGGAGAGGAACAAGGGCAAGACCTGACGAATGACCCCACCTTCCAAGGCGCACCAAGCGCTTCTGGCCTCCACGCATCACCCTCTCCTATAACCACCATACTCCCAATTCCAGACCCAGCCGCTGCAACATCCACTCCCATAACCAACCCGCCTTTGGCAGAGGGCACAGGCTTTACTGGCATGCCTCCCTACCCCGCCTATGGTATGGGCCCACCTACCACTGCGCTCCCTGAGGCAACTACTGCCAGTGAGCCGGTGGCTTCCAGCTCTGCGCCGCGATGGTATGCGGCTGAATATATCCCCCTCCACTACCCGCGACTGGAACCTGTGTGGATGTTCCTGGGTATGCACCTCGGTATGCAACCTTGAGTGGGTTGAGGAGAGGACCTGAGTCTCTTGGAGGCAGGAGTAGAGGATCGGGGAGATCCTCCAACAGGTCCCTGACGCGGTCGGAGATCGACGAGGTGCTCCGAGGAGCCACTTCAAAAATCGTGGGCGACGTCACTCAAGAGATCCGAGAGAAACTGGAGCCCCTGATGATACCGCCCCAAGTGTCACCTACCACGGTGGGAATGTCACCCCACCGAGTACAGGCCAACCACCTGGCGGCAGGGTTGACAAACACCCTGGGGAGCCTGAGGAGCCGACCGATGCCAACTCCTGCAGCTATACCGAGAAGTCCTTTCGTACCGAGAACGGCCCAGCCGCCCTACAGCCACGTGACGAACTCTACGAGGGCCGAGCTAGACCGGCTGGGGCTGACAGCCTTAAGGGCAATGGTGGACGTGGAGCCTTATGGCTCTAGTGATCTAGGCGGAGACCCCTCCGATGATGAGCCGCCGTCGATGACTTCTGCTTCGCCCTCGGAGGACGATGCCCCGGAGGACCCCGAGGACCCAAGGGGTAAGAAGAGGAAGAAGAAGAAGAAGAAGACCCGACGCCCTGAGGGACGCAGGTCTCAGGAGGCGAAGGCTATTGCAACCTCCAAGATCGTGGTGAACCTGCCTGAGTTCACAGGCAAGGACCTCAGCGAGTTCGCTGAGAATTTTGGCCGGTTTCTCCGATTGACCGGCCAAACCCACGCTAGTGGGCGAGTCAAGTGCGATCTGCTCCTGCAGTGCTGCAAGACCAAGTACCTGGAGAAGCAGGTCACGCAGATCGTTACTAACTCCGCCACCTTTGCCGATGTGTTGGTTGCCCTGGAGAGGCAGTACCCGACCTACGAAACCGACCTCTGCAACAGGGCCGAGATCCAGAACCTGCCCGTGCTGCCCAACAACCCCAAACCTGGCAGGGTCTCTGAGCTGTTGGCTGACCTGGATCACTGGGCTTGACGACTGACGCCCGGTTCCTACAGCAGCGACGACCTGCTGTTCTGGTTGGTGGCCAAGCTCCCTCGAGAGCTGTGGGAGGGGTGCCGTTCGACGGCGGCGCGCAAGGCTAGATCCCTCCGCTACGAGGATCTATGCGTGCTACTCCTGGAGCTGGCGCTGGAGAAGGAGAGCGACCAGCACTTGAACAACTACCGTCCCGGTGGTGGAGGTTCTGGAGGCCATGGCAAAGGGTACGGAGGGTCCCGACCTGGGCAGGGGACTACCCCCAAACACGCCCACGCCCGTATCATGGAGAACGTGAAGGAGCTATTCTGGTGTGATGCCAGGGACGAGCAGGGCCACCTGCAGCACGCCCCTGACTGCGAGCAGCGAGACTGCTTCGTAGTCCAGGGGAAGCAGCAGGAGAAGAACACCGGCGCCAAAGCGAAGCTGCCGGATCATTACAGGTGCACCATCACGTGTGCATTCTGCGGGAAGCGGAAGCACTACGAGGATGAGTGCTACCATAAGCAACGCCTATCGGCGAAGCTTAAGGGTGAAGATCCCGGCAGAGGCTCAGGCAAAGGTGGAGGCAAAGGCAAAGGCAACGACTCCGGCAAGGGCAAGTCGAAAGGACGTGGTCAAGGGCAAGACAAGGGTCAAGGTGGACGAGGAGGAGGCGCTAACCGCCAGCCCGACAACAAGAACAAGGACAAGAACGGAGGCAACCCCAACCCTAATCCAGGGGGGAACTCCGAGCCCTCTGGAGGGCAGTCTGGTCCTACCACACGCTCACAAACGCAGGCCCAGCAAGAACAAGGAGCCAAGCGTGAGCATGAAGGTGGTGATGACGGCAACGCTAAGAAGAGGAGCCGTTTCATGAGGATGGCCCGCAAATTGCGGAACAAGGGGTTCGAGGTGACCTGTCCCGCGGAGTTCTGATGGGGACGCTCTGGTGGCACCCAAGACCTGGTGTTTTGGGTACGTATCCGACTAGGGGGACGCGAATACCTGGGGATATTGGACACTGGCGCCACCATATCTATAGTGGCCAAGAAAATTTTACCTTGTGGGAGCCTGAAGAACACCATGACCACCGCTGCTATACGCATGGGGGATGGACATGTGGTGCACAGCTGCGGGAACTGTGAAGTGGAGGTACCTATGGGCTCCCGGACTATCGCCCATCGGTTCTATGTGATGGACACTGAGGCCTTCGACTTTGTACTGGGGACTGACTTCTTCGTACAGCACTCCCAGATACAATCCCTGACGCTGCAAGCGCCCTACCTCCTCTACGTGGACCACGGCAGTGGCAGAGAGTCTGTGCCACTGGAGCAGTCGGAACATACCTCGAGTTACCTGAGGCTATCGAAGGAGGAGCCCTCGAACATGATGGCGGCCTCCAAAACTGAGGACTATCAACTATTGGGGGAAGTCCTGGACCAAGGTCTGAAGGAGTTGGGTTACTCTCGAGAAGACCTGAGTGTGGAGTTGTTCGCCAGCGACAAGCAGCATGTACTGGACCTTTACTGCAGCAAGGGGAAGAACTGCAGCTACAAATTTTACTGGCCCTCTTTCGGGATGGCCTACGGGAACCCCAGGTTCAGTGAACTGGGGAAGGTGCTGACCAAGGTGGCCTTGGAACGTTCCCGTATGGTCCTGTGTTCCCCCGATTGGGGAGCCCATGGGGGCAACGAGTACTGGCGAAACCTCCTGGACAGGCTGACTATCAGCTCTGTTCGTTTGCCTGATGAGGCCGTCTACGTGCCTCTGGGACGCAAGACGCCTATTGGGAAACCCGGATGGGGGAGTATGCTGAGCGTGGTGGACGGAGGTCTTACCTCCCTTCCCTGGGAGGATCTGGACCCAACTCTGGTCCAGGCTATACAACGAGAAAGCGACAGACTCGCCTTGGGTGACTTGAAGGATCGCCTACGACCTCAAGATGCTGTTGAGACTACACCCAGAGGAGATGAGTACGTCGTGACTGACACCAACACCCCCAACTCTCCCTGTCATGTACCTGTTCCTGATGGAGTCTCTGAGTGTGGACTATCTGAGCTACCTAGCTCTATCCACTCAGATGACGAAACTGAGCACGACGCCTTCTTCGTGCAGACCTGTGTGGAGGAAGTGGAGAACGCCGAGTACGTCGCCCCACTGAAACCCCTACTCTCTGACGAGGACATGGAGGACAAGATCAAGGTATTGGACCCGCGGGTACAGAAGCTTATAAGGACCTATCTGGAGGTGTTCGGAGAACTACCCCCTCCAGCCTCATGTGACAAGCTGGTACAGATGGACCTCAAGCTGAAACCCGAGTTCGTGGGTCACAAGATCCGGAGGAGACCCTATCCAGCTCCTAAAGAGCAGGCCGACGAGATTGAGCGACAGATACAAGAATGTATCGACGCTGGCCTAGTCCTGGAGTACAAGGACGGGGAATACCCCCTACACTGCAGCCCCTGTTTCCTGGTGGCTAAACCTGGGTCTACAGCCAAACGGCTGGTAGTGGACTACGGAGAGCTGAACAAGAAAACGCTGAACCACTCAGGGTCCATTCCCAATATGGAGTCTACCCTCGAGAAGATAGCCTCCTGTCGATACAAGACCAAAATGGACAAGAGGAGCGGATTCTGGCAAGTGGACCTGACGCCCAACGCACAGGAACTACTGGCCTTCATCACCCCTCAGGGGAGGGTTCTCAAGTGGAAGGTCATGCCGTTTGGCGTGGCTAACGCACCCGCTCTATTCCAAGAGCTGATGAACAAGATCTTGTCCATCCTACGAAGGAGACCTAAGGTGCAGGAGCTCATATCCCGTGGTGCCCAGATGGAGCCTCACATCGACGATGTATGCCTCGGGACCAATACCCGGGAGGATCACCTAATCCTCTTGGGTGAGTTCTTTGCGGTCTGCCAGGAGAACCACACACGACTCAAGCTGGAGAAGTGTGAGTTCATGCAGGAGACCATGCAGTACCTGGGGTTTGATGTTGGCTATGAGTGGTGGACCCCAGCGGCCTCTAAGGCCAAACCCCTGATGGATGCCAAGGTACGACACGAAGACCCCAAGAAAGGACTTCATGATGTACGCAGTTTCATTGGGGCGTGCAACTTCTATCGCCGCCATATCAAAAACTTCACCCACACCAGCGCGGTTCTGACGGACTTGATCAAGAAGAGTACTACTTGGCGCTGGGGCCCACAAGAGCAACAAGCGTTTGACGAGCTCAATAACAAGGTAGCCAACGCTAAATGCTTGGGCGTGCCTAGGGCACAAGGGGAGATTATCCTGGTGACCGACGCCAGCAATGTGGGCGGTGGTGAAACGTTGTTCCAATGGCAAGCACTAGAGAAGGAGGAGTTCGACTCGGCCATTTCCCAATGGGGGACGGAAGGTCTCAACCGAGATGGAACCCTCAAGCACAGCTACCCTGACGACAAGTGGGTCCTAGTACCTCTGGGCCACTGGAACTGGAAGTGGAACCAGGCCAGGGGGAACTACTCCACCTATGAGCAGGAATTGCTCGCGGGTATGCTGGTGCTATCCTCACAAGCACGACTGTTGGGGAGTAACCCTGTGGTCTGGCTGTGCGACCAAGAACCGGTCCGCAGTTTCCAGAAGGGTCCCCCACCTGAGAAGGCCAAGCTACGGCGGTGGTGGACCTACCTCAGTCAACTACGGCTGACGGTACACCATATCCAGGGAGTGAAGAACGAGTGTGCCGACTACATCAGCCGCAACAACTTCGACGCCCTGATTGGTGCCCGGTCTGAAGCGCTGGCTAAGGAGGCGTTCAGCCGTATGGACGTCCACTTGGACCTCAACATGACGATGATACGCCCCCTGGATGGACTCCGACAATCTGAGTAGCTGAAGGAGTTTGGGGATATCTACAAGCGCCTGGAGAAACGCCTCGGACCCCTCCTGGTAAACCAAGACCAGTGGAAGAGGGACAAGAGCTACCTCTGGCACGAGGACCGCATTGTGGTGCCTAGTGACAGAGTCCCAGCGTTGCTGAAGTGGACCCATGAGTCCAGCGGTCATGTGGGTGCTGACCGTACCCTGAGGCTGTTCAAACAGTGGTTCCACACTACGTGGACTGACGACCAACTGCGGAAAACCCTCCAGCCTATCGTGGACAAGTGCCCGTGCAGGTCCTGTAAACCAGGGGATATCAGGGACAGAGGTCTCTACTCGACCCTGCCCCTCCCTCACTGTGCTAACAGTGGTCTATACGTGGACTACACGGAGATGCCTAAGTTCGGAAGCTATGACTTCGCCCTCGTGGTAACCTGTGGGTTGACCAGGTTTACCAGGGTGTTCCCATGTACCAAGCACATTACCGGGGAGGAGACTATCAAGATACTCCTGGAGGAGTGGTCTTGTGTCTATGGGGCGCCCAAGGAGATCAACTCCGATGAGGACGTACGAGTACGCTCAGATACTGGCTGGTACAAGAGGGTCCTGAGATCTCTCACTGTCCAGGTGTCTACGGGGATTCCCTACTCTCACACGAGCAACCCCCTATGTGAGCGACAGATCCGTGTCCTCAAGGAGAATGTAACGATATGGTGCAAAACTGAACGCACCAGAGACTGGGTGAGACTACTCCCCGTCATATCCTTGATAATGAACTCCCAAGAGAAGTTCAGCTACTGGCTACTCGCCCCATGAGCTATTCCTAGGGCGCCCGGCATGGTTCCTACATGCCCCCTATCCAGAGGACACCCATTCTTCTGTGGGTGAATGGGTCCAAGAGCAACAAGCGAAGGTGGACAAGGCCAAGGCAATGCTCCAGAGAGTGAGGGAGCGTCAGTGGAACAAGAAAAACAAGCACCGAGTACCGGCCACCTACCAAGAGGGGGACTGGGTGCTGGTGCACCACAGTCGACTACCCGCCTGGCCACGCTCTACCAGCGATGACCATTACTTCGGGCCGTACAAGATTCTATCAGTGGATGGACACCGTATCACCATGAGGTGTTCTCCCCGTCTAGGGGGGACCCTGGTGTGCGCTGCTCAACACCTGAAGCGCTACTATGATCCAGAAGACCTCTGTGGGGACGAGTGGGAGCTGAACGACGAGGAAATCGCCGCTCTGGACCTACAAGGGGCTGCCAGCCCTATGGAAGTTGAGGGTGAACTCCCCGACATGAACGCCGAGGAGATGTCGAAGGAGGGCTTCTAGCTGGTGAAGTCTGTCCTTCGCCACCGCTATCGCCAGGGTTGGCGCTTCCTCACCCTCTGGGAAGGGTTTGGAGTCGAAGAGGCCACCTGGGAGCCCTTCTCTGCGTTTGTTCTACCTGAGGGACGCCTAAACTCAGTTCTGGTCGACTACTTGTCCCAGAACAACCTTGGTGAGTTGCTGAGGCTCGCTGAGACACTTGCCTCCAAGACTAAAGCTAGGGACTGAACCTTACCCTTACCTGCCAAAGCGTATGTGTGAGTGTGCTATTCCTAAGGTCCTGAGAGCAAGCCGCAGAAGTGGTGTCCTAAATATACCCAAGTCTGCACGCTTGCTAAACCTGGAGGGTTGGCTTATTGATGCCACGGGGTACGCCCCGGGTCTCCCCTCCCCTAAGCGCCCAATTTCTGTGCTGGCGCAAAACCTTTGGGGAATACCCAGCGTACTAATCCAGGTATTGTTTTCCCTACCTATCTGTCTACTACAGGGAGGGGTGGCCAAAAGCTATGAATGCATGAAAACGCCGTTTTGCTAAGTGGCCAAAACACTGACCTAACCACTGCCACAGCCCACCAACCCTGCTAAAATTGCAGAAAACAGGTGGGACAGTGACACACGCACTACAGGTCCTACACACCCTACAGTGGCACCATCCTGGTGGGCGAGCACTGCTGCAACTGGCTCAAGCCCCCACTCAGGACTACCACTCCTACACGCACACTCTACTGGGTGTTGTTGAAGAATATGTCGTGGCTCCTAACGACCCTCCTGTGAAGAAGACAAGAGAACACAGCGCTGCTAAGCCCCTGTGGCCTAACAGGGGACGCCAGAACGTGTTTCCCCTGCTAGGGCTTGGAGGGAAGAGGTGCTCTTTTTGCGTGCACGTCGCAGATGTTGATGGAGTCGGACTCCCTGCTCTGCCACAGGCAGAGGCGGAGTTACTTGTTTGTGTGATCTGCGCCCTTGTTTAGCAGGGCATGAAAAAAATGGTATGCTGCTGCACCAATCACCCTACCTGCCCACCTGTAAAGCAAAGGCAAATGAAGGGGTGTTTGCGGCGGGGGAACCAAGCCACACTCCAGGTATTATACCCTTCTCAGTGTGACCTATAATACACTGTCCGCAAACGCGCTGAAGGATCAGCTCCCCTGTCAAGCAAGCAAGCGTTAAGGGACTCCTCAGGTTCTCTTAAGGAACGTACCGAGGAGCCCCTGGGTAGCCTAAACAAGGTTTACCGTGCGCACTTCGCGTGGCATACCCTTTAATGCGTGTGTGAATGCGCGAGCATGCACGAGTACCTTGGGCAAATCTGCCCATCTCAACCTCAATCACGAACTCCACCAGGGGGTGGCCCAGCCTGGGCTTACTCACCTTACCTACCACTGGAGAGTGAAGCAAGGTGAGGCGGAAAACGAAGCGCAAGCGAAACCGTCGCTATGCATCGGTGTGTATGTTCTAATCAGTGCAACAAAAAGGGAGGTTGGTGCTGTAAGAGCAGTTATCACAGTTGCCCCGCATTGCACCGCAGGGCAGGACCGGTAGCCCCCCGTGACAACCACTCCCTGGCCGAAGGCCATCTGTTTTTTCCCTAATCATCTGCAATCTTTCTAATCTAGCACTCTATCGTTGTTAGCGCTGCTACAAGACTCGTTCACGGAGACACGAGACGAGCAATGTGTATGCGGCATACGAGACGAGCATACCTGTAGTTTATACCTGATTCATTGAAGTCTTTTCGTTCATTTTTGAATTCTTGGATTTTTGATACTTCTATTAGTGTAGGTGGAATCTGTATGTTTATTTATTAATGTGTGTCTCGTCATTTTCAAGACTACGTGAGACATACGTTTATAATGCCATTATTTCTGCATTTTCCGGCGCTTCGCTAGGAGCCGCTCCTGTGCGCCGCCTTTTTATGCGTAGGAATTTCTTGATTTAAAAAATCTAGAGATGACTATAATTTTTATAAAAATGTGCTTCTGATGCACAATTGGATTCTGCTCAGGTGTGTTGTCTTAGAAAAATTCTAGGCCGTCGTTTGACGGATTTTGGTGTCGTCGCTTCGCTTTTGCGTGGATTCGTCCATAATTCTCCCATTCCTGCCTCTGCAGATACCCACGCGCAGCCTCGCTGAGTAGGCCGTGTTCGGGCCGAAACGCAGCAGCCTGGAGAGACTGAGCAGAACCCAAGACCCCACCAAGGGGCAATTTAATTTTTTTACGACTCCCTTCGCCCTAAGACAGGTCACAGGTCGCCAGCAGGTTTACGAGAACCCATGCGAGTGTGTATATTGTGTCTTGCGTTGGGTTTGTGTCGCGCTGCGTCTTGGAGGGAGGGATGCACATGCACATGTTTTGGCATGCTCCCAAACTAACCCAACCAAGCCACAGGAGCCCCGGCAGCGCCATGAGCGCTGAGTCTTCTGTAGGAAATGTTACAAACAGAGCAGCAAAAGAGCGCCAGCCATGGTGAGCGCCCATTTTTCTGTGTGAGGGAAACTATAGGTATTTTAAAGTAGATGTGGAAACCAAGGAAAGGCCAAAAAAAAATCCCTTTTTCCTAAAATGCGACAGTGGTGGCCACCACAGCACAAGGGGGGAGTAAGAAAAAGTGCTTTTCCAATGCTTTGAGGCATACTCTAGTTGTATTAGGGATGCACTGAGCATCCAGGCATTTGTATCTTAGTATTGGCCCCACCAAAACTGGTGATAACACATTTTGACCTATGGAACCAAACACCCAATCATGATATGGAGTGGACCCCTTAATCCCCTTTCAATGTGAGGCAAATCATCATTTCCTGAGTTGACTGAGAACTGACATATCCAAGGCAGAGCCTATGAATTTATCTATGTTTTTCCATGAATTCTTAGCTATCCTAGTGGTATGCACCCTAGGGGGCTGGGCACCTCTTTTTGAGAGGTCCTGGGTTCAATTCCCGGTCAGCCTAGCTAAGTAGGAAGATCCCATGTGACATGGCAGTGACCTCATCGCCACATGCCCTGCCACCTCAGCACATATGGGACCCAAAACAAAGAGTGCACATCTCCTGAGATGGCACTATGGAGATAGAGTGACCATGGGGCAGTTTTCCAACTCTTTTCCAAAACATTTCAGCTATCTTTGTGAATATGCAATCCGATTTGACCTGAGTTGCAGTTTCTGTGAATATCCTTTCATCTTTCACTGTTTACACTGCAGCCCTTCATGCTTTGATCCTGATTCTCTTCTCCTTGCACACCTCTGGCTTGGGCTATCCTGGATTTACTGTATTTCAGCAAACAAAAGCTTTTCATCTCCAAAAACAAGCAGAAGGAGACCCTACACCAGCAGCAAGCAGCAGGAGAGACAAAAACACAGTGTTGAAACCACTATAAACTTTTCTCACTTTAGGTATCCACCCCCCCTAATTTGGGGGTGCTGAATTCAATTATCAGCCTCATTCTCATCAACCAAGCGCTGGGACATCCCAAAATGCATTTTTCAGGGTCCAGACCGACAGAATTTCTGTTTGTCCACCCCCCCCCCCCCAAACGGTGCTGAAAATGGGTTTTTTCACCTCGTGAACCCGGCAGGGCACTTCAGGTACCCACCCCCCCTAATTTGGGGGTGCTGACTTCAATTATGACCCTACTTCTCATCAACCCAGCGCTGGAACATCCCAAAATGCGCTTTTCAGGGTCCAGACCGACAGAATTTCCGTTTATCCACCCCTCCCCCCCAAAGCGGTGCTGAAAATGGGTTCTTTCACCTCGTGAGCCCGGCAGGGCACTTCAGGTATCCATCCCCTCTAGTTTGGGGGTGCTGAGTTCAATTACCAGCCTCATTCTCATCAACCGAGTGCTGGGACATCCCAAAATGCGTTTTTCAGGGTCCAAACCGACACAATTTCCGTTTATCCTCCCCCCCCCCCAAACGGTGCCGAACATGGGTTTTTTCACCTCATGAGCCCGCGAGGGCAATTGTGGTACCCACCCCCCCTAATTTGGGGACGCTGAATTCAATTGTGAGCCCAATTCTCATCACCAAGCGCTGAGACATCCGAAAATGCGGTTTTCAGGATCCAGACCGGCAGAATTTCCGTTTATCCACTCCCCCCCAAACGGTGCCGAACATGGGTTTTTTCACCTCGTGAGCCCGGCATGGCACTTCAGGTACCCACCCCCCCCTAATTTGGGGGAGCTGAATTCAATTTTCAGCCAAATTGTCATCAACCCAGCGCTGGGACATCGCAAAATGCGTTTTTCAGGGTCTAGACCGACAGAATTTCCGTTCATCCACGCCCCCCCCGAAAAACGATGTTGAAAATGGGTTCTTTCATCTCGTGAGCCCGGCAGGGCACTTCAGGTACCCACCCCCCCTAATTTGGGGCTGCTGAATTCAATTATCAGCCTCATTCTCATCAACCAAGCGCTGGGACATCCCAAATTGCGGTTTTCAGGGTCCAGACCGACAGAATTTCCGTTTGTCCACCCCCCCCCCAAACGGTGCTGAAAATGGGTTTTTTCACCTCGTGAGCCCGGCAGGGCACTTCAGGTACTGTAATAAAACCCAACTTGGTCTTGACTGAGGTCTATTTCTTGACCCTTGTTCCCATGGACACTGTAGCGCAGGCACTGATCCAAATACTCAAAAGCATTTTAGATCACAGGACGTGATCTACAAACATGCCTGTGCAAAACACAGCAAACTGTCCTAAACATGCCGAAAAATATCTACAACACTCAGAATACTATAAAACCTAGAAAAATTATAAAACTGTAGATTTTATCTAAGTTTTCTTCATGTCAAGAATTTAAATCTACGACACTAATCGCGATGTGCGGCTGCCATCTGGCATTTTCCGTCCGCGAATTTCGCGGGCCAGTCAGCAGCCCATATTATAATAAAAATGCATAATCTACAATAAATTTGGAACCAAAATAGATAAGAGTATCTTCTACATTTGTGGACCCATTACACTCCCCCACCAAGCTCAAACTCAGGGTCCAGAGCTGAGTTTGTTGCTGAAAAATTTGAATAATGGGGGCAAATGGGTAAGATACACCCAAAGCCAATCTGAGCTTTTTCAGCATACCTATACTGTACCTGTGACATGGTATTTACTACAACTATTATGTACAAAACAAAAACTTCTGCCACACCCCAGTGCCCTGAAATGGAGACCCACCAGGTGTCAGGGGCTTTTTGTTTTAATGTACAAAAAAAAATCCCTGCTCAGGGGTTGGGGAAAAGCCTGCAGCAAAAGGCTATAAAAACCCCATTCCCTTTCTGGGAGGTGTGGTAACACACTCCCACCAAAACCTGTATATAATGAAGAAACAAAAATCCTGCATATCTTTCTGAGCTTACCTGTAACTTGCAGTCATTTCTCATTATATAAAAACCAGCTCCAACAGCCCTAGTCAGTGCAAAAACCCAGCCAGAGTTTCGAAATGATTTCCAAAACCCAACTGCAATTTCTGCCTAGGGAGCCTAGCCCAGAGTACCCTGCCTAGGGGAGACCCCAAAAGGACAGAGACACACAGGCGCAAGGCACAGAGCATGGGCACACAAATATCGAACAAACAGATTTGGTTGTGCCCAATGGGTTCGCACCATCCTGGTGCCGTGCACAGTACTTTACAGAGTGCAGGTGCAGTGCACAACGTGCAGTGCACAGTACTTTCTGCAGCATTGAACAAACGAAGAAAAGAAAAAAAAGAACACGTCAGAGCAAAAAAATATTCAATTCTTCACGACTCCTCCACATGTCATCCAGCATCAACCTCCTTCTTCAAAATCTTTTCACCATACCATGCACGCTTACACATACCTCGCACTCACCAAGCAAAGTGCTCACACCCAGACACCAGAACTGAGGAACACCCTGCAAATTCAAATGCCAAACCCTTTCCCAAAATAAAAATGTGAAGTACAACTCTGCCGGCAGAGCAGAGGTTCCCACTGACCCACCTGCTCTCTGCCCTACCACTGGGCCTGACGTCTCACGCACTGGCGTCCCTGCTGACCTGGAGGGGGGAGGGGGCGTAGTTGGCGTCCCATACCCCAACCCCACTTATAAAAGTATAACGAAGGCTTGCCATGCCCCCCACTACATGTCCTCGGACCACCCAAAAATCTGCAGCAGGTAATGAGTATAAAAAAATATCCCCAGGGGTTGTAGAAGTTTTTCAAGAAAAGGTTTTTTTGGCTCTGGATCTCCCAAGGCAGCTGCTGCAGTGAAGGGGGGGGGTACCTCAAAGGCGAATTGGCCTCCCCTCAACCCATCTCCATCCCCCAACCCATCTCATGCAGCCTCTTTCAGCAAAAAAGGCGGAAAAAATCCGGAGAAAAATTACCTGGAAAGACCTGTGAGTGACAAAGAGGCACGTGCAAAGCCGTGCCACAAACAGAATACATACAGGCGCCCACACAGGGCCCAAACAAGGCCAACAGGCCCACAGGACGGCAGGCCCCTGGCACCCAGACCACGCCCTCTACTGCCTCTGGCGGTGGGCGCGACGCCGCTGGCCGCACACCAGGGCGTGGTCGGCGGCGTGGAGGTTCTACCTCGACGGCCGGCAGCAGATGGAGACTATCCCGGAACCGACGGCAGAGACGCCCACTGCGCCCAACCTGTGCCCCGTCTTCGCGATCCACCAGATCCGGGCACTGGCACTGGGCGAGCAATTGCAGCCCGCCATCCGCACTGAGACGGAGGCCCAGGCGGCGCACGCGGCCGTGGTGCACGAAATCTTCAGTGCCCTCCGCAGCGCCCTTGTGCGACGCGTAGGTAACCTCCCAGGGCTCTGAGCCGCGGCCGGCCACATGACCTGCAGCGACGACGCACGGCCGCACGCGCACGACACGAGTCCCGCACCGGCCATGCGCAGGGGAAGAGACGACACGGCGGACCCGGGACCGCCTCCTCCCAACAGAGGACCGGACGATGATCGTCACGCCAACGGCTGCGGGGTCGTCCACAAACCCCAACGACCCCGGGCGGGCAGACCTCGCCCAAAAAAACCCCTCCTACAACCCAACAACGCGCGGCCGCGCAACACACTCCGGCAACACCCGTCGACCAGGCACACCAGCGGGGAAGGCGTCCACCTGCCCGGCACGCGCGACGGACACCCAAGGAGTGGAGGCTAGCCTTAGCAGTCCATGGTGTCAGACACGAATGAAACCCCAACGACCTCCTCCCACATCCCCCGGGCGGGGGCCGCAGTTCCCGGACCCCCGCGACCCGCCTGCAACAAGGAAAGGGGGCAGCGCCACACCCGGACCCGTCATCCCACCTGACCCTCCTCTCCCGCGTAACGGGTCCGCGAGGGGCCGGGCAAAGGGGTCAGCCAAACGCGCGGAGCCCGCGGCTGAGCCGATGACCACGGGGGTGTTGTCGAACACCGCGCGCCACCGGATCCGGGCGCTGGCGCTGGGCAAATGACGGCAGCCCGCCGTCCGCACTGAGGCGGAGACCCGGGCGGCACACCCGGCCCTTGTGCACAAAATCTCCAGTACCCTCCGCGGCGCCCTGGTGCGACGCGTGGGACACCCCCCAGGGCCCTAAGCCGCGCCCGGCCACAGGACCTGCCGCGACGATGCACAGCGGCATGCGCGCGACGCGAGTCCCCCGCCGGCCATGCGTAAGGGAGGGAACGACACGACGGCTACGGGGTCACCCCCTCCCACCGGAGGGCCGGCCGATGGGCGTCGCGCCAACGGCTACGCGCTCGGCTATAAACCATGACGACCCCGGGCGGGCAAACCTCGCACAAAAGGACTCCTTGTACAACCCAGCGGCGCACGGCAGCGCAACACACCCCAGCAACACCTAACGGTCGGACACACCGACGGGACGGACGTCAACCTGCCCGACACATGCAACAGATACCCGAAAAGTGGGGGCTGGCCTTCGCAGCCCGTGGTGTCGAAACTGAACGAAAACCCCACGACTTCCTCCTACAACCCCCCGGGCGGGGGCCACGCTTCCCGGACCCCGCAACCCGCCTGCAGCAGAGAAAGGGGCGGCGCCACACCCGGACCCATCCTCCCAGCTCACCCTCCTCTCCCGCGAGCCGGATCCACAAGGGGCCGGGCAAAGGGCCCGGCCAAACACGCGGAACCCGCGGCCGGGCCGATAACCGCAAGAATGTTAACGAACCACCGGCCAGAGTATTACCGTCCAGGGCGAGCATCCGGGGATACGTGCACCGCGGGGGCTGGCGCGCACCTCCTCCGGGAAAGTTAAACGCCTGGGACGCGCAGGGTTACGGCACGTATAACCTATGCCAATGGTACGAGGGGCACACTCCCCGCAGAAAGTTAACAGCGTCCATAAGAGGGAGGGGGGCTGCAACACTGCCCGGTATTCCTATCCTCCAAAACCCCACCCGGGGCGCGCGGGGGGCCACAAGCTCGCCACGCGGGGCCGCGCCGGCCCCCTGCCAGCGGGCACGGGTGTGTTACGCCGAGCCCAACCCACCACGTCGGACGGAACGTCCTGACACCACAGCCCAAGCCGAACCGCCCTAACCATCCTAGCCACCAAACTCAGCACCGTGACACAGGCACGCCACCGTCATGACCCGCAAAGCAAGACACGAGATGGCGCACGGTAGGCAGGCAGGCACGAACACGAGCACTGCACCACCGAGCTGGAACAACACCCTGGGGCTCCCATGGGGAGCGCAGGGCCACACCGAGGGGGACCGACGGGGCCTTGCCACCGGCGGGGGGTGTACATATGAGTGGCACAAGCGAAACTGGAAGTACGGCTACAAAGCACCGCGAAATACCGGATAATGGGTTGTGCATGCAACAGTGCCAGGGCGGGGCAGGGAACCGGGCACCGAAAGGAGGGAAAATATTTTATAGCGGTCCGACCACTTGTCATGGCTTTTCTCCCCCGCGGTGGGCGGGCGGCGCACAGTAAAAACGTACCGTGCCGGCCGCACGCAACTGGCACCGACCAACATCGCAACAAGCGGAACGCCTGCACACAACAAATCCGACTGCGCGAGCGCCCGCTGCAACGACAAGGAACCAACGCCGAACAAACCAACCAAGAGGCGACTAACACGACCGCACACCAACAAAACCGCTACAGCGAACGCGACGTGACCATAAACAGACCGCACGCACGCCGGCCAACGCCAAGCCAGCCGGGCGTGCATGGGCCGGTACGAGAACGACGTCCAACGAGCTGGCGACACCGTGGCGAGCCGCGCCCACCGACCACCATGGCCACGAACACAGAGGACCACCGTAACTCTACCACTGCGGACGCGGCCAACCAACGTTCACAAACTACACTACACGACACTTGCACAAACCAAGACGCAACTAACCGACACAGACACAAACGTGCTGGCTCCACGGGCAGGATTTGACGATAAGACCACCGGCAGCAGCGCGACGGAACCCACACGGACCCAGCCGACCATGAGGCGGCCACGACAACCGCGCACCAACCACGCTGCAGCTGCAGCCGCCACGTGACACCAAACCGGCCAGGCGTGCACGGGTCGAAACGGGAATGGCGCCCAACGGGATGGCGGCACCGTGGTGCGCCACGCCCAAGGGCGACCATGCCCACGAACACGACAGAACACCACGACTCTACCATTACGAACGCGGCCAACCAGCACAGACAAGCCGCACTACGCCGCACTTGGACCGACCAAGACACAACTCACCAGCGCCGACACGGACGTGCCGGCTGCACAAACAACATTCGGTGATACAACCACCGGCAGCAGCGCGACGAAACCCCCGCAGACCAAGCCGACCATGAGGCGGCCAAGACAACCGCGCACCGACCACACCGCAGCTGCAACCGCCACTTGACCGTAAACAGACCACACGCAAGCCGGCCAACACCAAACCAGCCAGGCGTGCACGGGTCGAAAGAAGAACGGCGTCCATCGGGTTGGCGGCACCGTGATGCGCCACGCCCGCCGACGACCATGTTGGCGAACAACACCGTGACTCTACAACCACGCAACCGACCAACCAACATTACCAAACTACACAGAACCGTCAAACGACCGACCAACCAACCACAACGACCTACTTCGAACCCCCGGCCCCCCGGGAGAGCGCCAGCTCGACCGAGTCAGGAGGCGTGAGTGTGCGCCACGGCATGCGAGTCCCGTAGCACATGCTTCTTCAAGTCGCCTCACGCCTACTGAAAACCAACCCAGGTGAAGGTGCCTGCAGGACAGGGCCTTTGGCCTGGCTCCCGGCCCCTGGGCCCCAGAATCCGGAGGTTGATGAGGATGTGCGATGGGACCCTCCCCCACGTGTCATCCGCCCCAGGGAGAGGAATGTGAGACTTCCGTCGAACATGGGTTACCTCTGTAGGCAGAACCCGCTGTAGGGTACTGCTCGCGGCGACCGCGCCCTTCCCCCAAGTGCGGGAGCCGCTTTGTGGGGGCACGTGCAGTAGGGCCGTGGGTGGGTGAGCAAAAGCCCCATGGTAAGACCCCCCTGCGGGGCAACCCCTGTCCCGAGTCGACCTACCTACCTACCTTGGACAACAGGCGATTGGCCACCGCTACGATTAGCTTGCTGGCTTCCACGGGGTGTGCTAGCGCCCTCCAACATTTGGCTTGCTGTGATCTCCTTGTCGATGGAAGTGAATTGTTGGGTTACAAACAATTTGTTTGTACATGTGGTCATCAACGGTCGGGTGAGCCATGACGCCACTATTTTGCGGTCTTGCAGCGAGGAATGATACCCGTGTATTTCCACATCGGTTTGTTCCATGAGCAATGCTTTGTGAAACAACCTAAGTTTGCTGCCCAAGTGCCCATGCTCCAACCATCCCAGCGACATTTGCCTGTTGTCGCGTGCTTGGTGTCGCATCCTTTGCCAACTCCAACACGCGATGTTCCCGTGCTTGGGATGCCACCATCCATTAATGAGAATCGAACAGATGAGCCCATAGTAGCCAACAAAGGTAGGATGTTTAACAACCTCTTAGCTTTGCCCCGAAAGGTCATTACTGCGGCCGTGGATGCCGGTCCAGAGTCATGTGGGCATTTGGAGTCTGGTTTGCATGCTCTTGGTGCTACAATTGGTGCCCCACCTCCCTCGGATGTTGCAAACCCACCTGTACTTCCCAAGCGTGCACGTCGCGGTTGAGGCAATGGTGGTCGCGGTGGTGGCGGTGGTGCAAAGTGGCAACGGACGGACACTGCTTCCACAAGTGAACCACCCTCACAGGATACAGTCTTGCCCAATCCTGTGCCCGCACCATACTCCGGCCCTCCCCCCACGACAACTCCGGTCATTCCTCTCACTGAGGCTCCTCTCCAGAATGCTTCCGTGGTTCCACCGCTAGCACCCTTGACTCCTCAATTCTTGGACACCATTTGCATGGCATCGGCCTCTCAACCTTTTGTTGCACCGGCAGGCCTGCCTCAATCTTGCACGCAGCCGTTGTGGCAACCGTTGGCCTTCCAGCTTCCCTTTAACAGGCCGATGCCGCCACACATGTCTCGTCACCATCTCTTGGGGTAAGGCTGTGCAACTGTACAGCAACAGCCGGTGCTCAACGTTGCTTGTGTACGTCTACACACAAATGATATGAGCGCCACCTCCATTGCAATCGGATATGTTGTCCTTCAATGCAACCGAGATGTCATTGCATTTCAATATCTTATGACGTCATCTTCTCAATGTGTCCAATCCATTTCATGTACCATGGTGCAACAACACCCCCCCCCCGGGTACTTTGGGAAACCTGCTTGTGAAAACCAGTAGGGTTAGGCATTTTTAGGGGGGACCAGCGACCAAAAACTGTCCGGAAGCGAAAAAATGCGGTCAAATTGGCCCAACCAAACTTGTTTTTCGAAATTAGACACTTTTGCGGTGATAATGCAAAAAAAAAAGCGCCAAAAGCCCAGCCCGTGGCGCCAAGTTACCCCCCGGGTACTTTGGAAAACCTGCTTGTGAAAACTAGTAGGGTTAGTCAATTTTGGGGGGGACCCCCGACCAAGAACGGTCCGAGAGCACAAAGATGCGGTCAAACCACCCCAACTAAGCCCAGTGATTTCAAACGTACACATTTTTGCGGTGTTATTGCAAAAAGAAAAGCGCCAAAAACCAAGCCGGTGGCACCAAGGAAGCCCCCCGGGTACTTTGGGAAACCTGCTTGTGAAAACCAGTAGGGTTAGGCAGTTTTGGGGGGGACCCCCGACCAAAAACGGTCCAGAAGCGAAAAGGTGCGTTAAAAACACCCCCACCAGGTCTGATTATTCAAAAAGTAGACACTTTTGTGGTGTCATTGCAAAATAAAAGCGCCAAAACCTGAGCCAGTGGCGCCAAGTTAGCCCCCGGGTACTTTGGGAAACCTGCCTGTGAAAACCAGTAGGGTTAGGCAATTTTGGGGGGGACTCCCGACCAAAAACGGTCCAAAAGCGCAAAAATCAGGTCGAATGCCGCCAACCAATTCTGGTTTTTCAAAACGTAGACACTTTTGCGGTGTCATGGCAAAAGAAAGCGCCAAAAACCCAGTCGGTGGCGCCAAGTTCCCCGCCGGGTACTTTGGGAAACCTCCTTGTGAAAACCGCGACGAAGACTCCTTCGATGCCTTCATGGAGTCCTGCAGGTTTACCCCCCACACGGACCCAACACCGGCTGCCCCGGGCGGCCATCTGGAGCCACGAGGCGACCATACAGGGGGCACAGCCCTCACGGTGTCCCGCCAGGCACACCTCCAGCGCGATTACACCGCCCTGGGGACGAAACCTGAGCATGCCGCCGCCACGGATGACGGGCCCGCGACCTCAAGCGGGGCAGCGGACCGGGCCCCGGACGAGAACAGCGCACAAGGGAGCGGAACACGTGTGGAGACGGGCACCAACACCGCTAGCGAGCCTGCGGACCAGCCACCGGGGACCACCCGGTCCTGGGGGCGGGGGCATCTGGACTACACGCGCTCGGAAGGCGACGCCCAACACCCCAGCGCCCACGCCGAACAGGCGGCGGCCCAAAACCTGGACCTATGGATCGACAGGCTCAACACAGGGGAGCGGCTCGCCCCGGCGGTCAGCATCCGATTGCTGCTTACTTCGCGGTCCCGCCACCTCGAGCAGGGAACCCTCACCATGGCGGACATCACCTTCGGCTATCCGGCGGAACACGCACCCCCCACAACCAGCGACCACCCAAGCCAGTGGCACTACGTGGCCACCCGGCTCATGAAGCATATGGGGGCCTACAGCCCGGACGAAATGGACGGGCTACACTGGCTATGGCACCAACGCGCGGCCCTGCGCATCCGTACAGCCGTGCAAAGGCACGACATCTGAGCCATCTGTAGGTCCCCGGGCTACCAGAGACACGCCTCAGGCCACCGGCGACCACAGTCCCAAGAGGTCCCGGAGCCCCCAGGCAGGCAGCACGCCATAACTCCCCAGGACGCCACCAGGGGCCACCACCCGGGGTGGGTTTCCCCTCCGGCACGTACAGAAGCGCCCTCCGACCGTTTGGCCCGAGGAGGGACCGAGGCATCCCTCACACCCCAGGGGTGCAGGGCGGCAGGCCGGAGCGGCACCAGGAGACAAGGAACCGTAGCCGCTCCCGGCGCCGCAGCCGCACGCCACCTCCCGCAGCACGGCGAGTCATCTTCCACGAGGGTATGGACAGAGGCCATGGAGGTCCCAACGACCCCAACGCCCAACGGACATCATCTGCCACCGATCCCCGACGCCGGTCCAAGAGGCCCCGCACTGAGCAGGCGCACATCCCCACCATTCCCACGCCGGCCGAGCGAGCGCGACAGGCAGTGCTCCACACAGACCCCAACCAGGCAGTGGACGGTGCGTCCAGCTCGTCTGCCGCGTCCCTCGCAGGGTCGGCAGCCAGCCCGCTGCCGGGGGGACAGCACGCCGCGGATACACGGCCAAGGGGACCCGCGGCCGACTAACGGCCCAAACAGGGGGAGGGGGGACAAACCCCTCAACGCCCCCCCCCCGCAAGCAGGGCGCCACGACACCAGTCCCGGACACGGGCACCGGCCACCGGACCAACTAGGCCCGTACACCACGGGGTTCCCCACCGCAGCTACGACACAGCCAAACCGCCGGGGCGCGGAGGACACACCGCGACAACGGGAGCACGATGCGGGCGGCCCGGGAGCGGACAAAGAAATGACAGAGACCTCCGGCCCTCAGAAATCCGGTGGCTCACCGCCCATCGCCGCGTCCTGTTCGATGCCCCAGCAACGGGAGCCCTCCACGGGGAACATACCTGAGGGACACCTTGGCACCACCCCAGCGCACCCCTCCCCGACTGGCACCACACTGGACCAGAACCGGGAGACCATGCCCCCCCCACCCCCCACACCACCACAACGGAGGAACACGGACCCCTTTGACGACGCGGAACTGAGGGCGGTCTACGGCATGCACGCCAACACACCCTCCAGCGGGCTGGTGGCAGCCCTCCGGGAACACCTCCAGGACGTCAAATCGAAGAGGCTCTTCGCCGTGGTCCCCCTGCCGCACGCGGCAACAACGGACATCTTTGTGCGGCAGCTCCAGGCGCTCGTCACCCCCCAGACGCAGATCGTGGACGACCTTGTTCACGCGTGGATGTGGTGGTTCAACGCCAACCAGCTGGACCTGGGAGGCGTATGGGTCCCACACCTGGGCTGGGCACACACGCTCAGAGCGCCCCCGACGGACCCCAGGCCCGCGCCCAACACCGGGGGCCGGAAATGGGCCGCCCCGCAACCACGAGCCAACACCCTCAATATCCCACTTTACAAAGACCTGGCGCACTGGCAAAGCAGGACAGCCCGCGATAGGGGGCGCAACCTCAGGAACATGGTGGAGCGGTACCCACCAGGAGCGGGGACGGCACGCGCAGGGCCCCCACGACGCGAAGGCGACCCAGAACCATCGCCATGATTGTGTCCGAAAGTGGCCACTACTACCAGGTACGGATCAGCCCGCACCCGCGGGAGTGCCACTGGACATTGGAAGCCGTCGACTCCATGCTTCCGGCGAGCGCAGCCCTACCAGACGGCCCCTCACCCCTGCCCCACAACCAGCCCCCAGACCCCCTGACGGCCATCGTGTCGGGGGAAGCCGGCACCTGGCACCCGGGCCATGCCCTCTACTGCCACTGGCGGTGGGCTCAGCGCCGCTGGCCGCACAGCAGGGACTGGACGGCGACGTGGAGGCTCAACCTGGACGGCCGGCAGCAACTGGAGGCCATCCCCCAACGCCAGCGGACGGCGGAGATCCCCACAGCGACCAACCTGTGCCCCGTCTTCGCGATCCACCAGATCCGGGCGCTAGCGATGGGCGGGCAACTGCAGCCCGGCATCCGCACTGAGACGGAAGCCCAAGCAGCACACGCAGCCCTTGTGCACGAGACCCTCAGTGCCCTTCGCAGCGCCCTCGTGCGGCGTCTGGGAAACCACTCCAGGGCCCTGAACCACCGCGAGCCGAAACCAGGAACACAGCCCCATGAACACGAACACGCGAGGCGGCACCATTGGGACCGCCACGCCCGACCAAAGACGGCACACGCGTGCCCTGCCCACCGCGGCCGGTCACCGGCAGTGGAAGGGCACCATACCGACCGAAGGACCCTCCAGGAACCGGAGGGGCGCTGCGGCCGATTCGCGACGACACACCGCCACGCACACGCGGCGGGAGTCCCACACCGGCCACCCGCGGATGGGGAGACGACACGGCAACCCTGGGACCGCCTCGTCTCACTGGAGGCCCCGACGATGGACGTCAAAGCAGCGGCTACGGGACCAGCCATAAACCGCGACGACCGCGGGCAAGCCGACCTTGCCCGGGAGAGGCCCCTCGCACAACCCGACAACGCGCGACCGCGCAACACACTCCGCCGACGCCCGTCCGTCGGACGCGCCGGCGAGAATGGCGTCGAGCTGCCCGGCTTATGCAGCGGGCACCCAACAAATGCGGGCTAGCCTTGGCGGCCCTACAACGCATGATGTCAAGCACGAGCACTAACCTAACGACCCGCCGAACCCCAGCGAATTCCTCCCACGTGCCCCGGGCGAGGGCCACGCACCCCGGGCCCCCGCAATCCATGAACGTCAGGGAAGAGGACCGGGGCCCCGACACGGACCTGTCCTTCCGCCTAACCTTCCTCCCCCACAAGCCGGGCACACGGTGGACCGGACCAAAGAGGCAGCCCAGCACGCAGGACCCATGGGCTCGCCGAGGACCACGGGAATGTTATGTCGAGCCCAGCCCGCCGCGTCATGCGGGATCCCCCGACATCAGAACACATAATCGAGAATGTGACCTTCAATTTTAACAAACGTCGCCCGTTCCCTCGCTGCGAAAGAAGAAATGTGAACAAAACCAAATCTTTATTTACAGCTAACAACAACCACCTGAGAACAAATTTAACATGAATTTCAATTTTGGAAGCTCAGATTCACCTGATCAAAAAATCTACGAATCGCTGGAAATTTTCCACAGACTCGCTGATTCCAACAAGCAGATCGCGTCCGCCGTGTCTGAAAAAGTAACAAACCACTTCATTAGTACCAAATGCTCGCAACGACCTAATTTCCCAACCAACTTGACAGAACGAATTCCTCCGCGAAATTCGTGGCCGGCCCAAAACCTGCTCCAGCCGTCGTACACTTCTTCACTGTTTACCCCTTTCACCACAGGCGCTTATGCTCCAAAGGCGCCACCGCCGACGAAGCAACAGCCGTCCACAAAAACCAAACAAGAACCAGGGGGTGAAACAGTTTTTTCGCTTTTGTCGAAACCCCTCCCTGCTGAGGCCTTCAGCTTGAGCAGCAAAAACCCCTCTCCTTCTCCGCCACACTGTCTTGAAGTCGCAGCACGTGCTAATCCAGTCAATCAAGGAAAGCAGCAACGACAGTCCCGCCGCAAACTCTTTCACCAACCCTGCACCTTGGACTGCGGCGATGACAACGCCTCCGCAAACTACGGGATCGCTACGCAACCAGAGCAACACCGAAAAAGCGAGGTCTCAATCTCTTCTCCTACTCTGCCGCAATCTGCACGGTGCAAACTGGACTGCCGCCATACCAAATACCCCGCTCATCTTGAGCTCCCACCGCGGCAGGAACATCGCCATACTTGCAAATCCTCCAAACAATCCGCCTCCGCCGACCATCAAGAAACCTTGACCGACCAAACCGATCCTGATTTGCCCGGGCTGGAGTCCTCCAGCAGTACAGCAGAGAGCGCCGGTGTTTGCAGTGAACAACCACGAGGGAAGTTTTGGCACTCCCAGTCAGAATCCAGCAGCGCTACGTCGCCCTCACGGACACAGAGCACCCTGCCTGGTTACTGGACAACTATCTCCGTGACCTATGACACTCCAAGTCAACAGTATGAGTTACTATCTGCTGCCGACGATCAACTGACCTGCCAGAAGGCAGGGGAAACAAAGGAAGCCGAGCACAACATCACTAGGGACCCTGAGGCTCCAGCAACAGGTCAGTTTGATGATACCGACCCTTTAACGCCCCTTCAGTTGCTCCCAGAGTTAGCAAACGAACCGCTGAAGCGTCGCAAGAAAAAATCACGCCCCAAAGGAGTGCAGTTGAAGCCGCTCTCCACAGAAGACCTTGACAATCTGTACCTGGAGGAATCAACTCACCGAAATGAGCTCACACGACAGTTCCTCCAACCTCTCCCCCCTATCGCAGTCAAACACCTTGAAGCCTCTGAAAACCACCTTCGCAACGAGTTAAAACACGAAGCACTGGACACGTGCCTTCAGTCCTACTGGTTGATCGAAAGCGAAGCCTTGAGCCAGGAAGTTCACAAACAACAGTGGGCAAAGACGCTTACACAGGAGCAAACAGATCTCTGGATGAGTGAGCGCCAAGTCGTCCAGGACAAACTCTTCGCCGCGTTTAACTGCAGCACGATCCTAACACTTGAAGATTTGGAAGAAGAAGTTCGCGACTCACTGCACCACGAGCAGTCGCGCACCCGGGGAAAAAAATTCGGACCTGCCCACCTTTCAAACGGCCAACTAGTGCTGGGCTACCATGCAAATTAAATGCCACCACAGAAACGCCATCTTTAGCAACAACTGGAAAAAGACAGGAACATTCAATGGTGGACAAGTTTCTCAGGATCTCGACCCATACCGACGCACAGAAGCTTTCCTGACAGATTTCTTGAAGACTCAAGCAATGTTGAAATGTCTCTTGTAAGACATTTCCCCCAAATCCTCGATACTAAGCGATGGGCAGATATAGTATTCGAACAGGAACAAATGGCAAAGCAGACACAAGCCATCGCCTTTGATTCATTGCCTGAATGCGACTTGGTCCCCATTTCCTTTCCTACAGGTCAACACCCTGCCATCCAGATGCTCACATACACGTCAGACCTTGCACAACAGCTCTTCCGAACCGAAATTCAGTCTCAGGAAGCATCAGATTTTGCTCTGATATTAGACAGTGACCACATTTGCCAGTTCAAAGATCATTTGCTTCACCTTTCCACTCTCACAGTACAATTCTTCAAACAAAACCGGGAACTGACCATGTCTTTGGCCTGAATACTCTCCGTGCATGAGCCTGTGATACATTCTGTCATAGCTCGTCCATTCTCTTCTTCTCTTTCCTCTGGTCTCTGAGGGAAACTCCCACTACCTATATATGCCCAACAGCGCATCAAGCCTCCAAGCGAGCAGTGACTAAGACACAGTAGTCCTGAGCCTAACAGACTCATTGTGACATTGTGTTCCCTGTCCTGATGCCATACAGTGTCAGGGTTTATAACAGGCAGTAAGACAGCTGTGAACTGTTTTCCTTACCGGACAAAAAAGGGAAAACCCGAGTCCTGGTTTGGAGACAAGGTGAAAACCGAGTCCCGGGAAAGCAGACAAGGTGGAACCGAGTCCCGGATCAGCCACAAGTAGGTGACAAAGTGAAAACTGAGTCCCGGAAGAGGCGCGGCCCGCAGTAGGAGACAGTTCGTTCACTGTACATGATCTCCAGAAGGAAAAACAAAGGAATTGGTTCAGGAGCAAGCAAAACTGGCAGACAAAGTCAGAAGTAGCTGACAAGTAAAACACCATTTTGCCTTTAGTTTCTATTTTTTTGTTTGGTTGTCACTATTTCTCCGGATTTCGTTGTACAACTCTTCCTCCAACTACGTGCCAACAGAAGAGCACCTGTACATACACCTTACTTCAGCACTAAGTCTGAATACATGTACATACCATTCACTAGGAAAGCGTAGTTTTCTGAGCCGCAACAAACTGCCTATGGACACACAAATGAAGAGCTTGCTGTGAAAGCTTACACAGCCCCCAGCACCCCGGGGATTGAGGGGATGCACAGAGCAAAAAAATGTTACCTTTAAGGGCAGGGGGTCAAGGGATACGTGCGCCACTGGAGCCGACGCGCACCTCCTCCGAGAAAGTTAACCAGGAAGGTACCAGGTCACAGGGCACCCACAACGGCACCACTGGGGCGACCTCAGCACATGTAACCTGCGAGAATGTTGCGAGGGACATGTTCCCCGCAGCTCTCAGACCAATCAGCGTCAAGGAGCTAGAGGGGGGCCTCGACACTGACCCGTATTCCTTTATTTCCTCCTGAGCCCTCCCCGGAACACGCCATGGGCCAAGGGCTCAACGCACGGGACCCACAAGCCCGCCACCTCCTGCGGGCAAACACGGGAGTGTTACGCCGAGCCCAGCCCGCCGCGCCGTACGGGACGCCCCGACACCGGAGCACAAGCCAGGCCACCGGGGCCTGGGCCCAACCTCCGGAAACCGCTCTGAGGCACCGATGCGCACACCACCGGAGCCGCAAGACACGGCACGATACGGCACACGGCAGGCCCGGCAGCCAGCGGGCCGAACCAACTGGCCGGCGGACACAAGCACGAGCACCTCGCCACCACAACCAGCCCCCAGACCCCCTGACGGCCATCGTGTCGGGGGAAGCCGGCACCTGGCACCCAGGCCATGCCCTCTACTGCCTCTGGTGGTGGGCTCAGCGCCGCTGGCCGCACAGCAGGGACTGGACGGCGACGTGGAGGTTCAGCCTGGACGGCCGGCAGCAACTGGAGGCCATCCCCCAACGCCAGCGGACGGCGGAGACCCCCACAGCGACCAACCTGTTCCCTGTCTTCGCGATCCACCTGATCCGGGCGCTAGCCATGGGCGGGCAACTGCAGCCTGGCATCCGCACTGAGACGGAAGCCCAAGCAGCACACGCAGCCCTTGTGCACGAGATCCTCAGTGCCCTCCACAGCGCCCTCGTGCGGCGTGTGGGAAACCCCCCAGGGCCCTGAACCACCGCGAGCCAAAACGAGGAACACAGCCCCATGAACACACGAGGCCGCAACAACGGGACCACCACGCTCCCCCCCAACAAGGCACACGCGTGCCCTGCCCACCGCGGCCGGTCACCGGCAGTGGAAGGGCACCATACCGACCGAAGGACCCTCCAGGAACCGGAGGGGCGCTGCGGCCGATTTGCGACGACACACCGCCGCGCACACGCGGCGGGAGTCCCACACCGGCCACCCGCGGATGGGGAGACAACACGGCAACCCCGGGACCGCCTCGTCTCACCGGAGGCCCCGACGATGGACGTCAAAGCAGCGGCTACGGGACCGGCCATAAACCGCGCCGACCCCGGGCAAGCCGACCTTGCCCGGGAGAGGCCCCTCCCACAACCCGACAACGCGCGACCGCGCAACACACTCCGCCGACGCCCGTCCGTCGGACGCGCCGGCGAGAATGGCGTCGAGCTGCCCGGCTTATGCAGCGGGCACCAAAGAAACGCGGGCTAGCCTTGGCGGCCCTACAACGCATGATGTCAAGCACGAGCACTAACCTAACGAACCCACCGAACCCCAGCGAATTCCTCCCACGTGCCCCGGGCGAGGGCCACGCACCCCGGGCCCCCGCAATCCATGAACGTCAGGGAAGAGGACCGGGGCCCCGCCACGGACCTGTCCTTCCACCTAACCTTCCTCTCCCACAAGCCGGGCACACGGTGGACCGGACCAAAGAGGCAGCCCAGCACGCAGGACCCATGGGCTCGCCGAGGACCACGGGAATGTTATGTCGAGCCCAGCCCGCCGCGTAATGCGGGATCCCCCGACATCAGAACACATAATCGAGAATGTTACCTTTAATTTTAACAAACGTCGCCCGTTCTCTCGCTGCGAAAGAAGAAATGTGAACAAAACCAAATCTTTATTTACAGCTAACAACAACCACCTGAGAACAAATTTAACATGAAATTCAATTTTGGAAGCTCAGATTCACCTGATCGAAAAATCTACGAATCGCTGGAAATTTTCCGGAGACTCGCTGATTCCAACAAGCAGATTGCGTCCGCCGTGTCTGAAATAGTAACAAACCACTTCATCAGTACCAAATGCTCGCAACGACCTAATTTCCCAACCAACTTGACAGAACGAATTCCTGCACGAAATTCGTCGCCGGCCCAAAACCTGCTCCAGCCGTCGTACACTTCTTCACTGTTTACCCCTTTCACCACAGGCGCTTATGCTCCAAAGGCGCCACCGCCGACGAAGCAACAGCCGTCCACAAAAAACAAACAAGAACCAGGGCGTGAAACAGTTTTTTCGCTTTTGTCGAAACCCCTCCCTGCTGAGGCCTTCAGCTTGAACAGCAAAAACCCCTCTCCTTCTTCGCCACACTGTCTTGAAGTCGCAGCGCGTGCTAATCCAGTCAATCAAGGAAAGCAGCAACGACAGTCCCGCCGCAAACTCTTTCACCAACCATGCACCTTGGACTGCAGCGATGACAACGCCTCGGCAAACTACGAGATCGCTACGCAACCAGAGCAACACCGAAAAAGCGAGGTCTCAATCTCTTCTCCTACTCTGCCGCAATCTGCACGGTGCAAACTGGACTGCCGCCATACCAAATACCCCGCTCATCTTGAGCTAGCAACGCAACAGGAACATCGCCATACTTGCAAATCCTCCAACCAATCCGCCTCCACCGACCATCAAGAAACCTTGACCGACCAAACCGATCCTGATTTGCCCGGGCTGGAGTCCTTTACCAGTACAGCAGAGAGCGCAGGTGTTTGCAGTGAACAACCACGAGGGAAGTTTTGGCACTCCCAGTCAGAATCCAGCAGCGCTACGTTGCCCTCACGGACACAGAGCACCCTGCCTGGTTACTGGACAACTATCTCCGTGACCTATGACACTCCAAGTCAACAGTATGAGTTACTATCTGCTGCCGACGATCAACTGACCTGCCAGAAGGCAGGGGAAACAAAGGAAGCCGAGTAGAACATCACTAGGGACCCTGAGGCTCCAGCAACAGGTCAGTTTGATGATACCAACCCTTTAACGCCCCTTCAGTTGCTCCCAGAGTTAACAAACGAACCGCTGAAGCGTCGCAAGAAAAAATCACGCCCCAAAGGAGTGCAGTTGAAGCCGCTCTCCACACACGACCTTGACAATCTGTACCTGGAGGAAGCAACTAGCCGAAATGAGCTCACACGACAGTTCCTCCAACTTCTCCCCCCTATCGCAGTCAAACACCTTGAAGCCTCTGAAAACCACCTTCGCAACGAGTTAAAACACGAAGCACTGGACACGTGCCTTCAGTCCTACTGGTTGATCAAAAGCGAAGCCTTGAGACAGGAAGTTCACAAACAACAGTGGGCAAAGACGCTTACACAGGAGCAAACAGATCTGTGGATGAGTGAGCGCCAAGTCGTCCAGGACAAACTCTCCACCGCGTTTGACTGCATCAAGATCCTAACACTTGAAGATTTGGAAGAAGAAGTTCGCAACTCACTGCACCATGAGCAGTCGCGCACCCGGGGAAAAAGATTCGGACCTGCCCACCTTTCGAACGGCCAACTAGTGCTGGGCTACCAAATTAAATGCCACCAAGGAAACGCCATCTTCAGCGACAACTGGAAAAAAACAGGAACACTCAATGGTGGACAAGTTTCTCAGGATCTCGACCCATACCGACACACAGAAGCTTTCCTGACAGATTTCTTGAAGACTCAAGCAATGTTGAAAGGTCCTCTTGTAAGACATTTCCCCCGAATCCTCGATACTAAGCGATGGGCAGATATAGTATTCCAACAGGAACAAATGGCAAAGCAGACACAAGCCATCGCCTTTGATTCATTGCCTGAATGCGACTTGGTCCCCATTTCCTTTCCTACAGGTCAACACCCTGCCATCCAGATGCTCACATACACGTCAGACCTTGCACAACAGCTCTTCCGAACCGAAATTCCGTCTCAGGAAGCATCAGATTTTGCTCTGATATTAGACAGTGACCACATTTGCCAGTTCAAAGATAATTTGCTTCACCTTTCCACTCTCACAGTACAATTCTTCAAACAAAACCGGGAACTGACCATGTCTTTGGCCTGAATACTCTCCGTGCATGAGCCTGTGATACATTCTGTCATAGCTCGTCCATTCTCTTCTTCTCTTTCCTCTGGTCTCTGAGGGAAGCTCCCACATCCTATATATGCCCAACAGCGCATCAAGCCTCCAAGCGAGCAGTGACTAAGACACAGTAGTCCTGAGCCTAACAGACTCATTGTGACATTGTGTTCCCTGTCCTGATGCCATACAGTGTCAGGGTTTATAACAGGCAGTAAAACAGCTGTGAGCTGTTTTCCTTACCGGACAGAAAAGGGAAAAACCGAGTCCTGGTTTGGAGACAAGGTGAAAACCGAGTCCCGGGAAAGCCGACAAGGTGGAACCGAGTCCCGGATCAGCCACAAGTAGGTGACAAAGTGAAAACTGAGTCCCAAAAGAGGCGCGGCCCGCAGTAGGAGACAGTTCGTTCACTGTACATGATCTCCGGAAGAAAAACCAAAGGAATTGGTTCAGGAGCAAGCAAAACTGGCAGACAAAGTCAGAAGTAGCTGACAAGTAAAACACCATTTTGCCTTTAGTTTCTATTTTTTTGTTTGGTTGTCACTATTTCTCCGGATTTCGTTGTACAACTCTTCCTCCAACTACCTGCAAACAGAAGAGCACCTGTACATACACCTTACTTCAGCACTAAGTCTGAATACATGTACATACCATTCACTGGGAAAGCTTAGTTTTTTGAGCCGTACCAAACTGCCTATGGACACACAAATCAAGAGCCTGCTGTGAAAGCTTACACAGCCCCCAGCACCCCGGGGATTGAGGGGTTGCACAGAGCAAAAAAACGTTACCTTTAAGGGCAGGGGGTCAAGGGATACGTGCGCCACTGGAGCCGACGCATTCCTCCTCCGAGAAAGTTAACCAGGAAGGTACCAGATCACAGGGCACCCACAGCGGCACCACTGGGGTGACCTCAGCACATGTAATCTGCGAGAATGTTGCGAGGGACATGTTCCCTGCAGCTCTCAGACCAATCAGCGTCAAGGAGCTAGAGGGGGGCCTCGACACTGACCCGTATTCCTTTATCTCCTCCTGAGCCCTCCCCGGAACACGCAATGGGCCAAGGGCTCAACGCCCGGGACCCACAAGCCCGCCAGCTTCTGCCGGCAAACACGGGAGTGTTACGCCGAGCCTAGCCCGCCGCGCCGTACGGGACGTTCCGACACCAGAGCACGAGCCAGGCCACCCTAACCTCCGGAAACCGCTCTGAGGCACCGATCGACGCGCACACCACCAGAGCCGCAAGACACGGCACGATACGGCACACGGCAGGCCCGGCAGCCAGCGGGCCGAACCAACTGACCGGCGGACACTATACAGGAAACGTGACATGATAACATTTCTTGGCCAAGAAATGTTATCACGTCACGTTTCTCTATATCCGTTATCGAAGTGTCACAATTTCTCGACGAAGAAATGTTATCACCGACCCCACATGGCAAGACCCAAATTTCCAAGACATCAACATCAAGAGGGATCAACAATTCAATTGAGCTGCGAAACGTCATTGTTTGATGTGGCACCCCGCACAACTGGAGGCGGAATGGCTACCACGTGGCAACTACACATAGCCATAAATAAGGAAGGACTACGGGTTCATGGTGCAACTTTCGCAAATCCATGAGCCATGCCGAGGCACGCGAGTCAACTTCGCACACCGCAGGTGGTAGGTTGCACGGCATGCATCACATGACACCGGATGAAGAGCAATGGTGTCGCGTTTTCGGGGGATCACCTCATCACACATGTAGCATATACTTGGTTCCACCTTAGGTCTACATGGGGCCTTCTTAGGCTTCTGTGCACCTGTGAAGGGGTTAGGCATATCTTCAAACACTTGATTGTTTGCTGCACGAGTTTTGTCATGACCACCCGTCGGGCAAAAAGAGAGAAACAAACTGGTGATAACGTTTCTTGGCCAAGAAACGTTATCTACTCACATTTCTTGGCCAAGAAATGTTATCATGTCACATTTCTTGGCCAAGAAATGTTATCAGCCAGTGGGGTCGGTGATCACATTTCTTCGTCGAGAAATTGTGACACCGATAACGGATAAAAGCACTAGCACGGCACCACGGAGCAGGCGCAGCACCCTGGTGCTCCCATAGGGACCACGGGAATGCACCGAGGAGGACCAAAGGGGCCTTGCCACCGACGGGGCTGTACATATGATCGGCACAAGCGAAGCTGAAAGGACAGCCGAAGGGCACTGCAAAATGCCAGATGATGGGTTGTGCGTGTAACGCTGCCTCCAGGGCGGGACAGGGCATGTCGTACCGAATTTCAAAATTTTTCTCAGCGGTCGTACCAATTGTCGCTACTTTTCTCCCCGCGAGGACACGCCCCACCATGAGGGGGCGACGCACCGTCAAAACGTACCATGCCGGCCCAACGCAACTGGAACAACCGGAACCGACCCTACACGGCCACGACGGCCCAACGCATCCGACAGCAGGACAAGCCAACCATTGGGCGGCTAAGACGACGGCAAACCAAACAAAGTGCTGGCAACAACATAACAACCTCACGCACGGACACACCGCAACCGGGCTAACCACGACAAAACACACCTGACGGGAAACAAATGACGTTGGGGACAGCCTACAGCGACCAAACGCGGCCGGGCAGGCCCATACGGGCCACTGCACAACCCCGGACGAGCCGACCACTGGCGGCCACGACAACGGCGAACCACCACAACACGCTGGGCACGCCCCAGTCGCAACACAACCGCCACATCGGACAGGCCGGCAACCACAAACCTCAAAACTGACCGAGAAGACAACAAGGAAAACATCCATCTACACCGGCGCGGGCTGCAGCGCAATCTACCCCAAGATGCACAAGCCGACCATAAGACGGCTGACACAACTGGGTACCAACCAAACTGCTGCAGAAAAAACAACCCGACAATATATAGACCAGACGCAAGCTGGCCAATACCAAACTGGCCAGGCATGCAAGGGTCGAAACGGGAACGGCGTCCCATGGGTTGGCAACAACACGATGCGCCACGCCCGCCGGCGACCATACCCACGCGAACGCACCACAACGCCGAGATTCTACCATTATACAACCGACCAACCAACCACAACGACCTACTTTGAACCCCCGGCCCCCCGGGAGAACGCAAGCTCGACCGAGTCAGGAGGCGTGAGTGTGCGCCACGGCATGCGAGTCCCGTAGCTGGTGCTTCTTAGAGTCGCCTCACGCCTACTGAAAACCAACCCAGGTGGGGGTGCCTGCAGGACAGGGCCTTTGGCCTGGCTCCGGGCCCCTGCGCCCCAGAATCCGGAGGTTGATGAGGATGTGCGATGGGACCCTCCCCCACGTGTCATCCGCCCGAAGGACAGGAATGTGAGACTTCGGTCGAACATGGGTTACCTCTCTGGGCAGAGCCCGCTGTAGGGTACTGCTCGCGGCGACCGCGCCCTTCCCCCATGTGGGGAAGCCGCTTTGTGGGGGCACGTGCAGTAGGGCCGTGGGTGCGTGAGCAAAAGCCCCTTGGTAAAACCCCCCTGCGCGGCAACCCCAATCCCGAGATGACCTACCTACCTACCTTGCATGCTCTTGGTGCTACAATTGGTACCCCACCTCCCTCGGATGTTGCAAACCCACCTAAACCTCCCAAGCGTGCGCGTGGCGGTCGAGGCAATTGTGGTCGCGGTGGTGGTGGTGGTGCAAAGTGGCAACGGACGGACACTGCTTCCACACGTGAATCACCCTCACAGGATACGGTCTTGTCCAATCCTGTGCCCGCACCATACTCCGGCCCTCCCCCAACGACAACTCCGGTCATTCCTCTCACTGTAGCTCCTCTCCAGAATGCTTCCATGGTGCCACCGCTAGCACCCTTGACATGTCTCCTCACCATCTCTTGGGGTAAGGCTGTGCAACTGTACAGCAACGGCCGGTGCTCAACGTTGCTTGTGTACGACTACACACAAATGGTATGAGCGCCACCCCTGTTGCACGCTGCAATCGGATATGTTGTTCTTCAATGCAACCGAGATGTCATTGCATTCATTATCTTATGACGTCATCTTCTCAATGTGTCCCATCCATTTCATGTACCATGGTGCAACAACACCCCCCCGGGTACTTTGGGAAACCTGCTTGTGAAAACCAGTAGGGTTAGGCAATTTTAGGGGGGACCCGCGACCAAAAACCGTCCAGCAGCGAAAAAATGCGGTCAATCCGGCCCAATCAGGTTTTGTTCTTGGAAACGTAGACACTTTTGCAGTGATATTGCAAAAAAAAAAAAAAGCGTCAAAAACCCAGCCCGTGGCGCCAAGGTACCCCCCGGGTACTTTGGGAAAGCTGCTTGTGAAAACCAGTAGGGTTAGGCAATTTTGGGGGGGGACCCCCAACCAAAAACGGTCCAGAAGCGAAACGTTGCCGTCAAACCACTGCAGCAAGGTTGGATCATTCAAAACGTAGACACTTTTGCGTTGTCATTGCAAGAAAAAAGCGCCAAAAACAGAACCCGTGGCGCCAAGTTACCGCCCGGGTACTTTGGGAAACCTGGTTGTGAAAACCAGTAGGGTTAGGCAATTTTCGGGGGGACCCCGACCAAAAACGGTCCGGCAGCGCAAAAATGCGGTCAAACGCCCCACGTAGGTCCAGTTTTTCAGAACGCATACCCCTTTGCCGTGTCATTGCAAAAGACAGCGCCAAAACCCCAGCCAGTGGCGCCAAGTTACCCGCCGGGTACTTTGGGAAACCTGCTTGTCAAAACCAGCAGGGTTAGGCAGTTTTTGGGGGGACCCCGACCAAAAACGGTCCGAAAGCGCAAAGATACGGTCAAATCCCCCCCATCCAGACTCGTTATTCAGAAAGGAAATACTTTTGCGGTAACGCCCCACCTAGGTCCAGTTTTTCAAAACGTAGACCCTTTTGCCGTGTCATTGCAAAAGAAAGCGCCAAAACCCCAGCCGGTGGCGCCAAGTTACCCGCCGGGTACTTTGGGAAACCTGCTTGTGAAAACCAGCAGGGTTAGGCAGTTTTTGGGGGGACACAGACCAAAAAAGGTCCGAAAGCGCAAAGATGCGGTCAAACCCCCCCAATCCAGACTTGTTATTCAGAAAGGAAATACATTTGCGGTGTCATTGCAAAAAAAGCGCCAAAAACAGAGCCGGTGGCGCCAAGTTACTCCCCGCGGTACTTTAGGAAACCTGCTTTTGGAAACCAGTAGGGTTAGGCAGTTTTGGGGGGGACCCCGGTCACAAACGGTCCATGAGCCCAAAGATTCGGTCCGATCAACCCAATCTTGTCCAGTTCTTTAAAACGTAGACACTTCGGCGGTGCTAAGGAAAAAGAAAGAACCAAAAACCGAGCCCGTGGCGCCAAGTTGCCCCCCCAGGAGTTTGCCAAACCTGCTTGTTGCACCATGGTACCAAAACACCCAGACACCTTAAAAACACCTACTTTGCCCTACGTACGCACTCCCTTACCTCCCAAATACTGTCTGAATATGTCCATGCATGTCATGGGAGGGTATGAGGCAGGGAAAGCGCAGCGCAAGTGTGAGAATAGCCCCGGGAATCGCCCGGGGCCTTGGCTTTTTTTAAAATTTTCGATCATACTAGGACAAATCAATATGCGACATTTCTGGCGCAACTGTCGTTTTTGGCACTGTCGAGTTGGGCAGAGCGTAAGTCGCCGGTGGTAGGGGCCGTTGGTTTGATTCCCGGGCGCCCCAGGTGCTGTGCAACTGGCGGCGGCGCCATTTTTCTGCCGCAAATCCGGCTCCGGCGGGTCTTTCTGCGGATAAGCCCTTATCCGCAGAAAAACGCATTTCTGCGGATAACACTTGCCTCGCAACTGCAGTTTTACCGCACGCATCCAGAATTTGCGGCAAATCTGCGAGAATGCACAGAATAATTAACTAGAAGCTTTTGATGATATTCACGGGATCAAAACAAAGAAAATCCAACAAATTACAGCCCCCAGGTCGATCATCAAGGGCTTCGCTGTGGCTGCAACTGAAAGAACCGTCGATTTGCTGCTGTTTTCCCGTTTATCTGCACAATCGCTGTTGCCGTAGTAGTCACGAAACTCCCGCCGTCGGCCGGTCGGTACGTCCGGGGGGGGGGGGGGTTGAAAACGACTGTACACACGAGGTTGCACTAGTCACAGTTGGACTACAACGTCCCTTACCACTGATGCAGTGGCACAGGTTATATTCAGCTCCTTAAGCCTCACAAATGGACACTTTTGTCTGTGAAAATCCCTTGAGAAGTGCGCGCACCACAAACTGTACTATCGGTGCAGGACATAGTGTTCCAGAATTAGTGCTATTTTTTTTTGCTAGACGTATTGAGCATACCACTCGCCTGATTTGTAAAGCTGTTCAACGGCTATGGCCATGTGCATCCTAATCCAAAGGTATGATTGCCATGTGTTGGCACTGTCTTCAGCCCAAAACGTACTTTTCACTTGCATCGCAACTTCTGATTGGCTTGCCATAAGGGCCATAGCAAAATCAACACTTGCATTTGTGTGACCTGCCATGAACTCTACCATTTTTAGGACCGGAAAGATTCGATGGAGGCTGTCATGATATGTTGCAATTTGCCTCATAGGCGAGAAACTGACAACCTCCAGGCAGTCTTTATGGGATGCAGCGTTGTGGGGCGTGGTGCGGAACCCCTAGTTAGAACACAATTTCTGGAACACCCACCTACCCTCAATTTTGGGGTAAACCACCTACAAAAATGGATTCAGCACCCTCAAAAACCCCCCATCCCCTTTCTTTCCCCACATAACCCTCATTGTAGTGGTGGTTTTGGGGGGGGGGGGTCAAAGAGTTAGAGCACAGTTAGAACAGAGTTAGAACGCAGTTAGAGCACCTTGCTCTAACTAGTTATCGCGCTAGTTATCGCGCGATAACTCAGTTATCGCGTAGTTATCGCGTGTAGTTATCGCGCACCCCTCCTCCCTCTCTCCCTAGGACAAACAACACAAAACACTTGGCAAAAAGCATGTGTGGTCGTTTTTCATACAAAGTCATCAGTGTCTGAGGCCTTGGCTGCCTCCAGTCCCAAAAGCCCTTGCTCTAGGGCGTTCATGGACATGCAATGGTGCATGTGGCGGAGGGACACACTTGGCCTCACCAAGGACCAACCCTTAAAACAATTTTTGAGCGTCCTTTTGTAAGGCCCATGCCGATACTCCGTTGGGATGGAGGAAAGCTGAAAAATGTTCCTCCATTTCTCGGCAAAAAAGGTGGAATGTGCCAAGCACCAATGGATCCACCTGGTGTGGGACCAACCTGAGTCTCCCCACGCTTTTGAAAATTTTGTGGTCAACGCACGGTGGCGTTCCACTTGGGTTAGAGTGTACAACTCCCTCACCCTCCAAAGCTCATACAAACCCTCAATGCATTTCACCATGACATGCACAACAACCCATAACATAGGTCCCCCAGGGGTCCTCACTGTGGGGACATGCTCTTTGAGGCAATCCACAAATTGCCTTTGGAAGGGGGGGGAGGTTAGGAAAACTTTGGTGCTTGTTAGATCGAAATCTTTTTCTGTGGCCCCCAAGACCGAAGGGAGGCGTTCCCTCAGAGGGATGCCTGAGGTCTCATCCTTGAGGGCTTGTTTGAAGGCCTGCAAAGCTGCAAGAGCTTGGGCCTTACCAGGGGTACCAGGGGGGAGGGCCTGAAGGGTGGTCTCAATGCGCTTTGCAATGCCGTTTAGGATGCGGCATGCTGCATGTTGGTAGTCCCCCGGCCGCCTATCAGGGGTCACACTTCTCAAGAATGACCCCCATCTTGAGGTGGACTCCACCCCCCTTTGCTCAACAATCCCATTGGGGTCTTTGCACAACCAACACTTAGACCCAGCCCCCCCCATTGCTTGCATCCCCTTCCCATCCCCTGTCAAAATGACAGTGCAAGTCAAAAATTGGTTTTCAAAGAGGACAACGTCCTCTTCCACATCCCTCACCTCTTGGTTGAGGTTGGCGGAGATGTCCACGCTTCTCAAAAAAGCCTGTTCATCCCCGCCATCCATGCAAAACCATGAGGCCCATAGCTTCACCTTCGAAGCATATTTTGCCCCCCCCCCATACATTAACCAATACATCCGCACGGGTAGAGGATGCCTTCCACAAGGAAGTCGCATCAACTGAAATAACAACAATGGCAACGCCACTAGGGGGGGGTTTCCCGATAACTCGGGCCATAGATATTGCATTTTGCACAAGTGATTGCAAAGGCACATGGGCAGCTGCCCTATTGCGGCCTGTGGTAGACTTTACAATGGTTGTTTGGGGAAAGTAGGGCATGATCCGTTGCCGAACGGTCCTTAGGTCCCGTTGTGTGCAACGGCGGGGCATTCGCAAAAGGGCCCGTTGGGAGAGATGCATGCTGCATGCCATGCGTAGCATGCTCAGGGCCTCATGCTCCTGACCTGTTAATGCAAGATGGCCGCCAAGTGGGCCAGACAGGGCAGTGCACGCCCCACCACTTAAACAAACTTCGCCTTTGGTGTTGGTGCCACACACAACGTTTGGGTCACCCAATAGAACTCGCACCAGCCGCTGAACCGCCTTCAAACGCCGCCGCCGGGCCTTGGGTGTAGCCGCCAGCATGCAGCGACGGAAGTCGCCTGAGCATTTCGTGTTATTTAGCGATGATCATGAGATTTAGCGCTGTGCAGTGCAGTTTCGATTGTGGAAGTTTCATTCCAAAATACAACGATTTTCTGTCACTGCATAGGTTCCTGTTATGTTCGAAATGGCTTTGGTGCTCGTCCACTGATCTGTTTGGCTTTGGGTAAGCATTGGAGTAATTCTAGGACAAGACATCAAGGAGGACTTGGACTAGTACACTACCCCATTCTCACATTGTAGTAGATATCATGTCACTAAGGTAGTCCTGTTGTCAGTAGTTCCATGTTTTGCAGTGTTGTGGCGTTTTCTCTTTGTTCACAGCTACAGTTCACAGTGATACAGTGTTAGCCATAAAGTTATGTGTATCAGGTACACAGCAACAGCCAACTGTGTGTGGGTAGTATTTCTGTTTTAAACCGCGGGCCTGAGCCCAATACATTTTCACACATTTCTACAGGAGTTACATGCTGGGTGGGCCCGGGGAGTTCTTAGTTGACCGTAGATGCACTTGTTGGTGTGTGCACGTTTGGTTGTGTGTTGTGCACCAGCTGTAGCTCACATGCACTGCACTGAGATATGCACAGTGTGGGACAGCACAGTGTGTTGTCGGGTATCACAGTGTCTACACATGTCACAAACTGCAAATCCTCTTAGGTTTGTATCAGCGACAACATATGTGGGACAGTATGTTGTAGCTTAGAGGGGGAGTGTAATAGGATTTATCAGTTTGTGTTTTAGTGGTCATTTCTGATTTTTTAATTCTTTTTTTGTTGTATTTATTCTGCCCTGAGCGACTCTGCCGAGGTCGCGGGAGCGACAGATTGACATTTAGATTACTTTTGCTGGCGATTTCATGTATTGAGAATTGTTTACTGATTTCTCGAATTTTCTTCTGAGTGTCTCTATTTTTGATAGGGATGTAACAGCTTGTTTTTTGAACCAGCTACTGCTGGTTGACTTGGTTGGACTCTGGGGGACATGATCGCCATCGTGTTGCAGTATTGATTTGGCGTGCTGATGATGCTTCGTGTGTTCGTGTTTATCTGGGCCATGGTTTTTTTTTGGGGATTTTCGTAAACTGGTACTGGGGAAAAATATTTGTGGCTGGCGAGTCCCAAAAACATCCTGAGGAGTTATTATCAAATGAAACCAAAGTATTACTGGTTTTATTACAGGACTGAGGCAAAGCAACTTCCCACCCCCCGCCCCCCGGGCCCCCCCTAACACGCCCCCGAGGGAGGGCGGCACACAGACCCCCCCCCCCACCCCAACCCCCCGGCGCCGGACCGCCCCGGACGCACAGGCCTGGGCACGAGGGGGCACACGACCCAGAACCAGGTACAGGGGGAAGGGGACCCCCCCCCCCCCCCCGCTAGCTAGACAACGCACGGGACTGCGGCAGAAAAAGCCGAGGGGCGCTGACCGCATGGAACGGTCCTACAGGGGCCCTGCACCGGAACCACGTGAGCTGCGCACACCACACCGACCCGGGGAGGGCGGAAGGGCGCGGACGTCGCGGGAGCGCGAGCGCACACAAACGCAACGGACACGCGGGGCGGACCTGAGGGGCAACCGCACCGAGCCCGCGGAACGCACAGACCGCATAGAATGGCGTACCAGCGGGCGAGGAGAAGGGACAGTCGGATGAAACGGCCCGCCACACGCAGCGTGAGGAACGCGGGGAAAGGGAGGGGCACAAGGGAGAGACGCAGGAACCGGCATTGGCCCGGACCCCCGAGACCTGCCGCAAGTGCCACGCACACCTGACCAGGGTACTGCGCCCGCCAAGGCATTAGTGGCACACAGTGCCAGGCACCACCCCCACCGCTAGGCAGCCTCCGCGCAAGCCCAAGGGGGTCACACTGGCGACAAGCCAGTAGCACGGGCCCGGCGGCGCCGGCACCTCGGGCTACCACGCATTAGGGGGGCGGTGTAGTGGGTAAGGGTCTGCAACTACGGATGCTAAATGACACGCTGACCGAGGAGTGGCGAAAAGATGAAGCTGCGGAGGGACGCCATTAGGCAGGAGGTGAGTCATGAAGGGCCCGCCACTAGGTCTTGGAGGGGAGGATATCACCTGGCCCGACCAGGTGGCCCCGCGGGGACGAACAGCGCCTAGTACCCGCAAGATCAAACCTCAAACCTCAAACCTCATCCAGACCAGGCCCCCCCTAATCCTTAGCAAGTTGTTGAGACTAACACGTAACCCTTTTTATCACTCTTTTGACGCTTTAAGTACAGTTTCCAAAGTAACTAGGGCTATAACCCTAGCCCCCCCATGAAGTTCACCGCTACCACTCAAGTGAGCGGAGGTATCTTCCTTCATGGAGGTAATACCAAAACAAAATAGGCACTTCATGCCTTGGGCCTTGTAGGTTAAGGCCAGTGGTCCACCACCTCAGCAGCCCTATAATCAATTGTTTCTATCACCTGTTGTCGTCCTACCTTTTAAGTGATCCTGAATCCAGTTGCCTGGCCATGCTCACCAAGCCATATCCTGTGTCTGGCCCCACCTACTTGCCCCAGATTTCTAACCAGCTCCATTGCATGTCAAAAGGTGCACATGAGGTGCTTGGGACTATCTCTTTGGCCAGACCTATGTCAGTTTTCATTATAAAATCCTTTGTTTTGTCCATATGTGACTGAAGCTTTGTACTTAAGCCTGCACTGTCTTTCTGCAGCCCCTCGTTGTTACACATGTTTTTACAGTGGAAGGGTTTATCCTGATTGCATTGATCTGGTGCCTGGACTTGCTCTACTTTATCTTTGTTTGGATCTTGTTTTGACTTTTTGAATATCAGCAAGGCTTTCTAGAACTGATACAAGGAACAAGCACAGGTGTGGGCAGACCAGAAAACGTTTCTCCCATTCATGGGGTCTTTGTATCCTGGACAGTGTTCCTTGATGCTGCACTTCAGCGAAAAAGCCGCCTACTTCCACTGAGAAGCCACTGAGAATGTCTATCGCGCGCGATTGCAGCAGGAAAAAATTAAAAAGCAAGAAAAAGAAGAACAGCCAGAAAGAATGAAGGGAAAAATTGTTTTCCCCGACCTCAGAAAGCGCCCAAAAGATTTTCGCTCCTGCTTGGCGAGGCCAAAAACCTTAGGACACTCACTGAAAACCATGAAGAAAAGAGCCACAAGGACAGAGAAGTTCGGCGTCGTGCCCCCAAACCCCTAGTAAAGTGCGTGCCGTAGGTACTAGGGACTTGTGCACGTGACAATGGAAAATAGCAAGCCAACAACGACCGCGCATGATACAAAACAAACCAGCGGCCAAGGACCAGGAACAAGACGGTATGTGGAACAAGTATGTTCCACTCCACTCCAGCTACGTGTACATAGGGGCCGGCAACAAAACCGGAGCACAAGGGAAGGTATGGATGCAATGATCCACAACCAGGCCAACAGAAACAACCAAACAACCAAACAAACACCAAAGACAACAAAGCAAGAAGCACACACCACACACAAAAGAAGGAAAGGTATGCCTGAGCAAAGAGCAAAGAAAAAAGAGGGCGAAAGGGGCGAGGAAGAGAGAACACCACGTTGGAGAACTAGTTCCATTCCTTCACTCTCTTCTTTCATAGGCCCGACCATAGAGACAGCGCCGAGAAGCGGAAGCGCAAAGCAAAGAACCAAGATGTGGTATGAAAAAAACAACAAGCAAAAGCAGGAGGAGGGACACCAAGGTCGAGGTAAGTTACGTTGCCATGCAACTGCACCCAACCCTCTCCCGCCCAACACCCTCTGCGTTCGCTCTATAGGTATGTGAAGACCATATCAGGCCCAAGACACAGCGCAAGAAAAAACCATGGTATGGAAACAAAATAACAAGAAAAAAAAGGGGAGGGAAGGTATGGCCAACGCCGCACGAACAAAAAACAGGAAACAAACAAAAGAATGCAAGCACGGCGCTAAATACGTTGTGCATAGGACTCCAGGACCATCCGCTGTTCCCCACCTGCCCCCTTCGTCGCAAACACTCTCTATAGGGAAGCTCAACGAGCACATGAGGTATGTTGTCATACCACATGATAACAAAATGCATCCACATAACGCATAGCGGCTCATTGGGTCACACCTCCCCACTTCGCGGATACCCGCAAAAGACAAGAGCCTCAAGAATGTAGGAACACACACCGAGCAAAGGTCAGGGACCCGCCCGCCAGCCATCCAGACGCTACACATTTGCAGAGGCATACTTTGAAGCTTTTACCATCTCTGACCATGTTGGCCAACAACTCGGACCAGAACAGCTATGGCATGGCCCCAGCCCTGCAAACCAGAACCCGCACACCGCGCCACACGCCAAAACAGACAACCCAAAGCCACACAGACAAACACACACTCACCTTCCCGCACGCCGAGCACACACAAATCCCACAAAGGGCCGACACCAGCACACGGCAAAGAACAACCCACACACACCAGCGCACCAGGAAGGGGAGAGACCACCCACAACAAGAAACAACAACACACGCACACGCCAGCGCGCACGCAGCAGAGACACCCACACCCACATCTCACCCACGCAAACACAAACACCGAGGGTAGCACGGGAGGGACCACAAGCAGACACCACACACCACAACACACAAAAGCGCACGCCACACACAGCGAACACACACAGAACACAACCACCCCACACTACCGAAAACACCCACCACCACCACCAGCAGACCCCAGCCAGGAGTGGCAGGGATCTGCACCCTGGGCCCTCACCCAGGGCTTGCCGGGGAGCACCCACAACCCCCAGCGACAAACTCCCGCCACGAATGGCGGGGATCGGCAGCCAAAGCCCTCAGCCAGGGTTGGCGAGGCGCCACCCGCCAAAAGTAGCAACAGACCCCAGCCAGGAACGGCGTGGCACTGCACCGAGGACCCTCAGCCAGGGATGGCGAGGGACCGCCCGCGGATGCCAACAGCAGTCCCCAGCAAGGAATGGCGGGGCACTGCATCCAAGGCCCTCACCCAGGATTGGCGCGGGCCGGGACCACTACACGCACACGAAACTCCTCACGCAGCGGAGACACACACCACACCCACACAGACATACACACCGAGGGCAGGGAAGGACGATCGACCGCCCCAGACCGGCAACAACACCCACCACCACCACTAGCAGGCCCCGGCAAGGAATGGCGAGGAGCTGCATCCAGGGCCGCCAGCCAGGAATGGCGAGGGACCACCCACCATTACCAGCAGAGGACGCCAGCCAAGAACGGCGGGGAATTGCGCCCAGGGCCTCAGCCAGGGTTGGCGTGGGACCAACCACCACCAACACCAGCAGACGTCAGCCAAGAATGGCGCGGAAGTGCCCCCAGGGCCCTCGGCCAGGATTGGCAAGGGACCGCCCGCCAACGCCAGCCGCAGACTCCAGCCAAGAATAGCGGGGAACTGCCCCCATTTGCCTCAGCCAGCGGGCGCCACACACACCACACCCACACAAACACCCACACAAAAGGCACCACAAAAAAGACCAGGAACACCATACCACACACCACGACACAGGAACACAAGCCCCTTGCACCAAGAACACACACGGACAACAAACCACTCCCCATGCCAGCAACAACACCCACCACCAACGGTAGCAGACCCCAGCCAGGAAGGGCGAGGAACTGCACCCAGGGCCCTCAGCAGAGACTGGCGAGGTAACACCAACCACCACGAATAGCAGACCCCAGCCAGGAATGGCGGGGAACAGCACCCAGGACCCTCAGCCAGGATTGGGGAGAGACCATTCACAAACACCATTCGCAGACCCCAGCCAGGAGTGGCGGGGAATTGCGGCCAGGGCCCTCAGCCAGGATTGGCGAGGGACCACCCGCCACAACCAGCAACAGACCAGGCATGTTGAGGAACTGCACCCAGGGGCCACAGCAAGGATTGGCGGCACGCAGCAGGAACGCACAAACCAGGACCCACACAAACACAGACAGCGAGGGCACCACAGGAGGGACCATGAACACCACACCACACAGCACAACGCGCGAAGGCACATACCGCACACCACGAAGAACGACGAAGCCCAACTCCAGGTCACCAGCATCAGAGCCCAGCCCGGAATTGCGGAAAACAGCACCCAGGACCCTCAGCCATAATTGGCGAGGGACCAACCACCAACCCGCAAGCGGACCCCAGCCAGGAATGGCGGCGAACTGCACCCACGGACTGATGCCCACAACAGCCGCAAGCACCAGCCGGGAGAGGCGGGGACTAGCACCCGGAGACCCCCAACCGACACACTACAAACACACGCGCAAACACACCAGCGCAAGCGGAGGACAGAGCCACGCCAGACCCACACCAACACCAACACCGACCCCGCAAGCGCACATTACGCACAAAAGCAACAGCAAGCCACCAACACGGAACCACCGCAGGCGGCGAGAAGCCACCGGTACCAGCCCCAAGCGGAGGACGTGGGAAACCACACCCACACACGGCCGCCGGACACCACAGAAACACACCCACACACAGCGACCGAGCCCGGAAGGACAACTCCAAACCAGAACGGGGCCCCAGACCGCACCAGTAGGATCCAAACCGCCGCGCCGCCCCCACAGACCCGGAGCCAGCACGTCCAGCCACACCGCCACCGAAATCCCAGAACAAAGAGAAACACCGCCAGTCGCCACCTGGCGCCCTCCGCCAGGAGTGGCGAGGGCCCACGACCAGTGACATTAACAGACCACCTGCGCGGACCCACTGCCAGGCCTCCGCCAATTGCGACACACGAACGGCCAACCAAGACGTACCAGCACCAGGTTCCAACCAGGAGCAACCACACCACCAGCACCCACACCAACCCCAGCCTGGGACAGCAGAACACCACACCCACAAGCACAACCAGCGGATCGCTCAGCGCCACACCCTGAGGTACTACCACCGGACCCCCAGCCGAGAAGGAAGAAGAACCACTCCAACCCAGGTTAGAGTTAGGGTTGGGGTCACCGAGCTGGTGGAACCAGTCTTGGTTTTATAACCCTTTTTAGGGTCTAGGATGGACCTACCAGGTTTAGCAGCAGCAGCAGCAGGCAGCAGCAAGCAGCAGCAAGCAGCAAGCAGCAAACAGCACGCGCGAAATGGGGAAAAATGAGAACTCCATTCTGGTGCTTCGGATTTGGCAGAAATTTTGATGAATGATACCTATGGGTTTGAGGGACAAACACACAAAGAATGAGCAAGAAACTCAACGGTGCTCGCCAGGAACGGGTGTCGCAAGTGGCGGACCTCAGTTTCAAAAACTGCAGTTTAGGGCCAAAAACAGCCATTTTTTGGGCCAAACCAGCCCTAGAACCTAATCAAAACGGCCAAACAAAGGGAATGTGTGGGTACCCCCCATGTGCGGCTGGACCTTCCCATGTCAACGAGCCCTTTGCGGCCCTCTAACTCCACCATATGTCCCGGAAACATTCCAAAAAGGCCCCCAGAAGCCCCAAATTTTGTGCAGATTGGCTGGCGACAGCCACAAACCAAGGGCAGGCCATATCTTTGGCTACAGGGCTAGGAACGCGATTCCGAGGGCACCTAGTCCACCCGCAACCCCCCACTTTTTGTGGTTTCCAGGCCTCAGAGTTGCCCGAATGGACGCCTAGACCCCCGTACCCAGGCCCACTAGGCTGTGGCAAGCTGCAAGCTCAAGCCCAAACAGGACTGTGCCCAAATGGGTCAATATGGTCCAATGGGGCAGAAAAATGACTTTTCTCAAAAATGATCCTAGACCCTGTGTGATGCTAAAGCAAGTGTTATTGGACTGTTTTGAGCTTGTGGTGGCCCATTATGGTCCTCTGAGAATCCCAAAATGCCTTGAAGATGCGCTGCTTTGGGCCCAAAAATGGGTCGAAAATGGGTCAAAAACGCATTTTTCCAAAACTCATCCCACACCATTTGGGGTGCACAAACAGGTGAAATGAGCCCATTTTGAGGCCACTTTGGGGCATTTTGGCCCCTCACAAGTCCACAAAAGCCTTGGAAGTGGGCCTTGTGGTGGTAGAGATCACTTGCAAGCTAATTCCACTTTGTCAACGGCCTTCAATGTGTGACTCATTGGTGTCCCTCACCATTCATATGTAATGTTCCTTCCCCCACCAGCTCGGTCCCAATATTCAGTCTTGATTAGGGTTAGGGTTACCCTAACCCTAACCTGGTACATCTGCTGTACAAGAAAGGCGACTGGGCGAACCCAGGCAACTGGAGACCCATAGTATGCGCCAGCAGGGAAGCTAAACTCATCTGGATGCCCATCCTCAAACACGTGGCCGCGGCAGTATACCGCGCTGTACCGCCCACGATGTGGGGAGCCATACCGGGTAGGTCGCCACTGGAGGCCAGATTTATGCAAAACGCCACGCTAGACATGGACCCGATCAGCCTCATCATCACGTCCCTGGATGTCAAGGGGGCCTTCCCCAACACCCCCTACCGCCTCCTACGAGCCGTCTGGCAACGCATGGGACTCACCTTTCAAGGTTTCCTACAGGCATACGTTGCCACCTACACGTATGCGGTGAAAGCCGATTCGGGCACCACCCCATGGATCCACCCCACCAGTGGGGTCCCTCAACAGGGTGCGGAGGGCTGATTTCCCCTTCTGCTCGTCACCCTCCCGCTGGCCTTTTACATCCGACGCACCTACCCGGACGTGGCACCATACCCCCTACGGAGCTTGCTCCTCGCATTCGCGGACGACATGGCGGTGGCAACCGCCACCGCCCGCCAGCCCCTGCCAACCACCTCAGACAACACCAGGAACATGAAAGTACTCCATGATGTCACCAACTACCTGGAGGGCAACCAGCTACTGGTGCCCAACGTCAAATCTGCCCCCATGGTGCACAACGCACCACCACCGCCCCTCCGCCCCGGAGACCTGCTCATGAACCCAGTAAGCACGGCCACCTACCTGGGGGTCCAACAAGGGGCCACCACAAATGAGGTCACCCTACCACCCAGCCTGATACAGCAGTTGACGCGGACACTGGTCATAGCACGCATCGTGGCGCTCTCCACCCAGGCGGTGGCATACTTTTTCCAAGCCGTACTCAACGCAGCCATAGGGTTCCAGCCCTGCACCTAACCCTACCCCAACAAATGCTGCAGGAGGCCGCTGCCACAGTATGGCGACCGTGGACCATCCACAGCCACGGACCCATGTCACTGGCCGCGGCAGTGCGCGCGGCGTCACCACCATACTATGGGCACAACAGCGATCATCTCGTCCGCAAGGCGTACACGGCTCACACTGCGACCCATCTGCACCGCCTCTCGCACAACCATGAACCGGAGGTGAGGGAAGTCTTCACGCCGACACTACGAGAGGCCGGATACCATCAGAACATCTGTCCCTAGTACATACCTCATCAACGAGGCCTCCCCACCAAGGTAGGGACCCGCATATGGAACCACCTACAACTCCCGCTACCTCACCACCAACATGTCATCCAGACAAACTATCCGTGCACGGAAACCGGTCCTGTGGCGATCCTACACACCGAGGTGAGTGGAGGACCGACAGAGGGCACGACCACTCTGGACCTGGCAGGGGACCACCCTACACCTAGTACGGATCACCCTGAACCAGATGCGGGCCCTCCAACGAGTGGGCACACACCATGTCCCCCTTCTGCAACACCGGGAGTGGCCCAACAAATCGGTCCCGGAAAGTTACATGCGAAACGCGGCCGCACAAACCGGACACCCACAGCCGACCAATGGGGAATTACGTGAGGCATACGGTCTGTTTTAGAGCACGCACAAACAGCCGCTACCACGGGCCTCACCACGCCGGAACCAGGCCCACCACCATCCGCCGGAACAAGTGGAGTATGTACCGGGCACCACGGTCCTAGCGGTACTCTTGCCGGCACCCAACGGACCGGAAACACATTGCGACCTGGAAGAGCACACGGCAACTTGTGGATGCTACCGCCGCCCACGGCACGCAACTTCTGTCCTCCGCCACTGCCACGGAATGCGCTGACGGGCACCCCCACCACTTGCTGGAGGTGTGGGTTCCAAGCGCTGGCCACCCCATGGCCCCTCCTCCAACTGCTTGCACGCTATCACCACACACCAACAGCCAGCGCTACCCCGGAAAAACACCAGTGGCTGAACAAACACTTCGAACAGACTTCGGCGGAGGACACGGCCACAGTCGCGTGGGGACCCAACACCACAGCGGAAGAGAGGTTCCAGCGGGGAACGTGGGACACCAAACACCCAGCCATTACCTTCCTGGTGCTGGCCAAACATCGCAGTACCATGCCGGAGGCCCCCGCCTACCCAGTTAAACACCGCTGCTCCGAAGTCCAGGACTGGCATACAATTTGATGGACCACATGCCACCCACAGAAGGCGTACCTGCTCCCATATGTGTACGGCTATCTCACACAAGGCCACGAAGGGAACAACGACCATGTACGCATGAACCCAGCGGCGACCAAGATCATCCACCAGGGAATAGGCGTCTACACAATCCGAAGGCTCCAACCGGCCACAACCACGCCATGGGCCACCACGGAGCAGGTGGCGCGCGTTCACCCCTAACAGCTGACGACGCCGTGCCGCCTGCCATGCCAGGACAACCGCAACACCGTCATCTTTGCAGTTGCCTCCGGCACCACCGACCTCACCCTTGGAGCTACAGACGGAGGCGGCGGGCCGAATATGCCAACACCGGATCACAGAGGCCATCATCTTCGGGGCCTCCTCTCACAGGGAACCAAAGACACTGGCGATCATCGTGGATGCCGTCAATGACGCCCCCCCCAAACCGCGAGACCACGCGCACCATGTCTGTGTTGTAGTAGACGCAGTAGTGGACTTCCAGATCGTCCGCAAACTGGCCCGACAGCCCCTACATAAGGCAACCGACTCCAGCCTGGGCACCCAAGCCCTAAAACTCTGGCTGGCTTTACGGCGCCCCTGAAGCACGTCGTCTTACACCTCATCAAACAAGAGTCCCATCGTGACAGCCTGGGCAACGGACACATAGACTTACACGCCCACAACCAGCTTGCCGAGCATATGCCGGACGGCGAAGACTCGCGGCTACAAGACCACCTGCACACACCCCTCCGACACCTGCCGCCGATCCTGCACCCCAGAAAGCCCCCAGCCTTGGTACCAAACGACCAGATCTACAACGACACCAGACAGGCGTACAACTACCCGCAACACATCCGCACCATGGCGCACATCCGAGGTGACCACGCCGACAACACCCTTATGAGTAAGAAAAAGTGCTTTTCCTTTGCTTTGAGGCATACTCTAGTTGTATTAGAGATGCACTGAGCATCCATGCATTTCTATTTTAGTATTGGTCCAACCAAAACTGGTGATAACACATTTTGACCTATGGAACCAAACACTCAATCAGGATATGGAGTGGACCCCTTAATCCCCTTTCAATGTGAGGCAAATCATCTTTTCCTGAGTTGACTGAGAACTGACATATCCAAGGCAGAGCCTATGAATTTATCTATGTTTTTCCATGAATTCTTAGCTATCCTAGTGGTATGCACCCTAGGGGGCTGGGCACCTCTTTTTGAGAGGTCCTGGGTTCAATTCCCGGTCGGCCTAGCTAAGTAGGAAGATCCCATGTGACATGGCAGTGACCTCATCGCCACATGCCCTGCCACCTCAGCACATATGGGACCCAAAACAAAGAGTGCACATCTCCTGAGATGGCACTATGGAGAGAGAGTGATCATGGGGCAGTTTTCCAACTCTTTTCCAAAACATTTTAGCTATCTTTGTGAATATGCATTCCGATTTGACCTGAGTTGCAGTTTCTGTGAATATCCTATCATCTTTCACTGTTTACACTGCAGCCCTTCATGCTTTGATCCTGAATTCTCTTCTCCTTGCATACCTCTGGCTTGGGCTATCCTGGATTGACTTTATTTCATCAAACAAAAGGTTTTCATCTCCAAAAACAAGCAGCAGGAAACCCTACACCAGCAGCAAGCAGCAGGAGAGACAAAAACACAGTGCTGAAACCACTATAAACTTTTCTGGTAGCAAGAGGCAGTCTGTCTCTGCGCACCGACAGCAACCCCGCGCCGTACAGCCAGTGCGCCGAGTACAGGCACATATAAGCAGAAGGGTGACTGAAGATGGACACAAGGAAGGAGGACGCCGACGTGAAGACAGCGCCAGCGCCTGAGGCACCGGCAAGGCCAGCACCTGGCGCTGTACCTTCGGCGGAGCCCTTACATGGGCCAGTGGATGCGGCTGAGGACTCCCTGGATCGACTCCAGACAGCCTTCGGGGCCCTGTCTGTCGAAGAGGTGGTCTCTCAGCCTGTGAAGAGGAAGAGAGAGAGCGAGAAGGATGCTGGAGACGAAGCAGACGAAGGAGAGGAGCAAGGGCAAGACCTGACGAATGTCCCTACCTTCGAAGGCGCACCAAGCGCTTCTGGCCTCCACGCATCACCCTCTCCTTTAACCACCAAACTCCCAGCCGCTGCAACATCCACTTTTACAACCAACCCGCCTATGGCAGAGGGCACAGGCTTTACTGGCATGTCTCCCTACGCCGCCTATGGTATGGGCCCACCTACCACTGGGCTCCATGAGGCAACTACGGCCAGTGAGCCGGTGGCTACCAGCTCTGCGCCGCGATGGTATGCGGCTGAATATCCCCATCCACTACCCGCTACTGGAACCTATGTGGATGTTCCTGGGTATGCACCTGGCTATGCAGCCTTGAGTGGGTTGGGGAGAGGACCTGAATCTCTTGGTGGCAGGAGTAGAGGATCGGGAAGATCCTCCAACAGGTCCCTGACGCGGTCGGAGATCAACGAGGTGCTCCGAGAAGCCACTTCAAAAATCGTAGGCGACCTCACTCAAGAGATCCGTGAGAAACTGGAGCCCCTGATGATCCCGCCCCACGCGTCACCTACCACGGTGGGAATGTCACCCCACCGTGTACAGGCCAACCACCTGGCGGCAGGGCTGACAAACACCCTGGGGAGCCTGAGGAGCCGACCGATGCCAACTCCAGCACCTATTCCGAGAAGTCCTTTCGTGCCGAGAACGGCCCAGCCGCCCTACAGCCACGTGACGAACTCGACGAGGGCCGAGCTGGACCGGCTGGGGCTAACAGCCTTGAGGGCTATGGTGGACGTAGAGCCTTATGGCTCTAGTGATCTAGGCGGAGACCCCTCCGATGATGAGCCGCTGTCGATGACTTCGACTTCGCCCTCGGAGGACGATGACCCGGAGGACCCCGAGGACCCAAAGGGGAAGAAGAAGAAGAAGAAGAAGAAGAAGACCCGACGCCCTGAGGGACGCAGGTCTCAGGAGGCGAAGGCTCTTGCCACCTCCAAGATCGTGGTGAACCTGCCTGAGTTCACAGGTAAGGACCTCAGCGAGTTCGCTGAGAATTTTGGCAGGTTTCTACGACTGACCGGCCAAACCCACGCTAGTGGGCGAGTGAAGTGCGATCTGCTCCTGCAGTGCTGCAAGACCAAGTACCTCGAGAAGCAGGTCAGGCAGATCGTGACTAACTCCGCCACCTTTGCTGATGTGTTGGTTGCCCTGGAGAGGCAGTACCCGACCTACGAAACCGACCTCTCCATCAGGGCCGAGATCGAGAACCTGCCCGTGCTGCCCAACAACCCCAAACCTGGCAGGGTCTCTGAGCTGTTGGCGGACTTGGATCACTGGGCTGGACGACTGACGCCCGGTTCCTACAGCAGCGACGACCTGCTGTTCTGGTTGGTGGCCAAGCTCCCTCGAGAGCTATGGGACGAGTGCCGTTCGACGGCGGAGCGCAAGGCTAGATCCCTCCGCTACGAGGATCTATGCGTGCTACTCCTGGAGCTAGCGCTGGAGAAGGAGAGCGACCAGCACTTGAACAACTACCGTCCTGGTGGTGGAGGTTCTGGAGGCCATGGCAAAGGGTACCAAGGGTACCGACCTGGGCAGGGGACTACCCCCAAACACGCCCACGCCCGTATCATGGAGAACGTGAAGGAGCTTTTCTGGTGTGATGCCAGAGACGAGCGGGGCCACCTGCAGCACGCCCCTGACTGCGAGCAGCGAGACTGCTTCGTCGTCCAGGGGAAGCAGCAGGAGAAGAACACCGGCGCCAAAGCGAAGCTGCCGGATCATTACAGGTGCACCATCACGTGTGCATTCTGCGGGAAGCGGAAGCACTACGAGGATGAGTGCTACCATAAGCAACGCCTATCGGCGAAGCTTAAAGGTGAAGATCCTGGCAAAGGCTCAGGCAAAGGTGGAGGCAGAGGCAAAGGCAACGACTCCGGCAAGGGCAAGTCGAAAGGACGTGGTCAAGGGCAAGACAAAGGTCAAGGTGGACGAGGAGGAGGCGCTAACCGCCAGCCCGACAACAAGAACAAGGACAAGAACGGAGGCAACCCCAACCCTAATCCAGGGGGGAACTCAGAGCCCTCTGGAGGGCAGTCTGGTCCCACCACACGCTCACAAAGGCAGGCCCAGCAAGAGCAAGGAGCCAAGCGTGAGCATGAAGGTGGTGATGACGGCAACGGTAAGAAGAGGAGCTGTTTCATGAGGATGGCCCGCAAATTGCGGAACAAGTGGTTCGAGGTGACCTGTCCCGCGGAGTTCTGACGGGGACGCTCTGGTGGCACCCAAGACCTGGTGTTTTGGGTACGTATCCGACTAGGGGGACGTGAATACCTGGGGGTATTGGATACTGGCGCCACAATATCTATAGTGGCCAAGAAAACTTTACCTGGTGGGAGCCTGAAGAACACCATGACCACCGCTGCTATACGTATGGGGGATGGACATGTGGTGCACAGCTGCGGGACTGTGAAGTGGAGGTACCTATGGGCTCCCGGACTATCGCCCATCGGTTCTATGTGATGGACACTGAGGCTTTCGACTTTGTACTGGGGACTGACTTCTTCGTACAGCACTCCCAGATACAATCCCTGACGCTGCAAGCGCCCTACCTCCTCTACGTGGACCACGGCAGTGGCAGAGAGTCTGTGCCACTGGAGCAGTCTGAACATACCTCGAGTTACCTGAGACTATCGAAGGAGGAGCCCTCGAACATGATGGCGGCCTCCAAAACTGAGGACTATCAACTATCGGGGGAAGTCCTAGACCAAGGTCTGAAGGAGTTGGGTTACTCTCGAGAAGACCTGAGTGTGGAGTTGTTCGCCGGCGACAAGCAGCATGTACTGGACCTTTACTGCAGCAAGGGGAAGAACTGCAGCTACAAATTTTACTGGCCCTCTTTCGGGATGGCCTACGGGAACCCCAGGTTCAGTGAACTGGGGAAGGTGCTGACCAAGGTGGCCTTGAAACGTTCCCGTATGGTCCTGTGTTCCCCCGATTGGGGAGCCCATAGGGGCAACGAGTACTGGCGAAACCTCCTGGACAGGCTGACTATCAGCTCTGTTTGTTTGCCTGATGAGGCCATCTACGTGCCTTTGGGACGCAAGACGCCTATTGGGAAGCCCGGATGGGGGAGTATGCTTAGCGCGGTGGACGGAGGTCCTACCTCCATTCCCTGGGAGGATCTGGACCCGACTCTGGTTCAGGCTATACAACGAGAAAGCGATGGACTCGCCTTGGGTGACTTGAAGGATCGCCTACGACCTCAAGATGCTGTTGAGACTACACCCGGAGGAGATGAGTACGTCTTGACTGACACCAACGCCCCAAACTCTCCCTGCCATGTACCTGTTCCTGATGGAGTCTCTGAGTGTGGACTATCTGAGCTACCTAGCTCTATCAACTCAGAAGACGAAACTGAGCACGACCCCTTCTTCGTGCAGACCTGTGTGGAGGAAGTGGAGAACGCCGAGTACGTCGCCCCACTAAAACCCCTACTCTCCATGAGGGTGGAAGACCCCGTGGATGAAGAGCTGGACCCTCGATCCAGGCTCAGGGAGTATGTGGATTCCAAGAGGAAGTTGATGGCGAAAAAGCTATGCTACGCGAAGCCTACCCGCAGCTCCTGGCCACTGAAGCAAGGACGTATGGGAGATCTCTCCCAATTGAAGGAGGACCTCGAACAGAAGATCACCACCTGGCAAAGGGGGGTAGATCTTAAGCTCATGAAGAGCGTGTGGGGCGCCCATGTGAGGACCCCAGAGGAGGACGACCTCTCGGAGGAATGTGTATGTGAACCCCCTCGGGCGTGCCTATGTTGCCATCGTCCACCGGAGATGGTTGAACAAGACCTTCTATATGCCTACCAAGGGCTGAAGGACACTACCACGGGCGAAGAGTCGGTGGAGGACCACCCCCCGACGTCTATTACGCAGGGGGGAAGCAACTTACACTCTGACGAGGACATGGAGGACAACATCAAGATATTGGACCCGCGGGTACAGAAGCTTATAAGGACCTATCTGGAGGTGTTCGGAGAACTACCCCCTCCAGCCTCATGTGACAAGCTGGTACAGATGGACCGCAAGCTGAAACCCGAGTTCGTGGGTCACAAGATCCGGAGGAGACCCTATCCAGCTCCTAAAGAGCAGGCCGACAAGATTGAGCGACAGATACAAGAATGTATCGACGCTGGCCTAGTCCTGGAGTACAAGGACGGGGACTACCCCCTACACTGCAGCCCCTGTTTCCTGGTGGCTAAACCTGGGTCTACAGCCAAACGGCTGGTAGTGGACTATGGAGAGCTGAACAGGAAGACGCTGAACCACTCAGGGTCCATTCCCAATATGGAGTCTACCCTGGAGAAGATAGCCTCCTGCCGCTACAAGACCAAGATGGACAAGAGGAGCGGATTCTGGCAAGTGGACCTGACGCCCAACGCACAGGAACTACTGGCCTTCATCACCCCTCAGGGGAGGGTTTTCAAGTGGAAGGTTATGCCGTTTGGCGTGGCTAACGCACCCGCTCTATTCCAAGAGCTGATGAACAAGATCTTGTCCATCCTACGAAGGAGACCTAAGGTGCAGGAGCTCATATCCCGTGGTGCCCAGATGGAGGCTCACATCGACGATGTATGCCTCGGGACCAATACCCAGGAGGATCACCTAATCCTCTTGGGTGAGTTCTTTGCGGTCTGCCAGGAGAACCACACACGACTCAAGCTGGAGAAGTGTGAGTTCATGCAGGAGACCATGCAGTACCTGGGGTTTGACGTTGGCTATGGGTGGTGGACCCCAGCGGCCTCTAAGGCCAAAACCCTGATGGATGCCAAGGTACGACACGAAGACCCCAAGAAAGGACTTCATGATGTACGCAGTTTCATTGGGCATGCAACTTCTATCGCCGCCACATCAAAAACTTCACCTATACCAGTGCCGTACTGACGGACTTGATCAAGAAGAGTACTACTTGGCGCTGGGGCCCACAAGAGCAACAAGCGTTTGACGAGCTCAAAGACAAGGTAGCCGACGCTAAATGCTTGGGCGTGCCTAGAGCACAAGGGGAGATTATCCTGGTGACCGACGCCAGCAATCTGGGCGGTGGTGGAACGTTGTTCCAATGGCAAGCACTAGAGAAGGAGGAGTTCGACTCGGCCATTTCTCAATGGGGGACGGAAGGTCTCAACCGAGATGGAACCCTCAAGCACAGTTACCCTGACGACAAGTGGGTCCTAGTACCTCTGGGCCACTGGAACTGGAAGTGGAACCAGGCCAGGGGGAACTACTCCACCTATGAGCAGGAATTGCTCGCGGGTATGCTGGTGCTATCCTCACAAGCACGACCTTTGGGGAGTAACCCTGTGGTCTGGCTGTGCGACCAAGAACCGGTCCGCAGTTTCCAGAAGGGTCCCCAACCTGAGAAGGCCAAGCTACGGCGCTGGTGGACCTACCTCAGTCAACTACGGCTGACGGTACACCATATCCAGGGAGTGAAGAAGGAGTGCGCCGACTACATCAGCCGCAACAACTTCGACGCCCCGATTGGTGCCTGGTCTGAAGCGCTGGCTAAGGAGGCGTTCAGCCGTATGGACGTCCACTTGGACCTCAACATGACGATGATACGCCCCCTGGATGGACTCCAACAATCGGAGTACCTGAAGGAGTTTGGGGATATCTACAAGCGCCTGGAGAAACGCCTTGAACCCCTCCTGGTCAACCAAGACCAGTGGAAGAGGGACAACAGCTACCTCTGGCACGAGGACCGCATTGTGGTGCCTAGTGATCGAGTCCCAGCGCTGCTGAAGTGGACCCATGAGTCCAGCGGTCATGTGGGTGCTGACCGTACCCTGAGGCTGTTCAAGCAGTGGTTCCACACTACGTGGACTGATGACCAACTGCAGAAAACCCTCCAGCCTATCGTGGACAAGTGCCCGTGCAGGTCCTGTAAACCAGGGGATATCAGGGACAGAGGTCTCTACTCAACCCTGCCCATCCCTCACTGTGCTAACAGTGTTCCATACGTGGGCTACACGGAGATGCCGAAGTTCGGGGGCTATGACTTCGCCCTCGTGGTAACCTGTGGGTTGACCAGGTTTACCAGGGTGTTCCCATGTACCAAGCACATTACCGGGGAGGAGACTATCAAGATACTCCTGGAGGAGTGGTTTTGTGTCTATGGGGCGCCCAAGGAGATCAACTCCGATGAGGACGTACGAGTACGCTCAGACACTGGCTGGTACAAGAGGGTCCTGAGATCCCTCAATGTCCAGGTGTCTACGGGGATTCCCTACTCTCACACGAGCAACCCCCTATGTGAGCGACAGATCCGTGTCCTCAAGGAGAATGTAAGGATCTGGTGCAAAACTGAACGCACCAGAGACTGGGTGAGACTACTCCCCGTCATATCCTTGATGATGAACTCTCAAGAGAGTTCAGCTACTGGCTACTCGCCCCATGAGCTATTCCTAGGGCGCCCGGCATGGTTCCTACATGCCCCCTTTCCAGAGGACACCCATTCTTTTGTGGGTGAATGGGTCCAAGAGCAACAAGGGAAGGTGGACAAGGCCAAGGCTATGCTCCAGAGAGTGAGGGAGCGTCAGTGGAACAAGAAGAACAAGCACCGAGTACCGGCCACCTGCCAAGAGGGGGACTGGGTGCTGGTGCACCACAGTCGACTACCCGCCTGGCCACGCTCTACCAGCGATGACCCATACTTCGGGCCGTACAAGATTTTATCTGTGGATGGACACCGTATCACCGTGCGGTGTTCTCCCCGTCTAGGGGGGACCCTGGTGTGCGCTGCTCAACACCTGAAGCGCTACTATGATCCTGAAGACCTCTGTGGGGAGGAGTGGGAGCTGAACGACGAGGAAATCGCCGCTCTGGACCTACAAGGGGCAGCCAGCCCTATGGAAGTTGAAGGTGAACTCCCCGACATGAACGCCGAGGAGATGGCTAACGAGGGCTTCTACTTGGTGAAGTCTGTCCTACGCCACCGCTATCGCCAGAGTTGGCGCTTCCTCACCCTCTGGGAAGGGTTTGGAGTCGAAGAGGCCACCTGGGAGCCCTTCTCTGCATTTCTTCTACCTGAGGGACGCCTAAACTCAGTTCTGGTTGACTACTTGTCCCAGAACAACCTTGGTGAGTTGTTGAGGCTCGCTGAGACGCTTGCCTCCAAGACTAAAGCTAGCGACTGAGCCTTACCCTTACCTGCCAAAGCGTATGTGTGAGTGTGCTATTCCTAAGGTCCTGAGAGCAAGCCGCAGAAGTGGTGTCCTAATTATACCCAAGTCTGCACGCTTGCTAAACCTGGAGGGTTGGCTTATTGATGCCACGGGGTACGCCTCGGGTCTCCCCTCCCCTAAGCGCCCAATTTCTGTGCTGGCGCAAAACCTTTGGGGAATACCCAGCGTACTAATCCAGGTATTGTTTTCCCTACCTATCTGTCTACTACAGGGAGGGGTGGCCAAAAGCTATGAAGGCATGAAAACGCCGTTTTGCTAAGTGGCCAAAACACTGACCTAACCACTGCCGGAGCCCACCAACCCTGCTAAAATTGCAGGAAACGGGTGGGACAGTGACACACGCACTACAGGTCCTACACACCCTACAGTGGCACCATCCTGGTGGGCGAGCACTGGGGCAACTGGCTCAAGCCCCCCCTCAGGACTACCACTCCTACACGCACACTCTACTTGGTAATGTTGAAGAACATGTCGTGGGTCCTAGCGGCCCTCCTGTGAAGAGGGCAAGAGAACACAGCGCTGCTAAGCAACTGTGGCCTAACAGGGGACGCCACAACGCGTTTCCCCTGATAGGGGTTGGAGGGAAGAGGTGCTCTTGCGTGCACGGCGCAGATGTCGAAGGAGTCGGACTCCCTGCTCTGCCACAGGCAGAGGGTAGTTACTTGTTTGTGTGATCTGCGCCCTTGTTTAGCAGGGCATGAAAAAAATGGTATGCTGCTGCACCAATCACCCTACCTGCCCACCTGTAAAACAAAGGCAAATGAAGGGGCGTTTGCGGCGGAGGAACCAAGCCACTCTCCACGTATTATACGCTTCTCAGAGTGACCTATAATACACTGTCCGCAAACACGCTGAAGAATCAGCTACCCCTGTCAAGCAAGCAAGCGTTAGGGGATTCCTCAAGTTCTCTTAAAGAACGTACCGAGGAGCCCCTGGGTAGCCTAAACAAGGTTTACCGTGCGCACTTTGCGTGGCCTACCCTTTAATGCGTGTGCGAATGCGCGAGCATGCACTTATATCGTGGGCACACCTGCCCATCTGAACCTTAATCACGAACTCCACCAGGGGGTGGCCCCGCCTCGGCTTACTCACCTTACCTACCGCTGGAGAGAGAGAGAGCAAGTGAGGGGCGCACGCTAAGACCGTTGCTATGCACTTGTGTGTATGTCTAATCACCCTGATCTGACCTCTAATCATCTGCAATCTTTCTAATCAATCCCTCTATCGCGTCCTATCGTTGTTAGCGCTGCTACAAGACTCGTTCACGGAGACACGAGACGAGCAGTGTGTATGCGGCATACGAGACGAGCATACCTGTAGTTTATACCTGATTCATTGAAATCTTTTCGATTGATTTTCGAATTCTTGAATTTTCGACACTTCTATTGGTGTGGGTGGAATCTGTATGTTTATTCTTTAATGTGTGTCTCGTCATTTTCAAGACTACGTGAGACATACGTTTATAATTCCATTATTTCTCCATTTTCCGGCGCTTCGCTAGGAGCCGCTCCTGCGCGCCGCCTTTTTATGCGTATGAATTTCTGGATTTAAAAAATCCAGAGATGACTATAATTTTTATAAAAATGTGCTTCTGATGCACAATTGGATTCTGCTCAGGTGTGTTATTTCAGAAAAATTCTAGGCCGTCATTTGACGGATTTTGGTGTCCTCGCTTCGCTTTTGCGTGGATTCGTCCATAATTCTCCCATTCCTGCCTCTGCAGATACCCACGCGCAGCCTCGCTGAGTAGGCCGTGTTCAGGCCGAAGCGCAGCAGCCTGGAGAGACTGAGCAGAACCCAAGACCCCACCAAGGGGCAATTTAATTTTTTTCACGACTCCCTTCGCCCTAAGACAGGTCACAGGTTGCCAGCAGGGTTACGAGAACCCATGCGAGTGTGTATATTGTGTCTTGCGTTGGGTTTGTGTCGCGCTGCGTCTTGGAGGGAGGGATGCATATGCACATGTTTTGGCATGCTCCCATACTAACCCAACCAAGCCACAGGAGCCCCGGCAGCGCCATGAGCGCTGAGTCTTCTGTAGGAAATGTTACAAACAGAGCAGCAAAAGAGCGCCAGCCATGGTGAGGGCCCATTTTTCTGTGTGAAGGAAGCTATAGGTATTTTAAAGTAGGTGTGGAAACCAAGGAAAGGCCAAGAAAAATTCCCTTTTTCCTAAAATGCGACAGTGGTGGCCACCACAGCACAAGGGGGGAGTAAGAAAAAGTGCTTTTCCATTGCTTTGAGGCATACTCTAGTTGTATTAGAGAGGCACTGAGCATCCATGCATTTCTATCTTAGTATTGGTCCAACCAAAACTGGTGATAACACATTTTGACCTATGGAACCAAACACCCAATCAGGATATGGAGTGGACCCCTTAATCCCCTTTCAATGTGAGGCAACTCATCTTTTCCTGAGTTGACTGAGAACTGACATATCCAAGGCAGAGCCTATGAATTTATCTATGTTTTTCCATGAATTCCTAGCTATCCTAGTGGTATGCACCCTAGGGGGCTGGGCACCTCTTTTTGAGAGGTCCTGGGTTCAATTCCTGGTCAGCCTAGCTAAGTAGGAAGATCCCATGTGACATGGCAGTGACCTCATCGCCACATGCCCTGCCACCTCAGCACATATGGGACGCAAAACAAAGAGTGCACATCTCCTGAGATGGCACTATGGAGAGAGAGTGACCATGGGGCAGTTTTCCAACTCATTTGCAAAACATTTTAGCTATCTTTGCGAATATACATTCCGATTTGACCTGAGTTGCAGTTTCTTTGAATATCCTATCATCTTTTACTGTTTACACTGCAGCCCTTCATGCTTTGATCCTGAATTCTCTTCTCCTTGCATACTTCTGGCTTGGGCTATCCTGGATTGACTTTATTTCATCAAACAAAAGGTTTTCATCCCCAAAAACAAGCAGCAGGAAACCCTACACCAGCAGCAAGCAGCAGGAGAGACAAAAACACAGTGCTGAAACCACTATAAACTTTTCTTTATGAACTGCCTCCAACAGGAGCTGCAGACCGCGTTATACTTCTCAGATCTCGACCCATCCCTGCTGCCAGTACACCCACAGGCACGACGTGCCTAACACCTGCTTGAACTAACTGCCCCTCCTGGACAGGGTGGCACGGTGGTATGACCCGCGAGGTATAGACATACTCCCGGAATACACCATATGCCCCTGCGACCTCCAATAGCCAGAGACGTGGAAACACTTCAAACAATGCCCGCTGGCTCAGGGAGGCAACCACCTGGCCACGTGGAAGCCGGAGGATACCATAGCACAAAACGCCGCATGGGGCCCGACCGCGCCGCCGACAAATGAAGTCTGGCGCCTGATCTGGCAACCGGAAATCAAGGAAGCGGTGCTCAGGGGAGCGATACCGCTCCAGCTCTACAGAGTCACCGCTGACCACGCTTGGAGCCCAAAGGCACAGTACGTCACATGCAACTCACCGCCATCAAGAGGGCAGATGCACAGCTGCAGCACCGTGTCCAGCTGTACACACCGGAGACACAACAGGCCTCCCACGACCACGATATGTATTACAATCTCCCCATACATTACCAGCCAGCGCAACACAGCAACTACCCACACACACTGACACATGGCAACCCCCGGAAAAGTGCAACCGCCCCACCAACGACACCGCACTGCACGAAGGCGCGCAAACTGCCATAAAGTAATTTGATTGTTCCACGACCTGTACCCCTCCCCAGGATACCCGCCGGTGAAGCGCCGCATCCGCGGGAACCTGGGAACTCGTGCAACGTCTGCTCGGAAATAGTAGACGACAACGACGCCCCTCTTCTTGGGCATGAAGTAATAAGTCAGGGCATTTAGGCCTCTCAGAAGCTTTTCGCAGGATCTATACTAGACCTCCGCAAGCTTCAAGATCCTAGAGCACTAGGATATTTGCTCATATTTGGCTTATATTCCAAGCCTAGATCCTACTGCTAGAGTCTACTGCTCTTTGGTACACTACAGAGAGCAGAGATCTAGGATACATCAGTAGCCATACATGAATAATTACCTTCCATATGATTATGATGTGATTTGATCATATTGTAAGACATTTTAGAAGTTTGTAATGTATTAGAAGCTATTTTGAAGGTATTTTGAAGCTTCAGATGGCCTGTCGCGACTGTTGCCGTCTCTTGCCGCCGACAGCAATTTACGTAATATTGACAAGGCCTGTGATAAGATAGACTACTCAAAAAACTGCTAAAATATAGGTTTTATTGCCTTTTTTTTGACAATTTATTGTTATATCAATTTTCTTGTTATTTAGGCATGTGAACCCGTACCACTGGACCAGCCAGTTGGTCCAGCTCAATGTTCGTTCAAGACTTCGTCTTCTTGCTGTTGCCTACTTTGTGCTTGCCAAGGGAATCAATTGGAATAGAGAAATTCATTTAAAACAATTTGATTTTAAAGTGCAAGACAAGGACAAAAGGGTTTATTGTGCGCCCTAAGTAAGTTGGCAATACAGTCTAAGTACAAGCACAAAACAGTCCAGTAATCCAGAGTTCCAGCAGGTCGACGACAACAAGGACGACGCGCAGCAGCTGGGCCAGCGTACGCTCTTCAAGTACAGTGAGTTCCTTGTTTGAATTGATTGAAAAGTTCAAGAAACTTTCAAGTCTTGAAGGTATACTTCCTTCTACCTCAAAAGGAAGCTTCAAATCAATTCGAAACTGGAAGAGCGCAGCTCTAGGCGCCCTGTAGCCATGACGAGCAACGCCAGAGGCTGCAGCAGACTTCCAAAAGACGCACGGAGCCCTTATTTCATTGAGTATGGTGAAGACTTTGAAGGATTTTAACTTAACAAGAAGTTTCAAAAAAGTGGTGAACTTGGGCTACACAAAGCGCTTTGCCAGAGCTTCAGCAACGCTGACGACGACTTCTACGACGACGACGTGCTGCAGGAGCGCTGCCAGTGAGCTTCCAGAGGCTCTCTTGAGGCTCTTCGAGGCCTAGAGCCATTGATTGTGTGGCTTTTGTTAGCTCTTTTTGCATACTTCTTGTGGTTCATTCTCAAGGCATTACTTCTCCTTGCTTACGGTCCTACTAGTTGACCCTATGTCAAGGGCAGGGGCAAATGCGACGATCGGTGACCATAAATCCCCACCCCAGTCACAGTGCACCCTCCTTCGAGCCCAAAAGCTTTGAATTCTTTAAGATTTCTTTCATCTCTTTCATCTATCAAAAGGCCAAAAATGTCGAAAATGGCCTAAACCATTTCACGCGTACCTACGCGCCAGTGCGTTGAATTGCGTCAACTAAAGCGCCATCGTAAACTAGAAAGCGTTGGCTTTAAAATACGACTTTCACTTTGTTTGAAATCCTCAAGGGCCTTTTTGTGTAAATTTCTCAAGATCACCTATGAATCAACTTTTGACCAACCCTCCGAAACACCCCAAAATTATATTTGGGGTTTTACGCATATCTTTGCGCCACTGCGCTGAAAAAATCTGAACCAAGTATTTTTCGCAACTAGACAGTCGTACGCTTCTCTTCTGCAGTTCACGTTCTTGGACTCAATTCTTCTGCCATTTTTCTTATCCCCAACAAGGTCACCCATAAACCACACCCCAAAAACCCCTCAAAAGTGCCTTTTGTGCTTCCTTCATATCTCCAAGAGAAAAAAAGTTTGAGGTTCAACATTGTTTTTCTAAACAACACTGAAGTAATTGCTTGCTGAGTCGTTTTTATTTTCAGAAAATAAGAATGGCTATGGTAAAATTGCAGCAAGTTACCACGCAAAGCATTTGGTTAAAAACTCATGCAAAATGGTTTTGGAGTTTTAATCATTCCTCTGAGACCCTGTTGAGCTCGAACCTGAACCAAGGTGTTTTGTGAACACTGGAGTATGAAGTTTACGACGAATGTTTACTTTGAATTTCTGTGGTCAAGAATGCATTTTTCTCATGGTGGTCAACTTAGTGCATGAAAGCATGTTTTCAAATTTTGTGGTTATGATGCTACAGGATTGGGACATTTCTCAGAGCCTACCTGTTTAGGAAAGGTAATGGTGTCTAGCCTGCAGATATGTAATCACTGGAGATTTTGGAAAACGGACGACAGTGAAAAAGGTCGATTTCCTGATGCTATTCTGATGGGTCTTCAGCATGTGTTGCATGGCGGATTCATGTCTCTCCCCCCAAAATTCTATTTCTCTGAGCGTATGATGAGCTGGGGCAACATCAAATATGTTTTGGAAGTCTGGGGACACGCCCTACACGGTGCAGAAATCCCCTGTCTGACATCTCAGCACCATAGCACAGAAAGGTGCTCCAGAAAGTGGGGATTTTCAAGGAAAAAGAGGTTTTTTGCATCATCTTTTTCTAAACCATTTGTGAATCTTTGGTCTTCTAACCTTGAATCATTGTATGACATTGCAGTGTGTGATTGCTTGCAACAGGTTTGGATCATTCTGACTAGGCTTAGCCTAGGTAGAAAGGAAGATACCTTAGAATTACTTAGACACACAAAAAATAGTGAAACACTTTTGTTGTTTTTTTTTTTTGCCACAAAACAAACATGGCCACAACCATTAACAGACCATATGCATCGGCCACATTCACCGTCTAAGCCTTTCTCTTCGACTCCGCAGGCTGAGTGGCTCAGTTCGGGTGGCCCGTTGTCATGGAGACAAAGAAGGCGTGCGGCTTGTTGCCACCAGGGAGTAGGGAGGCGATTGATGGGTGTGAGGGGAAGGTGGAAAGAAGACTCAATGCAGGAGCACCCAAGTGAAGCATTAAAAGACCGCACTCGACCAAACCATTGGCATTCACCTCTCTCGGGGTCCTTGTGACCATCCTCCGATGAGAGAGGTCGGTGGTGTTAACTGGTTGCGGAAGAGCCTTGTAAAACTTACTTACTCTTACTTACTTACTCTAGCTAGCTAGCTAAACACCTAGTGTAGGAGATGCATTGAGTTTATGGTATTACCCTAATGCTAACGGTTGCGTACCCATGAGACCCACCGCTGGGGGTATTTTCCTCGAACGAAACCTTCGAACAAAGATTTTTTGTTCGAACGAACAAAACCTTCGAACTGTTCGAACGCCTTTGGGGCGGCGGTTTTGCTGCAAAGATTGTGATAAAATGCTCAACACAGGTTTTTTTGGGGGTTTGGTTCTTTGGATTCAGCCTGCAACCACCTAAATGCCCTGGAAATGTGTTTTCCAAAGGTGGTGGACTTTTCTTCGAACGAACCTTCGAATGTTCGAACGAAGATGTTTTTCGAAGAAAACGACGCGGCGTTTACAAATGCACATACAGGAAAAAAAACAGAACCGCACAACCACCAGTGTCCCTGTCCAATGTAGCTTTCTCAGTCCTGGCTCACGACTCACTGCCTGACACTTGTACTGCAACCTCGTCTTTCTTTTCTGTATCCTCTTTGTCTCCCTCTCCGGCATCTTCTTCTTCTTGCTTGCCACCACTCTTCGTTGGCGTCTTCCTCTTCTTCTTTGGCCTCTTTGCCTTCACTTTCTTCTTCCTGGCACTTGGAGCTGGCACGCCACCGGTTGCCGACGCCACTGCCGCCGCGTTTTTGCACTCCTCCTCCGTTGCGTAGCTTCGGGCCGCAACACAATACTCCCCCACAGAATGCCACACGGCAGAGTTGTAGTCTGCAGGGACCCAATAGATTGTACCGGCACGGCCCAGTTTGGTCTTCTGCTGCAGGATGTCTCTGGGTATCTCCGTTCGCCAGGGGCGCCACTTCGAAATTGGCACTCCTCTCCACGCTCCTCACTGGTCCTCTTTTTGGAGGGGAAGCCATGCCCACGGCAGTGCCCCTCGGTCTGGAATCTGTGTCTCCTGAGTTTCGTCTTCATCGTCATCATCTCCGGAAGGCGGCTCCTCCTCCTCATCTTCTTCAGTCCCTTCAAACTCCTCACTCCTCGAACTCGCACCCGGCAGCAGCTTTGCCTTTTTCTTCGGAGGTTGCTTAGCCGCTCGCTTCGCTCGTGGTCTCTTCTTCGGCTTCTTTGTCTTCTTGTAAGACGACAGAACCTCGGAAAGCTTCTTTGCCCGTCGTCCGAACACAACGGGTCGTGGATCTTTGCCCCGCACACCAGCACTGGTCGTCGACGCTTTTTTTTCGGTTGCCTCAGGGGAATACAACGTGGAACCACCCTGGCTCAGGTTGACCCACGTTCGCATCGCCTTCGCCTTTCTGCAACCTTCTTCATGGTTTTGGAGTGCTCCGAGGACCGTCAGTGCTCTCGCAGGCTTCGTTAGGAGGTCGTTGAGCAGTCTTTCCGCAGTCACCGTCGTCTCAATTCCACGGCTTGGTAGCTGAAGCTTCCACCTGACGCCAACGGCGCTGGTTTGCGTTGCTGCAACCTGCAGGCAGTGGAGCGGTAAAAGACTTCAAATACAATCTTTGTTCGAAGATTCGAGTATTCGAACGAACGTTTTGTTCTTCGAACGAAGAATGGTTTTCGAAGAATAACGCACAGGACGCATGCATGGTCAAAAGCGCTCAGCTACAAGGTAAATGTGGTACGTCCCATTCAGGAATGCCCCCTCCCATGTAGCCATGCTGCACTCCTGCTGCGACTCCTGCCTGCAGGACCGTCTGCCACTTCGACGGTGTTGTGCTTTGCACTTGTTGTACTCCCTCGGCTTGCTGCGCTCCTTCGTCCGACTGGGCTGCCTCACCACCACCCCGCGCCTCAGCGGTGACCTTGACGCCTTTCAAGCGGCCCGTTGATGTACACTTGCCCCACCCTGGGGGCTCTGAGGCGGGGAATCCGAGCATCACGGTACGGTCTTCACGGCAGCTCTCCACGGCGCCGTAGGCGTGCCAAACAAGCGCAAGCAGACGTATAATCGGCGTTGGGGTGCCTTTTTTGTTCTGGACTGCGAAAGGGAAGGCCCGTGCAACCAGTGCACAAGGCAAGTCCCTCTCCACAGCCACATCTTTGCAATCGGCTGATAAACACTTTCCGAAACAGCGCCCATAGGTGGACAGTGGCATAAGCCAAGCGTACTTCGGGTCCCTGAAAATGGGCGTATGCGGATTTGGTACGGATTTCCCTAGAATGAGGTCAAGGTAGGGGCGGGTGACTCTGGATTCTACGATGACCTGGCGGCTAGTCTTGAACTCGGCGCTGAGATCGAACACTTCGTTCACCACCACGTAATCCGGATCATATTCTTCTGAATCCTGGAATCCAAAATCTAGCGGGTCATCCAAACGGCGAGAAGGGGATGGTGACGGCTCCCAATCCGCTGAACGCTGCGGCGCTGGGTGCTGAGCCAGTTGTGTACTACTCTGGGTAGGTGTTCCTGGCGATGATCGTGACGCTGGCGCAGAAGTTGGGTGCGCCTGAAGCAACTCCTGAGCACAGCGCGAAAGATTCGAAAAATATCTTCGAACGAACATTCGAATATTTGAACGAAGAAAAATCTTCGAACGAAAGTTCGTTCGAGGATTCGAAGATTCGAACGAAGACTAAATTCGAAGGACTACAACGCATACCGCCACCAGTCTTGCAACATCGGCCTTGTCTTCCTTTGTCAGCAGCATTGAGCGGCATGTCCTATTAGAGATTCGAACAATGCAGCGTTTCGGCAAGAGATCGGGCGCGTGATACCGTGAGCTACCATATGGGAGTGCATGTACAAGAAGGCATGCTCCATGGTTTGTAGTAGAGCAGAGAGCTGGTAGTCATCTGTGGTGCTGCCCCCTCCGTTTGTGAACCGCAAGTAGAAATCCTTTAGCCTGGCATTCGTGGTTTCAGCCAAGTCCTGGCAGTACATCCCAAGCCCGTAAGTAGCTATCGCCTCTAGGATTCTGGGCACATCGAACTCCAAGATTATCAGATAATGAGAACGGGTATCAAGCAAACAGTGTGCGTGAAATTTCCAGGCCGCCCGCCGACAGTCCGCTGGGACGTCAATGTCGATGCGCTGATAGGTGCGATAGAGCCGTTGCATCACGTCCCGCAACCTCATGACAGCCTGGTTACCCAAGTGCCCGTCAGCCAACCTCAAAACATGAGCAATACCATCCCATACAAAAAAAAACGCTTCGTTTCTTGTCCATCAGGTCTACAAGTTCCACCTAGCTGCCAACCACACAGAGCAATCCTCAGCATGTTATTGATAGCGCTGTGTGCTTCCCTGCTGGCGGACAAGCATAGCCTTTCCAAGTATTCCACAAGCAAAGCACCAATTCGCATAAGCATATGAAGAACACAAATAATGGCATGGTGTCGTGGTACTTGAAGCAAAGGTTTTGAAGCGCAGCCACGAGCTCCCTTGCAGACAGGGTTCTTGCCAAGTCAGGACGCATCAGCGGTGCGCGTTCTGCGCCGGTGACAGCCCAGGTACCGCCTCTTGAGAGGGTTCCAAAGGCCCAAGTTGTGAACTGACGGTATATACCAATGCTCAGTAAGTCCCAAAAACCTCTTCAAAAACGGTAAATCTCCGCCCAGCATAACACTTGCTGCGCAGCGTGCGCCCTTCACGACGACGGATCGCGTAGTTATGACCCCCTGCAAGACCTAGTAGCGTGCAAAGCGCAATCAAAATTTTGTTCGAAAAACACGTTCGTTCGAAGGAAAAGCTTCGTTCGAACGGTCGAAGGTTCAAAAGAAGGCAATTTTCGAAGAAATAACACACCCTCAGATTCTGTTTCTCGACCCGCCGCAAATCCTTCAGATTGGAGTCACCACAGTATGCAAGCTCTAAAACCCAAATGTGTGCTGCATTGCGGGCTAGATGCTCATGATTTCGGATGCGAATGATAAGCTGAGTCCAGCTTACACCCGCTACAAGATAACCATCGCCACTCACAATGAAAACCAACCCATCTTTGGTGGGCTGTAGAGTTTCATAGAGGCAAGGCTGTGTGAAAACGTAGTTGATCCAGTGATCAAACGGCCAGGAGACATTTCGCATGCCAGTTTTCTTGTTGATGTGGCCAGCAAGGTGCAGGGGCTCCTTCATCCTTTTCCAAGCCAAGTTGACTCTCCGGCGGCCTGGCATTGGTTTCAAAAACCTTAGGCCAGTCTGTTTGTACCATACGTCCGCATGCTTGGAAAAAAAGCGCGATAGAACCCGAAGGCGGCGTCCAGGGATTCCCGAATCGAGAAGCAAAGCGACTGCTTCTTCAGGCGAGCATTGAGCATCGCTGTGCCACCATAGAAGTTGATTCAATCTCTGCTTGTCAGCGCCTGGGTTGACTTGTGTGTAGATTGAATGTAAATGCTGGCGTCCCACGTTGGAGGAGGAGAAGAATTGCACAAGCGCGTTGTCAACGTCCTGGCTATAAGCATTTGTGGTGCCCACCGTGTTTTTGTGCGTGATTCCAAGTTGCACCATTGGGCAAACAGTGACACCCTTAACAAATACAACAAATCAATTGCAAAAACCAAAAACCCTTCTTTCTGGCACAAATCTGCGTCTTTCTGGCACAAATCTGCGACTTTCTGGCACAAATCTGCGTCAATCGCCTGTCAATCTGGTGCGCGCGCTGCTGTTGCTGCGCTTTTGCGGCGATTCTCCCCAGCAGCTTGAATTCGATTGAATTTAATTGAATTACGATTGAAGCAAAGACAATCTTCGAATTCGAATCTTCGTTCGAAGATTCGAATCTTCATTCGAAGACTGAAGTTCGTTCAAAGAAAATACCCCCCCCAGTGGGTCTCATGGGTATGCAACTTAATGTCTCCGGTCCTCCCCCTGTAGGGCAGGGCGGTGAGGAGAAGTGCCGCAAGGTGCTGGTACTGAAATAGAGGTAACCATTCCAGTAGGTGCAGGCCGGAATGTTAGCGTGCAATGCCATTTCACTGATTTTCATCTCTTTACTGAACTACCTGACACATTCGGGGTAGTTCTGAGCATGGTCTGTGCCCTCTCATGGGTTGCCCAGATCCTGCATAGACTGCATGACTTCTGGTCACGGTCCGCCACACATGTGTGTGCTGAGACCCTTTCCGGAAGCCTGAATTTGTCAAGCTATTTCATTTGAGCACAATTGCATTTGAGCTAGGAAGTGATTTGTCCTCATTTCACCCTACCATGCATCTCATCCTTCACTGCATGGCCGTCAAGGCAAGCGTTTGACTAGTGACGTATTCTACTCTCCATTCGGATTGCATCTCATTCATTTCGTTCAGAAAGGTCACTCATTCATTGCATTTCACTTAGCAAATCTTACATTTCATACTTATTGCATTAGTTCCCTATTGCAAGGGCTTGCCCATACCGCTCAACATGCAATATGGTCTGTAATTGATCTGCCCTACGTAGTTCTATGAGCACCTTTTGCTCAATAGACCCCGAGTTTTGGATCGCAGCTACGAACAATCAATTCGTATCCACTCAACTGTTGTTGATTCACTGCAAGTTGTGAGGAATGAATCTCTTTTCCAACCCTCGTGATCATTGACCTAGGTCATTTGGTCTGAAGAGCCCGTTTATCCTCAAATTTGCTACCGAACCACTACGGGTACGTTCTGCTTTGTTAACTTTCGCTAGATCGCCTGATACAGCCTCACTTACCGGGTTTGAGAGTGCTCCATTGAGTGTGTCTACAGTATCACATTCTCTATCCCCCCGACCAGACCATCAGCATGACAGACTTACTTGGATTTCTCTACACATTACCTCCCACATCACACCACACATACAACCCACACACAAACACATACCATGAACCGTATGATTATTCCATTTCTTCATTTGGATATCACACTCTGAGGAATTGCTGGAGTACCACATCAAACAAGTGTTTGCCTACGAGCCAATTTCTAAGTCATCTCCTTTGTGTAGATAGTCAGTGTCCGCTTACAGGAGCCGGCATTGGTCTCACCCCGCCACGTCTTTGTTGTGTAACACAAGTGAACAGGTTTCAGCTTGGTCACTTAGCCTGTGACTTGGCCAATACATTCTGCGATGTGTTAGTGAAGATCCCTACGCCGGTAGCCAACGAGACCAGCAGTGCACTACGGTAGGCTCATTGAGAAGGATTGTCGAAAGGTATCGAAAGCCTACAGTAATGGGTTTCTCCCCTCGCGCGGGTAGATAAGTACTTTCCCTGCAGTGGGATAGACCCCTTCTCTTGCAGTAGAGATAGATGGCGGCGTCAAGCTCCAAGAGAATAGCCTGAATCCTGTAATTCAGTTGAGCCGAATTCAGTCAACATGTAGGAAGACAGCCCTCCGCACGGGACGCTTTGTACAACCATCTGCTGGGCAAGGGGCTCGCCGTAATTGGTCTCCCGGTACACACTCTAACCAGGATAGCATTTGTGGGAGATTTACTACTTCTACTTATCTGAGACAACTTGACAATGATACATTTCGCGTATGAGGCAGTGACAACCTTCCAGTTGTGTAGAATATTCGTTGGCTCACACTAGAGCTGAAGGGCGTTCCATGAAAGATCTGACCTTTCAACGTTTTCACTTATTACTTACCTACTTCGTTTCCAACCAACCCCAGGGGACCAACCCAATCCTACCCGTGAACCCAACCACTACATGCACACATACAATTCATTGGTGTTGTCATCTTTAGCACCTTGCCACAACCCATACATGTTCTTTCTCCGAATTTACATGACGAACACACTTCTACATTTTCAGCCTTTTGTGCAAACTATTTGCTTTAGTGATCGAAGTAATTTAGGACATTTCTACACAGCTCACTATTCCCGCTAGCTTCATTTCTCATTGGATTCCTGTGGACCATGTTCTTCTGAGGATTCTGGTACATTTTGCTGTATGTGACCCAATAGGATCGCGATGCATCTTGCTTTATGCTGCCGTGATGGAAGATTGATGCTTTTGTACATGACTTCTAGCCATGATAGGTTTCTGATGTTTCAGCTTTGTTTTAGAGATAGCCAGAAAGTATGAGTAAAAGGTTGGTAATGACGGACTATATCTTTCAACATTTTTTTTGGTTGAAGTATTAGTATCAATCTCATACCCCTAGACGGATCAATCCCCATGGCCGGGATAAGAAGGAGCAGATCCGGGTCAGATGATGTCTACTCATCGTGACTGCCACCCCCACACACACTTTGAGACACCTTCTACCCGCTAAACTAATCAACAGTGGGCCATTACTGATGCTGCCTCGCTTTCTCTGTCCATGTAATGCAGGCCAAGAAACCCATTGCATCAAACAGGTACCGCAATGCATCCATTGCATTGGGTAGCCACATGTAACGCGTCCGTTGAGTAAGGTGGTATATCCTCTCTTTGGATGACGAAGGCAAGCCTGTCAAGAGACAGCTTGGGCAGAGCTTGAATTTCCAGTTTAACCCCACATGTTGCATTTCATTCTCAATTGTGATTGACTTTCTGTATAGCTCATTGTAATTTATACGTCTACATCCAGGTGTATTACCCTTACCCTCACCGTCCGGTGGCACCCCCGAGGGGACGGGGCCGCCCAGCTCGCCGTGGCGCACTTCAAAGCTGGGGGGCCGGTATACGACGACGCCCTGTCCCGGCTGGGCGACACCCAGGGGCCCTTGCTCCTCATGCTCCCCAGCGGCATTGCAGCCGCGCTGCGCCAGGAGCTAGACGGCTGCGAAGGGCTGCGAGTGGGATGGGAGGCAGTCGCAGACGGCACCCTGCTGGCCCTCCTCCACCGAGACACCGCGAACGGGTGCCGATTGGATGCGCTGACGCCCCACCTCACCGGGCGCCACGTGTACATGGCAAGCCCCCCCCAGGGGCACCCCCCCCCCGGCGTGGGACGACCTCATCGCCGCCTTCCACGACCACGGGATCCTCCCCGACGACACGTGGCAGGAGGTCCAGCGGAAGACGCTTGGCAAGGACTACCGGCGCCGCGTCCGCGCCCGCCTGCTGGAGATCCGGGACCCCCTCCGACAGAGGTGGGACGACCTCTGGCTCCGCCATCTCGACCCTTGGTCGCCGCCCTCCCACCTCCCACACACCTGCCGACTCTGCGGAAATGTGACACGGTGTCCTCCGCAGCGTCGACAGGCGCCAACAGGTGCGCGCGGTGCGCCCAGGTGGCCGCGTGCCCCTGGCCCGAACCTCCTGCAGGCCCGCGCAGGCGCACAGAGGAGGAGGCCCTGCACCGGCACATCGAGGGGGCACACACCCACTCACACGAACGAGCGGGCCCCGCGGGCGCTGCCCTTCTGTGGATCCACGTGCACCTGCGGGACCCCACATCCGTTGCGCACCTGTCGCACGTGTTCGCGCCTTAACCCCCACCCGCCGCCGCCCTTTGCAGGGCCCGCAGCACCATGCCACGCCGACGGGGGGATGGGCCGGGACACACCAGGGCCCGCCGCAAAGCGCAGGAGGCGGCTGTCCGGGGCCTGGTGGCGGACGCGGTGGCAGAGGCACACGAAGCGCACGCTGCCGTACGGTGTGACCGGACGGGCAGTGCGAGGGCTTTCCTCAACGAGACCGCCCTCCCGGCCGTCCGCGCCCTGAACGGAGCGGGGGCCCCTACGCTGCCCCCGGCAATGCACCGGATTGTGAACGCCGTCCAGCCGGGGCTCATCAGCCCAGAGGCGGCCCTCTACGGGCACTGGATGGAGTGGCGCGAGTCCAATCGGTCGGGCCGGCCCCTGTCCATGGGGGACACCCTGCGGCTGACGGGAGCAGGGTCTGCCATGTCCCTCCGCAGCAGCGCCCCAGCCCTGCTGCACGCCCTAAGGACGCGCTACCCCGGGGACGCGGCCCCGTACCTGAACCAGGCGCAGGCCACGTACCCGGGGGGAGTGTCCGAACTGGATGCAGCGCTCCACCTTCTACACCCGCCAGACGAGGACCTGGAGGTGGGCGAGATCACGGTGCTCGTGGAAGGCGCGGACAAGGCGTCCGCCCGCCCCCGGCCGACCAACCCGGCGTACAACGGCACCAGGCCTACCCCCCCGTACGCCATCGTATGCGAGGCGTTCCCCAGGGAGCCCACTTGGTGCCCCGCCCTCCCGCCGCTGACGCACGCGCCCCGCGGCTGGGCTAACCCAGACCTGTCCCCCCCCCTCTCCAGAACCAGGGGTGCCCACCACAGGGGGCAGGTCCTCTGGCAAGAGTGCCCTGGCACCCTCCTGCTCCTCCTCGTCGTCGCGACCCGCGGGGACCCGGGGCGGATCCTGGGGATCACCCCCACCGGCCCTCTATGGGGCAACACCCGTACCCCGCCCCCCCCTCCCGGCGCCCGCGGCGCGGGACGGAGTACAAACCTTCCTGCGAACACAGGAAGTCACCGCCGTTACGGGGGTCCACCTGGTGCGGCTCCCCACGACACCACTCGACGACCCCCGGGGGCCCAGGGCCCTGGGCCCCGCCCCAGACTGGGAGCTATGGCGCGACGCGTTCGCCGCGTGGCTCCCCCGCCTCCCCTCCCAATGCCGGTGGATGGCCGCCGGCCCCCGGCCGTGCAGAAATGACGCCACAGCCGGCCCCCCACCCCCTCCCCCCCTCCCCCCCGCAGAGCACCACACGGCACTGCCCACTGCACGGCACTGATGCACCAAAAGGTAGTGGGAAGGGCGCGCCTGCCACCACGCATGCCTACCAGGATAACAGTGATGGCAGACTCCGATGGCTCCCCCCAGCGGGACAACCGCCACCACCGCCGGTCCCGCTCCCGCTCCCCCGCCTCCCCAGAGTGGACGGGGGAGACCCTCGCGGAGCGCGAGGAGCGGAGGCTGGCGGAGGCGGCGGTGCTGGTCGGGCCGCCGCCGCCGGCCCGGGAACCTGAGCCAGCCGAGATGACCGCCCCCGCCGCCCAAGCAGCAAGCCCCGCCGCCCCGCCCCGGGAGGGGCCCCCAGACGCGCAGGAAGCGGAGACCGCAGCCCCAGCGAGCCACGCCGCGGCCCCGACCGCGGCCCCCGGCACGCCGCCGACACGGGGGGTAGCCCCGGCGCAGGAACCGGGCGCATCGCCGAGGGCTGCCGCAGCCGCAGAGGAGAGCGAGAAGGGCGCGCGAGGGGTTGCGACCGCGGCCCCGGCGGGCCGCGCCACCGCCTCTGCCGACCACGCCGCGACCCCCAGCACGCCGCAAAAGCACGAACAGATGCCGGCGCACCACACCCACCACGACCACCACCACCACCACCACCACCTCTACAACATCGACCCTGACGCCGGCCAGCTCGTCCCCCCCCAACCCCCACGACCCCGGCACCAGCCAGCCCCCCCCGCGCCGAGGGCGGAGCCGGCGCGGATGGCCTCGGCGGAGGGGGGGTGGGGCGCGGCATCGGCGCCGCAGGCACAGGGGCAGCGAGGGGGGCCGGCGCGGGGGGCAGAGGGGGGCCGGCCATGGGACCAGGACTGGGGCGCGGTCCCGGACCCTCTGGGAGAGGAGACCCTCCCCCTGGTGGGGGAGGTGTACGGGTGGTTGTGCTGAGCCAACCAGGGGACCTCCAGGAGGTCGAGGAACCGGCCCTTCGATGCCGTGCTCCTCCGGAGAGACAGAGGAAACCGAGAGGTACCCCCGGGGGGGTGGGCAGCCCCAGAGGACCATGAGAGGGTCCTCAGGTCAGTGATCCGGGCGGCGTGGCCCGACAGGGAGCCGACGTGGCCGGCCTTCCTGGAAGGGGGAGCGGTGCTCCGCATCACAGATGCGGACGCCAACAACTGGCTCCCCCGGGCTTTGCGCAGCGCCCTCGCCCACTGGCGCTACCGCCGGCACAACCCGCCGCCGCCACAGCCCCAGCCCCCACACAAGCGGCAGCGCAGGTGATGGCCCAGACGGCGGATACGCGAGAGTTGGGGGGGGAGCTGGGCCCCCCGACCCACCCCCCCCCCACGGTACGGCACGACGCATGAGAGCGTGCCACCTCCCGCGGGAGGGAGGGCGGAGACAACGAGCGCGGGGGGGAACCTGCTGGCCCGCAGCCCGCTAACCACTGACCGCTAACCCTCACGGCCGCCCCCGGCCGGCCAGCGCCGCCCGACAAAAGCCGGGGGGATGATGGGCCCCAGCGAGGGCCTGCACGAGGGTCCAGCTCTAGGTAGAGGGGGGCGGGGGAAGGGCGCGACCCCCCAGCCGATGGCTGGCCCCCGGGGCCGGGACTGCCATGCCGCCCCCCCCCCCCCCCCGGCCGTCAGGAGGCGTCGCCAGGGGACCAGAGGGCCCCCCCCAACTTCCCCCCCCCTCCCACTCAGGCCCGAGAGCGGGCGGGGGGTTGGCCCCCCCACCCCCCCCCCCGCACCCCCCCCCAGCTGGGGAGCCACAGGCGCGGCCCTCCGCCCCCCCGGAGCCGGGGGGGCGACGCGGTGGGGGGAGCGGCGGCTGGACCTGCTCCCGCGAGCCCACACTGGCGTGCCGGAGCAACGCGCACAACGGAACAGTATGGAGGCCGCGCCCCACCTGACCCTCTTGTGACCACAGCCCACTCAGGGAGGGTAGAGGGGGGGTTCAGGTCTGCAAGGGCCCCTGAGGGAGCGGTTCACGGGCCGCGCTTCACCCCCCCCCACCCCGGGCGGCACTTCGGCCCCGACCGCACGCGCACGCCGGAAGGGAGCGCGCTGGCGACACGAAGGGGGCCAGGATTGAGTACCGCAGGCCGCCGCCCCGAAGGGGAACAGGGAGGCCGCGGCGCAACACCCCCCCCCCCGCCCCCCCACACGCCCGCAGGCCGCGGGGGCCCCGGCCCCCCCCCGCCCGAGAGAGGAGCCGGTGCGCGACCCGCCCCCCCGCCCCAGCCGCCGGCTCCCATGGTGGCCGCGAAGAACAAGCGAGCCCACGCCTACGCGCCAGGACGCCGCACAGATCGTACCCAGAGAAGCCTGGTGAGCACGAACCGGAGTGGTATGGGGGGCCACGCCCCCCATGGACAGCACAACGCCAGTGACACCCGCTTTGTTGCCTGCCCAGGGAAGGCAGAGGGACGGAATGAGGCAGAGCGACCCCCCGCCCTACAGCCCCCCCCCCCCGGCCGCACAACCAGGGGGTACGGCGCACGCCCCCCCCCCCCCCCCAGCCCGCCCCCCAGCACATGAACGCCACGGACCCGCCCCGCGGCGCGCAGCCCCCACAGGGCGTGCTGGCCGAGAGGACAGAGCAGGGCCCCCACACCCGCACGCCCGCGCCCACAACACGTGGATCACGGACCCCGACAGCCCGCCCAGTGGGCGGGCAGTCGGGGGAGGGGGAGCGCATGACTCCAGACGCCCCTCGCAACGGCAGAAAGCACCCCCCCCGGGGACGCCCTGCCGCCACCCCCACATCCCCAAGCCAAGTAGGGGGGAACCGGGACCGGACCGCCCCCCTCCAAGCACGCCAGACGGAGCAAGGGACCGGGGCAGGACACGCGGAGGGGCACGGACCACGTGGAGCGGCCCTACCAGCGCCCAGTGCCGGGACCACGCGAGGTGCGCACGCCACACCATCCAGGGGGGGGGGGGAGCGGACACCGCGAGAGCGCGAGCGCACACACACGAAAGGGACACGCGGGGACTACCAGAAGGGCAACCGGACCGAGCGCGCGGAACGCACAGACCGCGTGGAATGGCGTACCAGCGAGCGAGGTTAAGGGACACCCGGACAGGACGGCCCGCCACACGCAGCGCGGAACACGCGGGGCGGGGAGGGGGAAACGAGAGAGACACAACACAAGGTACCGGCCCGAACCCCCCGAACCGGCCGCGAGCACCGCGCACACACAGACGGGGCACTTCACCCGCCAAGGCAGTAGTGGCGCACAGCGCCACGCCCTAACCCCTAGGATAGGCAGCCTCCGCACCAGCCCAAGGGGGTCCCACTGGCGACAAGCCAGTAGCACGGAGCCGGCGGCGCCGGCGCCCCGGGCGACCACGCATTAGGGGGGCGACGCAGTGGGTAAGCGCCTGCAGCCACGGCTGCGAATTGATGCACAGACCGGGGAGTGGCGAAACGGGGAAGCCGGGGAAGGACGGGGCTCCGAGCTCTGTGAACCCGGGGGACTCCGCCACCAGGCAGGAGGTGCGTCTTGGAGGGCCCCCCACTAGGACCCGGTGGGGAGGATATCACCTGGCCCGACCAGGTGGCCCCCCGGGGCCGAAAGGCGTCTAGTACCCGCAAAATCAAACCTCAAACCTCAAACCTTACCCTCATTGTTTGCCTGAAGATTTAGGTTATCATTGTTCATACTTTGTATGACAGCTTTTTGCTTCATGCTTCTCATGTTTCATTTTGAGCCCTACCATACCGAAGACGTAGGAACTTTACCCCCTTAGTTGGAGATACATCTTTACCGCTAGGATGGGGGTAGTAAGACACTCTATTAGACACTCAGAACATTCAATATGAGCGTGCCCTATGCCCATACCCCTCCTTGTCTTAGATTATCAGCTTGTCATGAACATTCTTAGTGAATGCGGATGAAGCTTAGGAGGGGGGTGTAATAAGTCAGGGCATTTAGGCCTCTCAGAAGCTTTCTGAAGGATCTCTACTAGACCTCTCCAAGCTTCAAGATCCTAGAGCACTAGGATTTTTGCTCTTATTTGGCTTACATTCCAAGCCTAGAGCTTAGTGCTAGAGTCTACTGCTCTTAGGTAGATTAGTAGCCATACATGAAGAATCACCTTCCATATGATTATAATGTGAGTAGGTAGGTAGGTGCACTCGGTCGTGGACAGGCGCCCCATGGTTCCCCCTGGCGTCGCCCCTGTGACGAACAGGAAGAGGCTCTGCGGCGTGAAGAGGGGAGGCGGCTTACATCCTGCTAGACCTGACTGTTGGCCCCCAACAAAGCAGCCCCGGGCAACACCGGGAGGGCTGATCGCCGCTGGCGTGACGTTGTTGTCTCGCCATGAGGGTGTGCCCCCATGCTTGCGCACGTCCCCTCCTTTGGGCGGAACCCTAGAGGTTCACCAGACTTCCTGGCGTATCCCGTTCCAAAGGCATGCATGCATGATCTTGGTACTGGGGTTCCGAGGCGCTCGGGTGTCGCACGCTCCGCCTCCAGTCCCAAAGCAGCGCAGGCCCTAGGATGCAGCCTTACCCCCGGTCTCCGGATCTCGTTTGGCCGGTTCAGCTGCATGGCACGGGCTGCCTCAGTGCCCGGGCTGTGGACACTGGGTTTCCTACTGTTGTGTTTGGGTCTGCGTTGTGGTTGGGTTCGGGTTGCGGTTGGGTGTGGGTTTAGCTAGCCCCGCCTGTCCTGGCTGGGGTCTTGGGTGGGTGTGTTTGGGCACGGTTTGTGGTGTTGTCCCTCGGTTGCCGGCCGTTTGCGGTGTTCGTGGTTGGGCTTAGGTTTCGGCCTGCTTATGAGACGTGTGTGGTTGCGTGCGCGCTCCGCTTGCCCCCCTGCTGTTTCCGGTTCTGGTGTGCGGTGTGGGCGTGCGTGCTGGGGTTTGGGTTTCGGCTGCGCCCCGCCTATCCTTGGGGGGTTGTTGGGGTGTGTGTGTGCTCGTGTGCCCGTCCCGCGTGGTCTCCTGCACCTCCTGGTTGGGGTTGCTGTGCGGGGGTGCGTGTTTGTGCGTGCGCCCCGCTTGTTCCCTGCCTTTCCTGGCTTGGGTGCGGTGTGTGGGCGTGCGTGCTGGGCCCGGGTCTCGGCTGTGCCCCGCCCTTCTCAGTTGGGTTGTCGGGGTGTGTTTTTTGCGCTCTTTTTTTTTTGGGCGTGTCTTGGTTTGGCTTTGTGGTGTCGGTCCCTGGCTGTCCCTGTCCCGGGCCTTGTGGTCCCTGTCCCCCCATCCCCTTTCTTTCGGGCTGGGCTGCTGGTTCTTTTTTTTTTTCCAGCGTGGTGTGTGTCTGCATGTTTCTGTGTCCCTTTTCCTGGTGGGCCGCTGTTCCTGGCTTGGTGTTGCCGGTTTTGGCTGGGTGGTCCCCCTGTGCCTCTTTGGGGGTCCTGTCTTCGGTGCCTTCTGGGTGGGGGGTTTGGCCGCCTCTTTTGGTGTTGGTGGGCGGTTTGGTGCCTGTGGGCTGTTCTCTCGCCCCCCCCCCCTGTGGTTTTTTTTTCTGGGGGGGGGGCTGCCTGTTCCTCCCTCTGCCTTCCCTGGGCTGGCGCACGCACTGGCCGCATTCAGTGTGGTCTTCCGGGCTGCTGTTGGCGGTTGCGTTCTGCTTGGCCGTGTTCGGGCCCCATGGGTCGGGTGGGCTATGTACACGTTGGGCTCGGCGCCCCTTCCTGCCGGGTTAGGTCCTGGCTCTGCTGGCTGGGCGGCTGCGCCAGGCGGCTGCATGTGGCTCTGGGTTAGGGGACTGGGGTTGTCCGTGTCCTTTCTCCTCTGCGGTGCCGGTTTTAACCTCCCGGGTGGCCCGCCAGCCTTGTTGCCGGGCGTGCGATGGCCCCGTGTGTGGCCTGCGGTGCCGGTGTGTGGCGTGCTGGTGCGGCGCCTTCCGGGTTGTGCGGTGGCTTGTTTCGGTTACCCCTTCAGTTTAGGGTCAGTTTAGCCGTGTTGTGCCGCTCTGTGCCGCGTCGCGTCGCGTCGCGTCGTGCTGTGGCGCGTTGCAATGTGGCGCCCTGTGGTGCGGTGTGCCGTGGTCTCGCGTTGTGCCGTGGTGGGTCAGTGGAGGTCAGCCTGGCCTGTGTCGTGGTGCGGAGTGCGGGCCGGAGTGTGGCTGGCTGGTGGCTCGGGGGTGCGGTTAGGTGTGGGTGTCTCGCTGGGTCCGTGCTGTGCAGGCCTGGGCGTGCCGCTCGGGCTGGTGGGTCGGGTAGGCGTCCGTGGGGTTGCCCTCCCTGGGGGCCTGTGCCTTGGTCCCGTGTCCTCTGGGGGTCCCGGTCCCTAGCCCTGGTCGCTGTGGCCGTGCCTTCCTCCTCTTCTGGTGCTTGTGAGGTGGCCTTTGTGGCGGCTGGGGTCGTCGACTGGCGGTGAGAGCGTGGTGGTGGGCCGCGCGGCGGCGTTCCTTGCGGCTTCCTCTGTGGGTGTGGCCCGTTCTCCCCGTGTAGGTGTGCCCTCCATCCCCCGTGTGGTTTCCGGTGGCTGGTGGGTGTGCGATGGTGTGATCCGTACGGCGTCCGATGCTTGCTTTGGCGGTGCGTGTTGGGGGGTGCGCCCCCGGGAGTCGTGCGGCGTTCGGTGGGGGTGGGGCGGCGCTGGCCCCCCGTCGTGGTATGCCCTTCCTGGGTGTGGGTCGTGGCGTTTGCCGTGGTGCCCTTTTCCTCTGTGCCTCGGTCCCCGCTCCTGCCCCTTCCTGGTTCTTGGGTGGTTTCCTGCCCCCATGTTGTGTCTCTTCCGGCGCCCTGTCCCTATGGGTGCCTGCCCTCACTTGGAGCCCCTCCGTGCCCTCTTGCCTGAGTGCCCCTCGCTGTCCCTTGCCCTCCCCTTGCCCTTGTCCTTCCCCTTCCTGGTGTGGTGGTGGTGGGGTGGGGAGGGGGCGCCGATGGCCCAGGCCTGGGGGTGGGTGGCCTGGAGCCATTGGCGGAGGGCTTGGGGGGTGTAGGGGGGGCGGGGGCCCTGGACCGCATCGCGGAGGAGGGCCTCCCATGCCGCTTGCGGCATGATGGCCTCCGGGGCGGCCTCGTTGGTGTCGGCGGGGGTGCGGGTGCGCATCTCCTCGAAGGTGTGCACCGTGTGCACCCCTTCTCGCCTTTTCACTCCCCCGGCCCACTTCACCCAGCGGCGGAGCTCCTGCAAAGCGGGGGCAGACCACCAGGCGAGGTGGGCGCGGGCCCGGGGGGGGGGAGGGGTCCGTGCCCGGGGTCCTGGAGCGGCGGGGAGAGGACGTGGACCTGCGGTGGTGGTGGGGCTGGCGGTGCCTGCGGGAGCGGGAGCGGCGGTGGCGGGGGCTGGGGGTGGAGGACGGGTACGGGCGGAGGGGGGAACGGGAGGGGGAGGTGGACATGGGGCGGGGGTCGCGCGCTTGGTGGCGCCTGCAGGAGCGGGAGTGGTGGTGGCGGGGGCAGGGGGTGGTGGATGGGCTTTGGCGGCGGGGGGAACGGGGAGCCCGCCGGGGCCTGTAGGGGGAGGGGGAGGTGGACGTGGGGCGGCGGTGGCGTGCCTGGCGGCGCCGAGGGGAGCAGGAGCGGTGGTGGCGGGGGCTGGGGGTGGGGGTTGTCTACGGCCGGAGGGGGGAGGGGGAGGTGGACATGGGGCGGCGGTGGCGCTCGTGGTGGCGCCCGGGGGAGCGGGAGCGGCAGGAGCGGGGTCCCAAGAGGTCGTGGTGGCGCCTGGGGGAGCGGGAGCGGCGCGAGTGGGTGGTTGAGGCGCGATGACGGTGTGAGGAGTGTGGGCGCCGGGGGCGAGTGTGCCGTGCGGGGGGGCAGCAGGAGCGCCGCCGTTTGCGGGACCGGGCCTCATCGCTCGAGTTGGGCCACTCAGGAGGCGTCGGCGGGTCCTGGGAAGCCTCGCATGGTGCCGCCTGGTACTTGGGGGGGGGGGGAGGTCCCCCGTCGTCCATGAATCCGCCACGTAGGGGTGTGGTAGCGGCAGCGGCTGGTGGTATGGGTCGGGTGACTGTCCCTGGCGGGGTTGGGCCCAGGGGGCCCCTTCGGCGTGGACATGGTGGCCGGGGGGATTGGCTGGTACGGGGGGGGTGGCCCCTGGTGGTAGGTGGGGTATGCGGGTGGAGTGCTCGGTGGCTGCCATCCCATTCGCTGGTGCTGTTCGTGCACGGGGGGTTGTGGCCTGGTGGGGTAGGGTGGTGGGCAGCGGTAGTGGTGGAGGTGGTTTTAGGGGTGGTGGTGGTGGGGCCGCTGGTGGTGGTGGCGTTGGTGGTGGTGGGGTTGGTGTTGCGGGTATGGCCCTTGGACCCCTTGTGGGTATTCGGGTCCCCCTTGTGGGGGTGCGGGGTCGGGCCTCGTGCGCAGCCCCTGGGGCTGTATTATGTGGTGGGCAGGTAGGGCGGGTTGGGAGCCGGGCTTGACGGTGACAGTGGTCGAGGGGTCCCACGTCCCTGGGTCGGTTCGGCCGGCGGTGGTGGTGGCTTGTGGGGGATTGATGACGGGGCGCTTGGTGACGGGGTTGTGGACGAGGGTTTGGAGGGGGTCGTGTTGGGTGGCCGCCTCTGCAGTTGCGGTTGCTGCCGGTGGGAGGGGGGCGTGGGTTGTGGTGGGTGGGGGGTCCTCTCTTGGATTAGGGTCTGGGTTAGGGCGGTGTCAGTTGGGTTTGTGTCGTTGCGTTTGTGGTGTTGTGTGTGCTCGCTTGGGCGCCGGCTTGGGTTTGCGGTCGGGTCTGGGGTTGTGGTCCGGTTCCAGGTTGAGGAGGACCTCTGTCCGGAGGTGTGAGGGCGCCGATGTCGGGTCGGGAGTCTTACCAGTGCTTTGCCGGGGTGCCTGAGTCGCCTGTGTGGGGGTCAGGGGGCCGGTGCATGCAGCCGCGGCTTTGGTTTTTGCCGTGGCCTTGAGGATGAGGGCGGCGGGGAGGGGGGGGTCGGAAAATAAGGTGGAGGAGGTGGATGAGGCTGAGGATGGGGGGGAAGTGGTGGACGCGGGTTTGGCTGTGATGCGGGCGGGCTTGTGGGCGGCAGCTTCTGCTGCGGCCACGGCGGGGAGGATGGAGGGCATGTCTTCGGGCTGTAGGTTGGAGGCGGACGGCCCCGGGGGGCCCGGTCGTGACCTGGCAGCCCGGCGGGCCGATCTGTTCGGCAGCGGCGGGGGAGGGAGGCGCGGGGCTGTGGCCTTCTCCTTCCGGGCTTGGCTGGGCCGGGGTCCTGCAATGTGTGAGGTTGTGTAGGTTGGCGTCCGCGGGGGGGAACAGTTCGCATGGGCTGCATTCAGGGGCCGGGGGGGTGGGCCTGGGTCTTCTGGGGTGTGCGCGGGGGGCGTGTGCGGGCCACTGGGTCGGACGGGCGTGCCGCGGGCCGCGGGGCTCCTCTCGGCGGGTGTGTGCGGGTTGTGGAGTGTGGGGGGTGCTGAGGGGTGTCCGGCAGGTGGGCGTGTGGCGGGCGTGTGCTGGTGTTCGGGCCGGTGCGGGAGGCCCGTGTCGCGGGGCCGGGGGGTGCGCGCGATGGTGGGCGTTTGTGGGTCTCCGGGTGAGCAGCGAGAGGGGAGGGGCATGGGCGGGGATTGTGCGGTGGGCTGTGTTGTGTCGGTGTATGTGTCTGCTCGCCGCGGCGCGCTTGCGTGGTCAGTTATAGGCCGGGCGGTTTGGAGGAGAAGCTTGCCGTCTTCTGCTGCCGCGGCAAGGATTTCGCAGACGAGCTTGCGTATCTGGTGGACCTCTTGGTCAGTGGTGGGAAGGGGGTATGCTAGCTCTGGGCTAAGACCCACGCGGCTGAGGACCCTGTGGATGGCGTGGTACCCGCCGGTGAGGGATTGCTGCGGTCTGGGGGGGGGGGTCTGGCCGCGTATTCGGGCCCGCCTCGATTTGTGTGTGGGCGGTGGGGATGGCCCAAATCCAGGGCACGGTCCCTGTGGGTGGCCAGCGGCGCTGGATCCAGTGGGTCAGGCAAAGCATGGCCAGTCCCAGGTGGTAGCCCGCCTTCCCTGAGGTGATTTGGGCCAGGGCGCAGGCTTTGGGCTTGTCCCCTGGCTGGAGGACGCCCCTGAGGACCCTGTGCTGGGTCATGGGGTCCCCTATTGCCCCTGGTGCGGCGGCCCCTGGGGCGAGCATGGTGTCTGTCCCTTTGACGAGCCATTGCGGGCCGGGGGACGTAGCCGTAGCGGCTATCACGTAGTAGTGCCCGCGCTTGAGGACTGTAACCCAGACCTCCGGCGGGGGGTGGTCACTGTCTGTAGGCGGGGGGAGAAGGTTGTCGTCTTGGGTGCGGAGGCCGGCGGCGCGGAGGGCGGTGTCGCGAGTTGGTGCGGTGGCCTGTTCCCGGAGCTCCGGGCGGTTTGGGTCCGCTGGGTGGTCCTTCTCCGCTGGGGCCGGGTCGTAGGCGTACGGTCCCTCGACGTGTGACATTGATGTCGGTGTCGTGTGTCAGGGCCTGCGCGTCTACGTCGACGTGTGGTTGGCCCTGGTTGGGCTCGGCCTGGCTGGGCGGTGCCAGGTGGCTTCTTGGGTGAGAGATGGGCTTCAGGGCGCAGTGGTGGTGTCTTGGAGGCCTGCGGATGGAGATGGGGGGCGCGTGCGGGGCGCGGAGTGGGTTAGCGGACGTCTGGGTCATGCACGGCATGGTAATGGATGAGACGCTGCATGTGTTCCCTGGCGGTGGAATCCGTGAGTTGTTCCGCATGTGCTAACAGGAGGTGTTTGCAGTGTACCATTTGGGCCGCTGCTCTGCGGACTGCTTCTAGCTGGAGGTGCGCTGCTGCCTCCATGGGGCTTTCCGTGTGTTTGGTGAGGTGTCGGTGCAGGGCCTGTGTCACCACCCCTCTCATGGTGGCTTCTTTGACCAGGGGATCCCGGAAGAGGTGTTCGGTGGCCTGGTGTGCGTGGCTGTGGGTCGGCCATCCTTCGTGTCGTCGTAGGGTTTCCGCCGGAGACCAGCCCACTAGCGTGTCCCTGCCTGTATGGAGGGGGCATTTCTTGAAGTGTTCCCAGTCCTCCGGGGTGGTCCGGTCGCACGGGCAACAGGTGTGTTCTTCGGGGACGTGGATGTGTTTGCAGGCGAGCCATCTGGCGACCCTGGTGAGGAATGGTAGTTGCATCCTGAGGAACTGAATGCGTCGTTTTTGCAGCTGGGCTGGGACGTTTGCTGGGCGCAGTGCTGGGTGGTAGAGGGGGATTTGCAGTCTGTCCCGGAGCTCATGGATGTGCGCCCGGCTGTCTGCGTCGCCGAGCACGCGGGCGAGATGTTGGATGGGGTTGGGGTAGTGGTATGCTCTGTACTGGGAGGAATAGGGGGCATCCTCTGGTAACCAGTCCGGGGTCTGATGGGGCTCGGGTACGGGGGGTATGTGTTGGAGGTGTGTGTGGTTTCGGCCGAGGTCAGGGATCTGGAGGGTTGGTAGGTGCGTTGTGCGCTGGTGTACTGCCTGGTTGTCGACCTTACCATTTCCGTATTGGTGTCTGTGGGACTCTTGTTTCACGATGTGGAGTTGGACGTAGGGGGGAAGGCTGTGAAGGGCTTTCCAGAGCAGCAGTGCCTGGGTGCCGAGGCTCGTCGCGGTGGTTTTGTGAAGTGGTTGCCTTGCTATGCGGAGGAGCAGGTGTGTGTCAACAGTGGCGTCTACCACGAACCAGACCCGGACGATGTGCGGGAGGTGGGCGGGTAGGTGGGCCGCGATCTCGGCGATGGCGTCAGCCATGGCCCCTAGCTCCCCGTGGGAGGAGGCCCCGTAAGTGGTGTGGCCCGTGTGGTGGTCCATCCCTACGTGCTCATTTGGATCAGGTACTTCACACAGTGGTTTTACCCGGTTTACCCGGTCCATGTGGTAGTGTACCCCGGTGTGGGTTAGCTGCAGGGTGGCCCCCCCGGTGATGGGCGTGAAGGCGGATTCGCCTGAGGCGTCGGTGAAAAAGAGCCGGTCCACCGGTGATGCTTGTGGGAGGCGGCATGGGTTCATCGGCAGGTAGCCGTATACGGCGAGGCCCGTGGTGAGGTGAGCTACTCGGGTTGTGGTCTGCAGGATGGGGCTGGTGTACACCCCTATTCCTTTGGAGATGATGTGTTTCGCTTGAGGGGACATGGCTATGAGTCCCTGCTCCGGCTGTCCTTGTGTGAGGTAGGAGTAGATGTAGTTGAGCATGTAGGCCGTGTCTGGGTTTAGGTCGTGGCATGTGAGGGTTTGTGTTCGGTGCTCCGGTGTGTGGCAGGAGTGGTGGAGCGGATAGTAGGGGTGCTCGTGCTTGCCCGTTCTGCCTGATTCGTACATGCTGTAACAGATGGCGACGCCTGCCGGGTCGGGGCAGGGCCAGGTGGGTGTAGTGGTGAAGAGAAATTCAGGCGCGTGGTCGGGGTTCCACGCTACCGTGGGGTTGGTGTCGGTGCGGTGGAGCCATGGGGCTACCCATGCGTAGGCCTGTGGTGGTAGGTGGGTTGTGGGGTGGGTGTGGTGGCGTGCTATGAGGTGTAGTACGGGCCATGGTGTGGTTCTTGCCTCGGGGTCACAGGCCCAACATGTGCGTGGCATGCTCTGGGAGTCATGGGGGACCCGTGTTCGGTCTCAGGCGGTCATGTGGTGTTTCAGTATGCGCCATTTTGCCCCGTGGTGGATGACGGTGGTCTGCGTGGGTTTGGCTTCATTCAGGGCCAGTAGTAGGGTTAGTGGTCGGACTGGGCCCGTCCCCGGGGGGACGGGTTCGTGTATCGAGCCGGTGGGTGCGTAGGGCGGTGTCGCTGGGATGGGTTGGCGTTGTTGCTTTTTGAAATCTCGGTAGGCTGCTCGCATGTCTTTGCTTCCCGGCAGAGGGTGTCCCGCTGCTCGTGCCCTCTGCGTGAGGTACTGGTGGAAGAGGCGGTATTGAGGCCATTCGGGAAGCTGTAGAAAGGGGGTGTGGTGTGCCCCGCTGTTGTGCAGGACCCGCATTTGGGGGAGGGTGACGTATACTACAGTGATGGAGACCCCGACAAGGTCTATGGTGTGGATGAGGCCCTTGGGGTGATGGGGGAGGTCCCCGCAGAGGACCGCTAGCGGCTCTTCCTCTGGGCACGTGTGGTTGGTGAGTATGGCGTGGTGTGGGGATGGGAGGAGAAGCTGCAGGTGGTTCCATAGGCGCGTGTTCATGTCGGTGGGCATGCCCGTCTGGTGGAGTACCCAGCGCGGGCATGTGTTGCGGGCCCGTTGTGCGGCTTGGAGGCGGTTTGTGGTGACCTCGCGGACCTCCGGTGAGTGGTTGTGGGTCATGCAGTGAAGGAGGAGGGCGGTGTGTCTGGTGTAGGCCGCTTTCACCTCGTCCCCCATGGCGTCCCCATAGTGGGGCCATGCCGCTCGGATGGCGCGGGTGGGTATTGAGGTGGCCCAGCCCCCGTGTGCTGCCCATGCCTTGGTCACGGCGCGTGTGGCCGGCTGGAGGGCGGTGGTGGGGTGTGTCAGGTGGAGTGCTTGGAAGCCTATGGAGGCGTTCAAGACCCCGGTGAGGTAGTACGCCAGGCTCTGGTGGGACAGGGAGAGGGCCTTGGTGGTCGGGGACGCATATATGGGGAGATGGGCGAGGTGTGATTGCCACTTGGGAGCGAGGGTGCTGTCCTCAGGGTTGGCGGCCTGGATTACCCCCAGGTGGGTGGTGGTTGTCACGACTTGCATGGGGGGCCCTTTTGGCCCTAGGGTGGGGGGTGTGGCAGACCCCTTGATCATGGCCACTGACCTTGTGGGGTGGACAATGAGGTTGTTGTGGGAGAGGTAGGAGACCTTCCATATGATTATAATGTGATTTAATCATGTTTTAAGACATATTAGAAGGTTCTAATGTATTGGAAGCTATTTTGAAGCTATTTTGAAGCTTCAGATGGCCTGTTGCAAGTGTCGCCGTCTGCTGCCGCCGACAGCAATTTTCGTAATATTGACAAGGCCTGTGATAAGATAGACCACTCACAAAGTTGCTAAAATATAGGTTTTATTGCCTTTTTTATGAGAATTTATTGTTATATCAATTTTCTTGTTATTTAGGCATGCGAACCCGTATTACTGGACCAGCCAGTTGGACCAGCTGAATGTTTGTTCACGACTTCGTCTTCCTGCTGTTGCCTACTTTGTGCTTGCCAAGGGAATCAATTGAAATGGAGAAATTCATTTAAAACAATCTGATGTTAAAGTGCAAGACAAGGACAAAAGGGTTATTGTGCACCCTAACTGAGTTGGCAAACAGTCTAAGTACAAGCACAAGCACAGCTGCAGCAGCGCCGAACTGCTGCACTGGTTCTGCAGCCCGTGCATCGCACACCTGCATGCCTGCCCACTTTGCCGACGGCCGGACCCCCGGACTGCAGGGCACAACCAGCGCAGGAGCAGGGCCCCAAAAGCAGCGGATGTATAGGTGTTTGAAGCACCGAACCCGATCGAGGGTTGGAGTTAGTACATTTACCGTAACTGGAGTTCTACAGGAGGCCTGAGCCCACCCCTGCACACACTGAGTAGGCCTAGGTGTCAGCACAAGAGTGCTCACCGCCCCTCAGAGGTTAGGGAACAATCGGGGTTGCCAGTAAAGGACCTCAACTTTGAGTTTCCAAGGGAGGGCATCATCCGAGCTGTTGGCCAAACTCCTGTCTGGATCAGAAGATCCAGATGTGACGGCCCTATCAGAGGCCATTAAGGCAAAGCTGGGTATTGCTGAACCCTTACCCAAGCCTGAGTTGCCCTCTCTCTCTCCAGGGCTGAGTAGCCTGGCCGAAGATCTCAAGAGATCAAGGGTCTCAAGGCTGTTGCCTAAGGTCACCTGCCCCAGCCCCTTTCACCCCCGTGCCAGGACAGTGCCTATGGCTGATCCACAGGACGTGCCTGTCACAGAGAGTGAGAGAAGAGGACTGTCAGCCCTGGCCCCTCTTGCCGGCGTGTCGCCTACAGGCCTAACTCCGGGGGGTGGGAAGACGGGCAGACCAATTGCCCAGGCGAACATCCAGCTGGAACTGCCGGAGTTCGACCCCAAAAATCTGCCTGAATGGGCAGAAGAATTTGCAGAGTTCCTTTTGTTGACTGGCCAATCCCATGTGGATGTGGCCACCAAATGTTCACTGCTAAACCGCTCATGCAAAAAGAAATTTTTGCAAAAACAGGTCAAACAGATTCTGAAAACCTGTTCTACTTGGGCAGAGGTACTCCTGAGGTTAGCGAAAACATTCCCAGTCTATGAGACTGACCTCAGCGTACGCACACAGATCGAGGAGCTACCTATGCTCCCGGAGTTTCCATCCGCTGCGCGAATTGCTGAGTATGTGTGCGACTTGGAGTACTTATTTTCGAGAATGAACGTGGGCTCCTACGGAGCCACTGAGCCCCACCTGTGGCTCATGAGTAAGATCCCCCAGCGTACGTGGGATGATTGCCGCTCCACCTCTGAGAGGAAGAGCAGGACCCACTCGTACGATACACTGGTGGCTCTCTTGATTGAGCTAGCTCTTGAGAGAGAGAATGACTCCCACATGGAGAAATTCCTCAAGAAGCATTTGGGACGAGGTGGTACTGAAGCGGTACCCAGAACCCCATAGCTAGGTTACGGCATACAACCGGTCTCCGGTCCACTAACCCCATGTACGGAAGGGAAGACGCCCGTTGACGCTCCGTTCCGTGCCGTAAAGCCCCGCATCGGCAACCGATGCACCGCCAGCGGAGATTTGTATATCAGAATATCAGGAATCAACAGGGTTTTACTTTCATATTGTTTCCGTCAATTTTTATGCTTCCGTTCTGATATTCACTGTTTTGACTGCTGGCGGTTGGATCGCGACTTTACCGTAACCGCCAGTTTCACTCTCTATAATGGAAATTTTAACGCAATCCGTCATGAAGGCTCCAAAGCCTTCAGGAACTGCATGGACGCTTCCGCAATTTTCACATCTTACACTCGCAACCTTAATCCGAATTTTTCAGGATGTCGAAATCGGATTTTCGACTTCGACATCCCCGCACTTGATTTGACCTCTTTCGAGTGGACCTACGTGCTTCCCTATGCACGAATCAACTTCCCTTTTATCTTGCCCTCCATTTGACTCAGAGATATGGGCAAAACAAAGTTGATTCGTGAGGCCACTTGTGAGGGTCATATCTCGTGCCGCTTGCGAGAATTGACGATAAGGAAACGTGGGATGTATTCACAATACTCCTGACGTAATTTAGGAAGCTTTATATGCCTTGCGTTTCCACACATGCGCGCTAGTGTAATGGATCATGGTCAAGAGGGTAGAGTTTGCGTTACAACTCATTGGCCATGATATTGCGTGCGTTAAGATAACTTTCGAGTGTAGCGCGCGAGTGTTGGTGTTGCATAGGAACTCTCCTTGAGTTCCTATGAGCGATTGACACAAAGTTATGCCCTTGGAGGGGCATGACATATCGTGGTGGGAGCTACCATTTTGGGCTATATGTGGTATGTGCCATGTGTTGTGTTGCGTGCCCATTTGGCGGGTCCATTACTCTAAGCCAAGCCCGCCAATGGACCTCATATGGTGCAAGCCCCTTCTCCATACTCCCTACGATCAATTGCAAGCCTAACCTTCGTGAAGGGAAGCTTGTGTGGTGAACCCGAAGCGATGCGTTGGGAGCAAGGTGTGTATTTTGCAATTTTCCATATTTTCATGTGCCCACTTGGGAAGTAGCGCTCGTAACCTTTCAAGGCGCCCCAAGTGGAGCACATATGTGGGATCGAAGGTCATTGGTGTCAAGTCATTGTGTGTAGAAGGATTAAGTGATTGCACGATCCAAGCCGAAGATATTATAATATAATTATGCACCTTTCAAGGCACTTTTGTGTGTTCTTGTGCCAATTTTGCCATTTTTGGCCCGTCATGATGTCAAGTGGCGACCGTGTATCTCAACGTTGCGCTCAATTGACATCATGACCCAACTATGATATGAGGGTACATACTTCGGTGCCCAACATATCTTGAACCCGGCGAATAGCTCCTCTTAGGCTTGGCATACCGTGGCCGCCATGTTGGCAATTTGGGACTATCCCAAATCATGGGCTCACTTGGCGACCCTGCCATTCCCAATATCGGAGGAGTTGGGCGACGCCGAAAAGATATGTTGGACCAATATGACTTGATACCAATCCTATGGCACACTCCGGTCCGAGTCGGGCATGTGCCTCATTTGCCCCAACCATGAGTGTGCGCATTTTTGGCCATTTTGAGCAATTTTCCACTTTTGCTGCCCGCCGTGCACTATGTTCTAACCCTCGTGCACGCCGGACGCATGGACCAATGGACCATATATGACATGGGTGTTATGGGTAATGGTCCCCATGGTCTACACACCACGTGGGCGAAGCGGAGCCACCTTCGTTAAGGCGCTAGCCCAAAGTGAGTGTGGGCAATTTTGCAATTTTGACATTTGTGGACCCAATTGGGATTGTCACCACGCCGAGTGGCATGGAGATCTTTGAGAGCCAAGGGCATGGGAGTCTACATTGGACTCCGGGTGGATTGCGTATGGAATGGCGGATCCGATCTCGAAGCCGGCGTGGAGATATACTATTGGGAGCACACCGAATTTTGGCTCATTTCAAGCAGCCAAAATGACCCAATTTTGGGACCCCAATTTCCCCCTTCCGTGTGGTCAATTGGCGGCCCCATTTCTCTAAGCCCATAGGGAGCCCGGACCCAAATCCAAGTTGTACAGTCAGATATAAGTCCCCGGTCCTGCCTCCTACCCTGTGAGTCATTGGCCTTTCCTTGGCCGGGCGAGCCACGCGTGGGAATGACGCCAATTTTGGTGATTTTGGCATCATGACCCCACATGACTCATCCGTGTTGCCCTGATGCCGGGACCTCAGAGGGAACCAGGTTGGGTGAGGGCTCCAGAGAGTTTGTACTCGAAGGGCAAAGGGTCAGTTGCCTCGTTCCTACCTCTGGCGGGTCCGGACGAGGGGTCAATTTTGGGGATTTTTGAGTTAATTTCAGCCCATTTTCAGCTACCAACTCCTGGGTGATAATGGCGGGGCCATATCTCTGGCTCAGAGAGGAGTTGGGACCTGCCGTTCAGGGAGCAAAAGGAGCTACTGTTGGTTGACCTCGGAGCTCCTTGGTTCCCAGGAACTCGCCTGTGGCTACGTGGGACACCTCTCCCATTGGCAGGGTTTCAGGGTCCGGACTGAGCAGGGAATGGGTTGTGTTTGAGCCCCCGCCCCCACCAGCCACTGAGAGGGTCGGACCTGGGATTGGGATACAAGTTAGGATAGAGTGTCTATTATCCTGTGATGCCCTTACCCCAGTCCAGTCTTAACCCCATGTGTACATATCCTGATGTGTTGTTGTACATACTTTTGTTCCCTCTTTGCAGAGTGGCAAGGATTCTGAAACGCTTTGTCACATGACACGAGCGTATTGATGCCCTTGTGAGCGTAGTGCCTTGCCTGCCTGCTCACCTGTGCGTGTCACCGCAGCGTCCCGTGGCCGGCCCCCCACGGGAACGCGTCAAAAGCGTTTCACCGCCGCGGGGTTACCCAGCCCTCGCGTGCCACTCGGGGCCACCAACCCCGAGCAGCGCGGCGCAGCTCGCAGCTCGCAGCGCAGCGCAGCGTCTCGCAGCGCGGCGCAGCGGCTCGCAGCGCCACTCAGCGACAGCGCCGAGTTCGTCACGGAGCCCGCAGCGCCGTCCAGAGCATCGCCCTGACCGCGCAGCAACCGTGAAAGAGGTGCACAGACCAGGACTCCTGCATCAGCCCCATCGGCCGACCCGGAGTCCCATCGCCCGACCAGCAAGGCCGCGTCAACCACCTCCACAACCACCGGCTGACCAGCACCAGCCGCACTTCCAATCCAGTGCTGCAGCACCCTCCTCAACAACCACAACCAGTTCGTTGAGTTGAACGAGTGCACATCAAGGACCTCAAGACCAACTACGCCCCCGCTGCCATGGTAAACTGGCAGGAAGCGGGTAGGTTGTGGCCGCGGCCCCACCCCCATGCGGCACGCCTGCTGCGTGGGTTGGTCTGGGACCAGCACTACCGCCACAGCCACCCCCAGTGTGAAGGCGGCATGCCCGGGAGCTTCGAGCTCCGCGAGGACATGGGGGAGGACCGCCTGCGGGCAGTGGAGGAGTGGCTGCGGGCGGAAGGCTACCAGTGGCGCTTCCGCCGCAAGCGCTGGCGGACCTGGACCCGGCCGGACAGGCCCGGCGAAGGGTTGCGCCCCGACGGGATCGAGGAGGACGAGACCCCCAACGAGTACCCGTCGGGGGCCTCGATCAACGTCTCCATGTGGGACGTGATCGAGAAGAAGTTCCCGGAGCTGGGGAACGAGCGCAGGCTGCAGGGCAGCAGCGCGTCTCCTGAGAAGGAGAAGCGTTCTGCCGGGGACAGGAAGCGGGAGCGGAAGTGGCGGGAGTACCAGGAGTCCCTGGCCGCCGAAGCCGCCCAAGGCGCCAAGGGCGGAACCCCAGCCCCCAGTCCCCAACGGGCCAATGGTGGTCATCACCCCGGCTCCACCACCCTTGGCGACTACATCAAAGTCGCCAGGCAGACCAAGGCCAAGCCCCGTCCGCTGCTCCTGAAGCCCCAGCAGGCCTCAGCAGGCCCCAGCAGCGACGTGGAGTCGGCCCACCGCGAGAGGATGCCGGCCGACCAGGCCAGCTCCAGCAGCAGCGCCGCTCCCGCCCAAAGGGACGTGGCGCGCGCCTGTGAGCGCGTCTGTGGGGCGCCCTGCAACCTTCGGGTTGCCCGGCAACGGGCCACGCAGCAGAACGCTGCCGTGGAGGGCGCCATCGGCATCGCCCATGAGGAGGCCACCGAGTGGGGCAGAGGCATGGACTACCACGCCTCGAAAGTGGCAGCCATCGCGGCCGGTCTCACGGCTGCGGCCGCCCATGAGGCAGTGGCTGCCCGGATCAGGGCAACCGACGAGGAAGCCCGCCGGACGCAGGAGGCCATTGCCTGCAAGGAGGCCGAGGTGAAGGCGCTGGAAGAGGCGCTTGCCCAAGAGAGAGCAAAGAAGGAGGCGGAGGAAAGGGCCCACGCCGAGGCAACGGCTAAGGCCCAGGAGGACGCCGCCAAGAAGGAAACCATCGAGGCCGCGCGACGGAAGGTCGCTGAGGAGAAGGCCAAGACGGAGGCGGAGCTGGCAGCGTTGGAAGCGCAGAAGGCGCGGCTACAGCAGGCCCGGGAAGCCGAGGCGGCTCGTGCTCGGGAGGAAGCCGAAGCGCGGGCTGCGGCAGCCACCGCCGCTGCAATGGAGGAGGCAGAGGCCAAACTCCGCCGCGAGACTCCCCCGGGAGTATCACCAGTGGAGACCCTTCGAAAGCTTTTCGAAGGGGACGCCTCCTCCAGGATGACGCTGGATGAGGCGGACACGGGCAGCAGTGGGAGCAGTGGCACCACCGCCCATCGACGGAGGAAGGGCAAGGGGAAGACCCCCGAGAGGCCGCGGAGGCCAGCGGGTGGACACCCCCACGACAGTGACCCCTTCTTCACCGCCAGTGACGGGGATGAACGAGGCCGCCGACATCGCCAAGTGGTGGCCTGGACGGGCGGAGGAGGCGGAGACGTCCCCATGGCACCGGAATGTGAGGATGAGGATCTCCCTCCTCCCTACCGGAGCTCGGAGTCTTCCGTGACCGAGACGCCCAGGTGGGGCGACATGGAAGAGGATGACGACATGGACTTCGGCATCACGAAGAGGCGCCCATCCTCGGACCCACCGAGGCGACCCGGCGGAGGTCCACCGGGACCCCCTGGCGGAGGACCATCAGGACCCCCTGGAGGACGTCCACCAAGTGGACCCCCTGGAGGCGGACCACCGGGCGGGGGAGGACCCCCTGGACCGGGCGGACCCGGCTGAGGCCCTCCTGGAGGACCCCCTGGGGACCCCGACGACCCGCCAGGGAACGGCGACCCGGATACCACCTGGCGGTGGATTGTCTACCTCCGCAGGAGGGTCTTTTCCCTCGAGTGCGAGGTAGACACGGGCAAGGGCGAGATGGCTCGCATCTCCACGGTCGCCGCGCGCGCGCAGAAGGAGCTGGACATCGCCAGGGCCGAGACCAAGTCGCTGACCAACGTCGTCAGCGGCCTGCAGGAGAGGCTGGACGCGCTGGAAGCCCGTGGGAACGTCGGCAGCGACCACCCACCCCTGGAGTCTGGCTCGTCGGACGACGGCTGGGGACCCGGACCAGGTCCAGGCAGACCCCATGCCCCCGGCGGAGCCCCCAGGAGTCGCCCCAGCGCCAGTGCCCCCTCTTTCACCGCCCCCTCTCACCACAGCGCGGGCCGCCGCAACGAGCGCGTGCCGCCCGGCAGTGGCAGTGAGGAATGGCGCGATGAGTGGCTCAGCGCGGACTACCACAACCGCCGTGCTCCACCGCGGACGCCTGTACGCCCCCGACGCCCGGCACCAGCCCCGGTGCCAATCCCCAGGGCTGGAGGACGTTATGGTGGACTCAGGGATGAGGTCCCCAGAGGAGACGTGGAGTGGGATGTCGGTGAAGGTGAGGACCTGGATCTGGACCTGGAGGAGTTCGACATCAGCCCGCCGCGTGGTGTACGACGGGAGGCCGCTGAACTCAGCCGCCGGCGCCGTGATGAGGATGCGTACATGGAAGCAGTACGGCGTGAACATTTTGGTTCAGCGTACGTGGAGGAACCGCGGCGTAGCCACAGGGGTTCCATGGAGGAGATGGACGTGGCGGCCGTGGGAGTCCGTGGGCGAGGCCGATGGGAACCTCGGTCGACCTCGCGGCCGGCGTTCATGGTCTCTAAGGCCGCGGACGCCGCCGTGTGGGAAGACTTGAAGGACATCAAGCCCCGCATGTACGATGGAAACCCCCTCAACCTCGACCGCTTCTTGGAGAAGCTGGACGATTGGGGGCTGGCCGTCACTGAAGACCTGCCTCCCGCGGATGCGGAGAGATATGTCTTCAAACGGTTCAGGTACCGCCTGCCGGAAGTGCTCGGCGAGCTATACTTCGTGGCGACCAAGGAGGGGAGAGTCAAGACCCTCAAGGAAGCCAAGAAGTGGCTCAATGAGCAGGAGCGGGTGGACGCTCCGCAGGTGGCTGCCAAGCGCTGGAAGTCCATCAAGCTTGAGCATGATGGACGGGAGATCCGCCTACGAGATTGGCAGACTTCCGAGGGAAATACACCCTCTTCCGCCGCAACGTGGAGGATTGGAACGAGGGTGACGAGCAGGCTCGCCTGCTCTCCATGCTGCCAGAGGCATGGATCAAGAGGGTCACCAAGGAGGAATCCAAGAGGGCCAAGTCCAACCACACGGTCAAGATGATGCTCCCCAAGGAGTATCATACGAACGTGGTGGCTTGGGGGAAAAAGAACGTGGCCCGGGATGTCAAACGGCACTCCCTGCGGAACGCTCTTCTCATCACCGTCTCGGGCGATCGCGAGAAGACCGCGATGTGGCGCCTTGACGATTGTGAGTTGAGCGGCCAGACCATCCGTCTGCAGCCCATCCCGGCGCGGATGAGCTGCGACGAGATCCTGGAGTGGGTTGGCGAGGAAGTACTCAAGGAGTACCGAAACCTCCACCACACCCGCGGGTTGAGGCCCGGCGACCGCGACGTCAACTACGTTGGCGAGGGACCTGGCGGGGAAGATGCCATGGACCCAGCGGGAGCCGGCGGCGATGAGACTCTCGTCGACGACGACGACGACGATGAGCCCGCCGAAGTGGCCGTTTGTGCCTTCGTGGCCAGGAACCTGAGCGCGGGGAGCAAACCGGGAAACTGGAAGCCCCTGCAGCAGGGTTGGAGGAGCAGGAGAAGAGGGACCCTCGCCGCATTGGCGACCCTCCGCTGTCCTTTGGGGAGTTCATACGAGCTCACCCGCAGGGCTGTTTCGTGTGTTATGGGAGGAAGAAAGGCTTCAACCATGACCACCGAACATGCCCCGTCCACAAGGCCGACACGGAGGCTTACAAGAAGGCGCACGGGTCGAAGAAGCGTGCGCCCGCGGGTATCCGGGAAGCCAAAATGGAGGTCGACAAGGACGAGCTGGCCAAGCTGATGTCGTCGGTGGGGACCGAGTTGGCCAAGGAGATCCAGGAGATCAAGCGGAACTGGGTCCCCAGGTCGGACAACAAGAACAAGGAGAACAACCAGAATGACCAGAACAAGGACAAGGACAAGAACAAGGGTAAGAAAGGGGGAAGGAAGAAGGGCATCAGCGAGGTTGATGCGGAGGAGAACACCCCTTCCTCCACAACCGACGCCCCCTAGCGGAGCCCCTGCAGCCAAGGGCCCCAGCTAGGGCGGTCGCAGGATGGTGACGTGGGAAGCGCCGAACCATCCCAGTCGGGAGTCGATAAGCACAAGGGGACTGCCGCGGGCGGAAGGCCCGGTCCGGCGCCCAGTCGCAGAGGCGGGGTGAGGGCAAGTGAAGGCACGAACCCTTGCACCCGTCCGTCCTTCGCGACCAAGAATGTGTTTGATGTACTACAGGATCTATCCGAGAGTATCGGAGGATCACCCGGACCGCAGCTGGATGCTGCAGATGGGCAGCCTGAGCCCATTGTCCACGACCTGCACCAGTCGCTTGTGGAGCTTCTGGAACGGCCGGAGATCCTGAGTTTGCACGCCGTGCGCCGTGTCGGTCGCGAGCGGCAGTTGCATCTTAAGGTCCGCGCCTTATGCGGGGAAGTGGAAAAGGTTTTGGACGTGTTAGTCGACACGGGAGCTCAAGTCAGCTTGGTCAAGGCTGACCTGCTCCCGCCAGAGTGTCTTACCGACAGTCGGAAACCTGTCAGGCTGAAGGTGGCGAACGGCCAGTACATGGTGGGAGGCACGAAGGAAGCGGCCATTGGGCTGCAGTTCGTGAACCATCGTGAGCTGAGCCGCCCAGACCTCGGCAAGGAAATCCTCCTGCACGGTCGCTTCTACGAGGCCGAGATGGACTGGGACATGATCGTCGGGTACGACTTCATGATGGAGACGGACTCCGGCGTCCTCCCGGCCCAGGCCTCCATGACCCTGTACCAGGACGACCAACTCTCGTGGCTTTCGTCACCTGAGCACCATGTGGAATGCCAATGGATCCACCCCGAACGCGATCAGCTCAAAGTGGCCGCGCTGGACACTAAGCCCACTGGGCCAGCAAACCAGGAGTACGGCGTAAGGCCGGAAGTGGCGAACCGAGTGGTCGCAGACCTGGGGGCTTCGGATCTGGCCCTGGATGCGTTCTCTTCAGGAACCTCCGCCCATCTGCGGGTGTGTGAGAAGTACTGGAGCGCACAGGACTCCGCGTGGAAGAAGCACTGGGGTCCGCATCAGGGCTTGATGTGGATCCATTGCCCCCGTTGGGACATTCCAAGAGCGATAGCGAAGATTCGCAAGGACCGCTCCAAGGCAGTGCTGGTTGTTCCTATGGGATGCACCGAGGAGGAAAGTACCCGACATTGGGTAGCCTCATTGACCAACATGACCTTGAACAAGGTCGTCCTACCGGCTGGAGAGAGTGTCTATCAGGACGCTAAGGGACAGCCCATGCCACCCCAGAGATGGCCAACGGAATTCCACTATGTGGATGGGGGCCTTGATCAGGCCGACGCCACGGACTTCGTGTGTGTCAACCGCATCATAGCAGAGCCCTGGCGGCAATGCTTTGCGGTTCCCCCTGTTGACATCGAAGAATCGGATTCGGAAGACCCCCTCACTGAAGAGGAGTGGGATCTGGTTCAGGGGTATATGGATCAGCCCTTTCACGACTGGGGAAACCAGCGTGAGGGCAAAGGCCAGGACAAAGCCTGGTGGGAAGTGGACTCAATCGTCTCCGGTTCCTATGACGGGAATACCTTCGTACAGAGGGTGCTGGATCACATGTCCAGCCAAGACGAGCCGCCTGGCGGTAACCGCCCCACCTACGGCGATCTATTCCGAGGCAAGACCAGAGATGGCCCTTTGGGCCACCTGGGAAGACCACCTGAGCCGAAAGTGAGCGGGGTCGCTACCCCTCAAGTAAGCTCCGTGGTTCAAGTGCCCGGAAAAGCCAAGGCGGAGTCCGATGACTGCCCCAAGATCCAGGCGTTGAGGGCCAGGCTGAAGCAGAAGTATGGTGACACCTTCTTCAGCGGTAAGCCTGTGTTTCCCCCACCGGTGCGTGGACCGTATGGCGAGGCCAAGATACGACTGAAGCAGGACCCCCTTGTGTACCGGCACCGGGAGTTTGCCCTGAGGGGCGAGAGGAAAGAGGCCATGGAGAAGATCCTCCGTGACTTCATCCAGAGAGGCTGCCTCGAGCCGTGCCACTCCGAATGGGCCTCTCCCTGCTTCGTCGTGCCCAAGAAGGTTGCCGGTGAGTGGCGGCTCGTGGTCGACTACCGCGGCCTAAACGCCCAAACGCAGCATGACAGCTATACGCTGCCCCTCATTGAGGACATGCTGCAAAAGCAACACCGGCGGAGGATCTTCACGGTGATTGACCTGAAACATGGTTATCATCAGATGCCTCTCGCCGAGGAGTCCCGTGCCTGCACAGCCATGAGCACCCCACTTGGACCTCTCCAGTGGAAGGTGATGCCCATGGGCGTTACCAACGGCAATGCGGCTTTTCAGCGGATGCTGGAGAACCTGCTTGAGCCGGTGCGTGACTGTGCGGACCCCTTCGTGGACGACGTGATCATCGCGTCCGGGGACCCCAGCATGAGCTACGAGGAGCTCCTGGAGGCACACGAGAGGGACGTCACTCGAGTGCTGGACCTTCTGGTTCGGCACAAACTCACGGGCAGCAGTGACAAGGCCACCATTGCGGTAAGCGAGGTGGTCTTCGCTGGCCATGTAGTCGGGAACGGGCAGCGAAAGCCCATACCTGGCAAAGTGGCCGCAATCGAGCACTGGGAAAAGCCCAAGACGGTCTCTGAGCTACGGGCGTATCTGGGGTTCTGCAATTACTACTCGGGGTATATCAAGATGTATGCCGAGTATGCAGCCCCCATGACGACCATGCTCAAGGGCAACCGAGAGGAGACCAAGAAGGGGTCCAAGAAGGCTCTGGTCTGGACAGCTGATTCCGACCGTGCCTTTGAGGGGATGAAGCAGGCGCTGCTATCCGCAGTGGGTCTGCACCTCGTGGATCCGGACCGAGGGTTCGTCCTGCGGACCGACGCTTCCGACTACGCCATTGGCGCTGTGTTGGAGCAAGTGCTTGACGACGGGAGGCACGTGCCCGTGGCCTTCTGGAGCCGAGTCCTGGCGGAAGGCCAGAGACGGACGTGGACGCCCCGTGAAAAGGAGGCGTATGCCATCGTCATGGCTCTCAGGAAATGGGCTGGGTACATAGCCCTCCATCCCGTCACCGTCTGCACCGACCATCAGAGTCTGCAGTCGTGGCACAAGGAGCACGTGGACACCCCCTCAGGTCCCGCCTCTCGACGGGCAAGATGGCATGAGACCTTGGCCAAGTTCGACCTCACGGTTGTGTATATTCCTGGAAAGGATAACACCGTGGCGGACTGTCTCAGTAGGTGGGCCTATCCCGCCAGCAAGGGCATGCAGGATATCTCTGCCCATGGCGATGAGGCTGAGACCGCTGAAGCCAAGAGGATCATCGAAATGGAGCGCCTGATGGAGGAGGAGGGTGCGAAATGCTTCGTCGTCATGGCCGCGGATGCCCCCCTCGCAACGAGGGTGAGCAGAGCGGTCAGAGTACTCGCCCCTGATGGAGCTGAGTCCGACAAGCACCTCTTCCCGGAGTCTTGCCTCCAGGACGACTGGACCGACGACTACGCCAAGTCTGAGGCCTTTGCGGCCGAGTATAGGGCTGTGACCGACCCTGATGACGGGCAGAAGTGGCCAAAGGGGCTGACTGAGGAAGATGGCAAGCTCTACCGGAATGGTAAGCTGCTAGTCCCAGAGTCCCGGGTGCTCGAGCTGTGTGAAGCTTGGCACCACCACATGCTGCACCCAGGGGTCAAGAAGCAAGCCCTTGACATGCAGCGTCGGTTCGAGATCCACCATATCGTTCTCTACACCGCCATCAAGAAGGTCAGGAAGGGTTGCTCGGTCTGTCAGGCCTGCAATCCCGATAACCTGAAAATGTCAAGGGGGAACCCCAATGGACCCCGGTTCCTGACCAGCCCATGGAGAGCGTGGCCATGGACGTCTTCTCCATGCCCGAAGTGCACATTGGCAAGGAGACCTTTGACTGTGTGGTTCTCTGTGTGGACCGCCACAGCGGCTACGTTGTAGCCGTTCCGGCACGCAAAAAGTGGTTGCTTGCCAGAGAAGTGGCAGTCATGATGATTCGTCATTGGCTGACCGTCTTTGACATCCCCCGCACCATTTGCAGTGACCGAGGGCCCCAGTTTACTGGTGGCTGGTTCAAGGCTATGTGTTCCCTCATGGGAATACGTCATGTCAAGAGCGTCGCCTATCTCAGCCGGTCTAACGGCCGTGCTGAAGTGGCTGGACGGCATCTGTTCGAGAAGCTGCGCAAGATCCACATCACCAATCCGCGTCGGAACTGGTTTGAGGAGATGTGGCCTGCTCTGAAGGCCCATCATGACACCCCCACTCCGGGCGGTTTGTCCCCTCACCAGATTCTCTTCGGCAGGGACCCCCTGGGTAGGGGATTTTCCTTGTCTGGTGATGGCATGGCTATGGATGCCAAGCAGTTCTTTGCGCGGCAAGAGCAAACGGCGCGGGACATCCGCCAGCAGCTTGAGAAGGAGCATGCTGAGCGTCAGAAGTCCGCCCCGAGCTCGACAGCGCAGAAGTTCAGGGTGGGAGACCCGGTGTGGGTGATCAGACCCCGCCCTATGGGCACCCACCGCACCAAGACCTGGTTCACACCCGGCGAGGTGGTGCGCAGGATTGGTGAGGACACCTACCGCATCAAGGTGGGTCACGGACAGTTCCAGGAGCGCCACGAGAGTCAGCTCCGTGTGCGGGAACCCGACCTCCGTGGCCAACATGTGTCCCTGAGCTACGCCGCACATGAGGCAGATTCGGATGATGACTATGCTGAGCAGGACGACTATACTGTCGAGAAGATCCTGGCTCAGCGTCCGAAAGCCTCGGCACCCGGAGGTCTGGAGTTCAAGGTTCGTTGGCGAGGCTATGGGCCGTCCCACGATACCTGGGAATCCGTCTCCTCGTTCGTGCCGCGGGTCAATACTCCCTTCATGGAGTACATCCGCAAGCACAAGACCAAGATCCACGTCTCCGACTTGGCAGCACTCACCCGGGCGATCGCAGCCAGGGGTGCCTGATCAGCGCCCTGAGCTCTCCCCTGATGGGCTTTGAGGCGCTTGTGAGGCCGACGAATCGTCCCTTACTTGCTTGCTCTCTTCCATCTTTCGGTGACAGAGTGGCCATATACCCCCCCGTGCTGAATCCAGAGGAGGATGGCCCCTCTCTTCAATTCTATTCGTCACTCCCCACCTGCTGAATCCTTGGGAAACCAGGTAGGGCGACTGACCTTCATTTTTCTGAGCTCCCCGGGCCTTGAAGCCCATACGACGTTGCGCAACGGATGCCGCTGTCATCGGCATTGCGATTTTTGGTGTGTGGTCTGGTCCCATGGCATTTGCGGGATCCAGACCAGTCGACGTGTGTCTCGAGACTATATATGGCCTGAACTCAGGCGTTTTCCTGTCCACCCTCCTGCATTGCCTTATCCTGACCGTGGCGTGGTTTGGCGCTCTGTCCAGAGCGTGTTTACACGCCTATTTACCCGGATTATTGCTTGTTTTTCTGCCCTCCAGGATATGTGCATCTGTATGTTAAGTGTCATCAGCCCATCGCTGAGGGATGGACTGTTTTTCACCACGAATCGGGATACAGAGGCGCCCTGAGTCGCCGTGTACATGTTCATACAGCCTGGTCCAGCCTGGACCAGTACCCGAATACAGATTCTACTGTTTGAGTGCCCGTGATACCGTGTTGCCCTATTCGCTGTGATGTGTGGAGATCCTGATGGCGCCAGGCGGGAAGCCCAGTTGCCTGACTACACTCCCAGCGGTCCGCCACTGTCAGTCCCAGTGTGAGCCTACCGATTCGCAGACGCACTTGCATTCGGATGGCGGCCTCCGGTGCTCCTGACCTCGGTCAGTCTGCCTGGGAAACTGGTGGTTTGAGGAGTCGACGCCTCCGCCCACACTGCATGAGGACTCCCTCATGTATGGCCTTCGTGGCAGTAGGGCGAGGGAAAAGACGGCCTTGATGCCCGATCCCTTCAGGAGGAGTTCCCTTAAGATCTGGGGTTCTTAAGGAGTTCGACTATGGCACTCTGGACTCGCGTCGTATGGATATGGACATGGTGCGCCCGAGGAAGGACCCGTGGGGACTCTCTGCAGTCGGCGGGCCTTGGGAAGCTTGGGGTAGCCTGATGGATCTTTGTGGTCGCTCTCGACCTGTGGGACGACCTCGGTTGTCGTGTGTCGCCTATGTTGGCCGTGTATGCCACTGCCACTGTGGTGGTGACCGTAGCAGCCGGCACCCGGTGCGCCTGGTATGGGTTAACGGGTCCTTTGGATGCCGAACAATCGCCGCCAGGACCCGGGACTTGATACTTGATACTGATACATGTGCTACGAGCTTATACAACATCATACCTATCTTACTGTGACTTACTGAAGTGAGGATGTGACACCCCCCCCCCTTTCAGGAAGTGGTCCTGGGTACCCGCTGCCATGCTTGGGTGTTATCGAGCCCCCCCAGGGTTTCCTCTAAGGAGGGGGGTGAAGCGGTACCCAGAACCCCATAGCTAGGTTACGGCATACAACCGGTCTCCGGTCCACTAACCCCATGTACGGAAGGGAAGACGCCCGTTGACGCTCCGTTCCGTGCCGTAAAGCCCCGCATCGGCAACCGATGCACCGCCAGCGGAGATTTGTATATCAGAATATCAGGAATCAACAGGGTTTTACTTTCATATTGTTTCCGTCAATTTTTATGCTTCCGTTCTGATATTCACTGTTTTGACTGCTGGCGGTTGGATCGCGACTTTACCGTAACCGCCAGTTTAACTGTTTATAATGGAAATTTGAACGCAATCCGTCACGAAGGCTCCAAAGCCTTCAGGAACTGCATGAACGCTTCCGCAATTTTCACATCTTACACTCGCAACCTTAATCCGAATTTTTCAGGATGTCGAAATCGGATTTTGGACTTCGACATCCCCGCACTTGATTTGACCTCTTTCGAGTGGACCTACGTGCTTCCCTATGCACGAATCAACTTCCCTTTTATCTTGCCCTCCATTTGACTCAGAGATATGGGCAAAACAAAGTTGATTCGTGAGGCCACTTGTGAGGGTCATATCTCGTGCCGCTTGCGAGTATTGACGATAAGGAAACGTGGGATGTATTCACAATACTCCCGACGTAATTTAGGAAGCTTTATATGCCTTCCACACATGCGCGCTAGTGTAATGGATCATGGTCAAGAGGGTAGAGTTTGCGTTATAACTCATTGGCCATGATATTGCGTGCGTTAAGATAACTTTCGAGTGTAGCGCGCGAGTGTTGGTGTTGCATAGGAACTCTCCTTGAGTTCCTATGAGCGATTGACACAAAGTTATGCCCTTGGAGGGGCATGACATATTGTGGTGGGAGCTACCTTTTTGGGCTATATGTGGTATGTGCCATGTGTTGTGTTGCGTGCCCATTTGGCGGGTCCATTACTCTAAGCCAAGCCCGCCAATGGACCTCATATGGTGCAAGCCCCTTCTCCATACTCCCTACGATCAATTGCAAGCCTAACCTTCGTGAGGGGAAGCTTGTGTGGTGAACCCGAAGCGATGCGTTGGGAGCAAGGTGTGTATTTTGCAATTTTCCATATTTTCATGTGCCCACTTGGGAAGTAGCGCTCGTAACCTTTCAAGGCGCCCCAAGTGGAGCACATATGTGGGATCGAAGGTCATTGGTGTCAAGTCATTGTGTGTAGAAGGATTAAGTGATTGCACGATCCAAGCCGAAGATATTATAATATAATTATGCACCTTTCAAGGCACTTTTGTGTGTGCTTGTGCCAATTTTGCCATTTTTGGCCCGTCATGATGTCAAGTGGCGACCGTGTATCTCAACGTTGCGCTCAATTGACATCATGACCCAAGTATGATATGAGGGTACATACTTCGGTGCCCAACATATCTTGAACCCGGCGAATAGCTCCTCTTAGGCTTGGCATACCGTGGCCGCCATGTTGGCAATTTGGGACTATCCCAAATCATGGGCTCACTTGGCGACCCTGCCATTCCCAATATCGGAGGAGTTGGGCGACGCCCAAAAGATATGTTGGACCAATATGACTTGATACCAATCCTATGGCACACTCCGGTCCGAGTCGGGCATGTGCCTCATTTGCCCAAACCATGAGTGTGCGCATTTTTGGCCATTTTGAGCAATTTTCCACTTTTGCTGCCCGCCGTGCACTATGTTCTAACCCTCGTGCACGCCGGACGCATGGACCAATGGACCATATATGACATGGGTGTTATGGGTAATGGTCCCCATGGTCCACACACCACGTGGGCGAAGCGGAGCCACCTTCGTTAAGGCGCTAGCCCAAAGTGAGTGTGGGCAATTTTGCAATTTTGACATTTGTGGACCCAATTGGGATCGTCACCACGCCGAGTGGCATGGAGATCTTTGAGAGCCAAGGGCATGGGAGTCTCCATTGGACTCCCGGTGGATCGCGTATGGAATGGCGGATCCGATCTCCAAGCCAGCGTACGTGGGATGATTGCGGCTCCACCTCTGAGAGGAAGAGCAGGACCCACTCGTACGATACACTGGTGGCTCTCTTGATTGAGCTAGCTCTTGAGAGAGAGAATGACTCCCACATGGAGAAATTCCTCAAGAAGCATTTGGGACGAGGTGGTACCCCTACCCCCGAACGTGGCGAAGGGAAGGGGCATAAAAATCCCACTAACACTAACCAGGGAGGTGGTAAAGGGAGGGGCAACCTACGTGCCATGAACGAGGTACCAACTGATGCAGGCACACCCCCCCTGTTTTACTGCCGACCTGTCAATGACAAGGGGGGACCTTGTCATGCCTCTGACTGCGATCTCCGCAGTGGCTGTATGCTGCAGATGAAACGTCAGCAGCATACTAAAGATGGGAAAACTGTGACCCATCAGGACCACTTCAGGTGTACCATCACCTGTGGTTACTGTGGCAAACGTCGTCACTATGAGGACGAATGCCACATCAAGAAACGCGAGAGTGACAAACTCAAGCGTCAGGAGGCGGAGCGCCAGAAGACCCAGACGCCCGCCGGAAATGCCCCGAATGGGGATAAAGGTAAAGGAGGTGGCAAGGGGGGTGGCAAAACTGGACCCCCTAACCCCCAGAGGCGCTCATCAGCGCCTGTTGCTACACCCACTCCTGCTGCTACACCCGCTACTGTCGCAGGTGTCCCCCAGAAGCGCCCCCAAGGGGATAATGCTACCCCTGAGGGGAATAATTCTAAGAAGAGGCGCTTGGCCTGGATGGCCAAGTCCCTCATGGCTGCAGGGGTGCATTTGAAATTCCCTGATGAGGAATAGGGGGGCGGCTCCGAAGAGGAGGACTTGGTTTTCTGGATCCTCGTGAAAATCGGGGATCCGGTTTTTCGAGCGGTGCTTGATACCGGTGCAACACTTTCCATAGTGGCCCGGCGCCTGCTTAAAACTTTCAGGAAAACTAAGACCGTGGCCATAAGAGTAGGGGATGGGCGTACCATCCACTCCTTGGGGGGGGTCGATGTGACCATATGTCTGGGCGACGAAACCGTGACCCAACACTGCAGAGTGTTGGACACTGACGTCTTTGACATCGTCATTGGCACCGACTTTCTAAGAAGGAACCCCCCGGTAAAAATGCTGTCCCTACAGCGTCCTTACTCTTTGCACTGCGACTTTGGCACTGGGCTATTCTCCGTTCCTTTGGAGCTGTCAGGACGAAAAGAGTCTGGGCTGCGCTACGCAGCCAAGACGAACTATCGTACTGAAAACTACCAGCTGGCCCGTCACGTTCTTGAAAATGGACTGGCGGCCCTTCAGGTAAACCTGGATGAGATCCAGGTGGAATTGTTTGCGAGCCAACAACAGCACATCATGCAGTTGTACTGCTCGAAACAAATGAACAATGCTTTCCGTTTCTTCTGGAAAGCAATGGGCCTAGCGTATGCTAACCCTCCCTTCTCCCTGCTCGCGAAGGTTCTAACCAAGATCGCTTATGAGGGAGGAAGGGTTGTTATGTGCACCCCTGACTGGGGTTGCTCTGGTGAACATGCTTACTGGCGCCGTATGCTAGACCGAATGACCGTGGGAAGAGTGCAACTCCCCGACGGCCCCATCTATGTGCCTGAGGACTCAGACACAGCTATGCAGGCCCCTGAGTGGGCCAGTTTCCTGTCCATCATCGATGGATCTCTCAATCCTGTACCCCTGTGTGACCTGGACCAGGTGCTACTAAAAGAGGTCATGGCCGAAAATCGCGGCCTGACCCTTTATGATCTCAAAAATCGATCTCCTGAGCACCTATCTGCCACACTTACAGGGTGTGAGTCTCCTGATGACTATCTGGAACCTGCGGCTGTAAAAGAGGATGCTGACGACCAACTGTCTGAGATCGCCAGCACTATTCCCTCTGTTGATCCCAGCTGTGTTGACCTAAAACATAGTGCTTTCCTGGCCCAGCTGTTGCTAGAGAGGCTAGATCTAGAGTCAACCTCTGAACCCGCTTCCTCTGTTGGGAAACCAGTGCTCCACATGCAGCCTGTGCACACAGGTGAACCCGTGGCCCGGAGTGCTGATGCTCTGGCACGGCCTGCTGCTAATAACATGCCATTGTCTGAGCATGACACACAAGAACTCCAACGGCTGTTGTACCTGAAGGCCGAAGGTATTGAGCGCCAAGAGCGGCTGCAATACCTCAGACAGACCTGGAAATACTCCATCTGGTCTGAGGAGGACGATGAGTCCTATACGCTGCCTGATCCTGAGATACCTCTAGTGTATTCTCTACACTATGGGCAGCAATGTCCCCCCGAGTGGGACGATGGTACTGTACCTGCCGAAACTGCTGATCGGCATAAAAAGAAAGAACATGGAAAAAGCAACCTCCATGCTGAGGAGGATTTCCTTCAGAAACTCGAGAGTCTTAACCTTGACCCCCGCCTGAAGAAACTGCTGGTAACCTATGAGGAGGTGTTCGGCGCCTTGCCGCCTCCTCTTTCTTGTAAAAAACTGGTCCAGATGGACCTGAAATTGAAACCAGAATTCGAAAAGACGCGAGTGAGGCGTCGTACCTATCCCGCTCCACAGGAACAGGTTGAAGAAATCGAGCGCCAGATCCAAGAATGCATTGATGCTGGCCTCGTTGAAGAGTATAAACATGGGGACTATCCCCATCACTGCAGTCCCTGTTTCCTTGTTGCTAAACCAGGGTCGACTGCTCTACGTCTTTTTGTAGACTATGGTGAGGTCAACAAGAAAACCCAGAACCACTCAGGGAGTATTCCTAACATGGAAAACACCCTGGAGCGTATTGCCGAATGCAGGTATAAGACCAAAATGGACAAACGCTCTGGTTTCTGGCAGGTGGACCTAACCGCCGCAGCTCAGGAGCTGTTGGCCTTTATAACCCCTAAGGGTCGTGTCTTCAAGTGGAAGGTTATGCCTTTCGGGTTGGCTAATGCCCCAGCGCTCTTCCAGGAGCTTATGAACAAAATTTTGTACATACTGAGGCGCAGGCCTCTAGTACAAGAGTTCATTTCTCGGGGTGCAGAAATGGAGGCTCACATCGACGACGTGAGTTTGGGTACCAATACCAAAGAGGACCATGTCCTTCTCCTCCGTGAATTTTTCACTGTCTGTCAAGAAAACCATCTCGAACTCAAACTCGAAAAATGTGAGTTTATGAAAGAGGAGATGGAGTATTTGGGTTTCGACGTGGGGTATGCCTGGTGGAAACCAGCCGCGTCTAAGATGCAGCCCCTACAGGACATGCAGATTCGCGATGACCCTAAGAAGGGTCTACACGATGTGAGGAGTTTCGTGGGCGCCTGTAATTTCTATCGGCGTCACATCCACAATTTTACTTACTCCTCTGCACCCCTCACTGACCTGATCAAGAAAACTACTCCCTGGAGATGGACCTCCAGAGAGGAAGAGTGTTTCCAGGAGTTGAAGAAGAAGAGTGCCTCCACCAACTGCCTGGGAGTGCCCCGCCCTGAGGGCGAGATAGTCCTGATCACTGATGCCAGTGATGTAGGGGGGGGAGGTACGATCTACCAATGGCAGGAGCTTAACCCCGCTGGACTAACCCACTGCCATTATCGTACTACTGGACTGAACCGTGATGGTTCGTTGAAACATGACTATCCTACCAGTGAGTGGCGACTGGTGCGACTGGGACACTGGAATTGCAAAAGGAACCAAGCGCGTTCCAACTACAGCACCTATGACCAGGAACTCCTGGCCGGTATGTTGGTGCTATCGTCACAATCCCGACTCCTGGGATCTAACCCTATTGTCTGGCTGTGTGACCAGGAGCCTGTGAAGTCTTTTCAGAAGGGCCAACCACCTGAAAAAGCAAAGCTAAAACGGTGGTGGACTTACCTGAGCCAGTTCAGGCTGACAGTGCATCATATCCCCGGGATTAAGAATGAACTGTCTGACTATATATCGCGCAACAACTTCGATGCGCTTATTGGTGAGAGCTCTGAGGCGCTCGCCAAAGAGGCTTTCCAGCGTATGGATGTCCAGCTTGACCTGTCCATGCGCACTGCTGGAATCCTGGAGGGTTGCAGTCTAACCGACTATCAGTCAGAGTATGAAGAAATTCTCCAAACCCTCAGCACTGGTCTCGAACCCCGTGTCATTGACGGGCACCGGTGGTATAAAAACAATCAGTACCTCTTCTACGAGGACCGAATTGTGGTGCCTGAGGCAAGACTGGATGGGTGCCTACAGTGGTCCCATCTCAGTTCTGGTCACACTGGCGCTAATCGCTCAGTGGACTTCTTCCGTGAGTGTTTCTACTCTAGTCTAACCCTGACTGAACTGAGGTCGCGTATGCAGACCATTCTGGATGCTTGTGGCTGTCATGCCGGCAAGCAGACCGACAGTAGGGATAGGGGTCTGATCTCCAGCTTACCCATACCCTATTGTGCTAACTCTCTTCTCTACGTGGATTACATCCACGGCCTACCACGCTTTGGCGGCTATGATAGTTGCCTCGTGGTCACCTGTGGTCTATCTCGCTTCACCCGTGTGTTCCCTTGCAATAAGAAAATCACAGGTGAGCAGACTGTAAAAATGTTGGTCGAACAATGGTTCGAACCCTATGGAGCACCTAAACAGGTACACTCTGATGAAGATGTACGCATCCGCAGTGACACTGGGTGGTACAAACGAGTGCTAAATGCCCTCAACGTGGAGGTAACCACAGGTGTGCCCTATACTCACACGTCTAACCCTCTCTGTGAGAGACAGAACCGTGTGGTGGAGCAAAACTTAAGAATCCTGATGAAACAGGAGCGCGCCAAGGACTGGGTACGCCTAGTGCCCTGGGCAGTTCTGTCCATGAACTCACAGCGGAGCTCTTCTACAGGTTTCACCCCCCACGAACTGTTCCATGGAGGACAACCTGCATGGTTCTTCAAAACCCCTTTCCCTGAGGACTTCAAGAGCCCTGTGGGAGATTGGCTGGAACACAAGCAGTCTCTGGCTAACCAGGCTGGTACTAACCTGAGGCACATTCGTGACCGTGAACAGAGCCGACGGAACCGCCTACGGCGACCTGCCAGCTTCAAGGTTGGTGACCTTGTTTTGGTACACCATTCACGCCTACCCTCCTGGCCACGTAACTGCCTGCAGAACCCTTACTTTGGACCCTATCGTATCATCAGGATAGATGGATCCAGGATCCATGTCAGGTGCAGTCCACGTCTAGGTGGTGAACTGCTGTGTGCACCTAAGCAGTTAAGGCACTATCACTCCCCTGACGACTTGTCTTGGGATGAGTGGCGCCTCAGCGACAGTGAGATTGAACGTATAGACCTAGAGAACGCTGCCAGTCCAGAGGAGGCAGACGAACTCGAGGAGATGACTGCCGATGAGATGGCAGTCAATGGTTACTACGTGGTTGCAGGTATTGCTCGCTACGAGTACAAACAGGGCTGGAAATTCCTCACCCTGTGGGGTGGCTATGGGTTGTCTGAGGCGACCTGGGAACCTATGTCAGCCTTCATAAAACCAGATGGGAGTATCAACCCCATCTTCCGCACTTACCTCGTTGAGAACAACGAGGGGCAGCTCCTAACCCGTGCTCGGACTATGTCCCAGCGTAAGAAGCGAAACTAGTTGCCCTGTGTCAGTCTACTGACAGGTGCAGTAAGCACTCTTCTGCAGACGTGCCTGTGTATGGGTGTAAGAGCAGTTGTCACAGTTGCCCCGCATTGCATCGCAGGACAGGACCGTTAGCCCCCCGTGACAACCACTCCCTGGCCGAAGGCCATTGGTTTCTCACAGACTACTGCTTACTGAGCACTGCACTGACCCTGTTTGTGCCCTGCAGACCCATGCCTATGGTTTCCAGCGTGGACCAGGTGGCCGCTTATCATGATTGCAGCCATCCAGCGAGTGTGTGCCTTGTTGACCATGTGTTGCATGGGTACTGCCCTAATGTAATGACCTTGGACAGCCAACGAAGAACGGTGGCTTACTACACCAGGGGGGAATGACAAGCAAGGTGTTATGAGGCAAGGAGTGTCTTCCCTCCTTCGGGACAAGCGAGCCCACAGTTAGGACCCCTGACTGGTCCAGACCCATGGGGTTCTACCCTTCCTTACAGGGTTTACCATACCCCTAAGTGTGCTACGTATGTCTGTATGTGTCTCACTTCTCTCCCCGGCGTGGCTCCCGGAGACCGGGCTTCGCTGACGTCGGACCGAAGGACCTAATCAGGTACTATTACCACTCCTATGGCGCCCAATTTCTGTGCTGGCGCCTATCCTTGGGGTAAGACGGCAAAAGCCCTACCTACTAAGTGGGGAGGGGTGGTCAAGTGTGCTAAGGGCATACAAAACGCCCATTTTTGCTACAGGCCAAAAGCTAACGCACTCCCCTGCCCACGAGGAAAAGCACGCGGGACAGGAGACACCACTACACTACACTCGCTAACGCCAGCACCGGCCTTCGAAGGCAGGGTGAGCACTCATCACTTGCACTCACCTCCTGCCAGGCCTGCTGACCCGAACCCCTACACATGCTACTGGGTGCTGCTGTCGAAGTTCACTCAGGCCCTAATGGCCCTCCTGTGAAGAAGACAAGAGAACACAGCGCTCCTAAGCAGCTGTGGCCTAACAGGGGACGCCACAACGTGTTTCCCCTGCTAGGGCTTGGAGGGAAGGGGTGCTCTCGTTGCGTGCACAGCGCAGATGTCGTTGAGGTCGAACTGCCCTCGCCAGTACTGGCTGAGGCACAGTGATTTGATTTGTGATCAGCGCCCCTGTTTTGCTGGGGCAGAAAAATGGTAGCCGCCGAAGGCAGCTGCTGCGTGCACCAATCACCCTTAACCTCTCCCACCTGTACAAAAGAGGCAAATGAAGGGGTGTTTGCGACGGAGGAACCAAGCCACACTCCAGGTATTATACCCTTCTCAGTGTGACCTATAATACACTGTTCGCAAACACGCTGAAGATTCAGCTACCCCTGTCAAGCAGGCAAGCTTTAAGAAACTCCTCGGGTTCTCTTAAAGAACGTACCGAGAGTAAAGTTTATAGTGTTTTCAGCACTGTGTTTAGCCTCTCCTGCTGCTTGCTGTTGGTGTAGGGTTTCCTGCTGCTTGTTTTTGGAGATGAAAAGCTTTTGTTTTGATGAAATACAGCCACTCCAAGTCACTCCAGGATAGCCCAAGCCAATAGTATGCAAAGAGAAGAGGATTCAGGATCAAAGCATGAAGGGCTGCAGTGTAAACAGTGAAAGATGAAAGGATATTCACAGAAACTGCAACTCAGGTCAAATCGGTTTGCATATTCACAAAGATAGCTGAATTGTTTTGGAAAAGAGTTGGAAAACTGCCCCATGGTCACTCTCTCTCCATAGTGCCCTCTCAGGAGATGTGCACTCTTTGTTTTGGGTCCCATATGTGCTGAGGTGGCAGGGCATGTGGCGATGAGGTCACTGCCATGTCACATGGGATCTTCCTACTTCGCTAGGCTGACCAGGAATTGAACCCAGGACCTCTCAAAAAGAGGTGCCCAGCCCCCTAGGGTGCATACCACTAGGATAGCTAAGAATTCAATGAAAAACATAGATAAATTCATAGGCCCTACTTTAGGTACGTCAGTGCTCAGTCAACTCAGGAAAAGATGAATAGCTTCACATTGAAAGGGGATTAAGGGGTCCACTCCATATCCTGATTAGGTGTTTGGTTCCATAGGTCAAAATGTGTTATCACCAGTTTTGGTTGGACCAATACTAAGATTAGAATGCATGGATGCTCAGTGCATCTCTAATACAACTAGAGTATGCCTCAAAGCAATGGAAAAGCACTTTTTCTTACTCCCCCCTTGTGCGGTGGTGGCCACCACTGTCGCATTTTAGGAAAAACGGAATTTTTCTTGGCCTTTCCTTGGTTTCCACATCTACTTTAAAATACCTACAGTTTCCCTCACACTGAAAAATGGGCGCTCACCATGGCTGGCGCTCTTTTGCTGCTTTGTATGTAACATATCCTACAGAAGACTCAGCGCTCATGGCGCTGCCGGGGCTCCTGTGGCTTGGTTGGGTTAGTATGGGAGCATGCCAAAACATGTGCATATGCATCCCTCCCTCCAAGACGCAGCGTCGACACAACCCAAACGCAAGACACAATATACACACTTGCATGGGTTCTCCTAAACCTGCTGGCGACCTGTGACCTGTCTTAGGGCGAAGGGAGTCTCGGAAAAATTAAATTTGCCCCTTGGTGGGGTCTTGGTTCTGCTCAGTCTCTCCAGGCACCTGCGTTTCGGCCCGAACACGGCCTACTCAGCGAGGCTGCGCGTGGGTATCTGCAGAGGCAGGAATGGGAGAAATATGGACGAATCCACGCAAAAACGAAGCGACGACACCAAAATCCGTCAAATGACGGCGTAGAATTTTTCTGAAACGACACACCTGGGCAGAATCCAATTGTGCATCAGAAGCACATTTTTATAGAAATTATAGTCATCTCTGGATTTTTTAAATCCAGAAATTCATACGCATAAAATGGCGGCGCGCAGGAGCGGCTCCTAGCGAAGCGCCGGAAAATGGAGAAATAATGGAATTATAAACGTATGCCTCACGTAGTCTTGAAAATGACGAGACACACATTAATAAATAAACATACAGATTCCACCTACACTAATAGAAGCTTCAAAAATTCAAGAATTCAAGAATGAACGAAAAGACTTCAATGAATCAGGTATAAACTACAGGTATGTTCGTCTGGCATGCCGCATACACATTGCTCGTCTCGTGTCTCCGTGAACGAGCCTTGTAGCAGCGCTAACAAAGATAGAACGCGATAGAGGGATTGATTAGAAAGATTGCAGATGATTAGCGGTCAGATCAGGGTGATTAGACATACACACAAGTGCATAGCAACGTTCTTCGCGTGCGCCCCTTACTTGCTCTCTCTCCCAGCGGTAGGTAAGGTGAGTAAGCCCAGGCGGGGCCACCCCCTGGTGGAGTTGTGATTGACGCGCAGATGGCAGGTTTGCCCACGATTCATGTGCATACTCGTGCATGCACACACGCATTAAAGGGTAGGCCACGCGAAGTGCGCACGGTAAACCTTGTTTAGGCTACCCAGGGGCTCCTCGGTACGTTCTTTAAGAGAACCTGAGGAGTCCCTTAACGCTTGCTTGCTTGACAAGGGTAGCTGCTTCTGCAGCGTGTTTGCGGACAGCGTATTATAGGTCACACTGAGAAGGGTATAATACCTGGAGTGTGGCTTGGTTCCTCCGCCGCAAACGCCCTTTCATTTGCCTTTGTTTTACAGGTGGGCAGGTAGGGCGCTTGGTGCAGCAGCATTTTTTTATGCCCTGCTAAACAAGGGCGTAGATCACACAAACAAGTAACTCCGCCTCTGCCTGTGGCAGAGCAGGGAGTCCGACTTCATCGACATCTGCGCCTTGCAAGCGAGAGCACTCCTTCCCTCCAAGCCCTAGCAGGGGACACGCGTTGTGGCGTCCCCTGTTAGGCCACAGTTGCTTAGCAGCGCTGTGTTCTCTTGTCATTTCACAGGAGGGTCGCTAGGACCCACGACACCTTCGACTTCGCAACGCCCAGTAGAGTGTGCGTGTAGGAGTGGTAGTCTTGTGTGGGGGCTAGAGCCAGTTGTCCAGTGCTCGCCCACCAGGATGGTGCCACTGTAGGGTGTGTAGGACCTGTAGTGCGTGTGTCACTGTCCCACCCGTTTCCTGCAACTTTAGCAGGGTTGGTGCGCTGTGGCAGTGGTTAGGTCAGTGTTTTGGCCACATAGCAAAACGGCGTTTTCATGCCTTCATAGCTTTTGGCCACCCCTCCCTGTAGTAGACAGATAGGTAGGGAAAACAATACCTGGATTAGCACGCTGGGTATTCCCCCAAGGTTTTGCGCCAGCACAGAAATTGGGCGCATAGGGGAGGGGAGACCCGGGGCGTACCCCGTGGCATCAATAAGCCAACCCTCCAGGTTTAGCAAGGGCGCAGACTTGGGTATAATTAGGACACCACTTCTGCGGCTTGCTCTCTGGACCTTAGGACTAGCACACTCACACATACGCTTTGGCAGGTAAGGGTAAGGTTCAGTCCCTAGCTTTAGTCTTGGAGGCAAGCGTCTCAGCGAGCCTCAGCAACTCACCAAGGTTGTTCTGGGACAAGTAGTCAACCAGAACTGAGTTTAGGCGTCCCTCAAGTAGAACAAATGCAGAGAAGGGCTCCCAGGTGGCCTCTTCGACTCCAAACCCTTCCCAGAGGGTGAGGAAGCGCCAACCCTGGCGATAGCGGTGGCGTAGGACAGACTTCACCAGGTAGAAGCCCTCCTTAGCCATCTCCTCGGCATTCATGTCGGGGAGTTCGCCTTCAACTTCCATAGGGCTGGCAGCCCCTTGTAGGTCCAGAGCGGCGATTTCCTCGTCATTCAGCTCCCACTCCTCCCCACAGAGGTCTTCAGGATCATGGTAGCGCTTCAGGTGTTGAGCAGCGCACACCAGGGTCCCCCCTAGTCGGGGAGAACACCGCACAGTGATACGGTGACCATCCACAGATAGAATCTTGTACGGCCCGAAGTATGGGTCATCGCTGGTAGAGCGTGGCCAGGCGGGTAGTCGACTGTGGTGCACCAGCACCCAGTCCCCCTCTTGGTAGGTGGCCGGTACTCGGTGCTTGTTCTTCTTGTTCCACTGACGCTCCCTCACTCTCTGGAGCATAGCCTTGGCCTTGTCCACCTTCGCTTGTTGCTCTTGGACCCATTCACCCACAGAAGAATGGGTGTCCTCTGGATAGGGGGCATGTAGGAACCACGCCGGGCGCCCCAGGAATAGCTCATGGGGCGAGTAGCCAGTCGCTGAACTCTCTTGGGAGTTCATCATCAAGGATATGACGGGGAGTAGTCTCACCCAGTCTCAGGTGCGTTCAGTTTTGCACCATATCCTGACGTTCTCCTTCAGGACACGAATCTGTCGCTCACATAGGGGGTTGCTCGTGTGAGAGTAGGGAATCCCCGTAGACACCTGGACATTGAGGGATCTCAGGACCCTCTTGTACCAGCCAGTATCTGAGCGTACTCGTACGTCCTCATCGGAGTTGATCTCCTTGGGCGCCCCATAGACACAAAACCACTCCTCCAGGAGTATCTTGATAGTCTCTTCCCCGGTAATGTGCTTGGTACATGGGAACACCCTGGTAAACCTGGTCAACCCACAGGTTACCACGAGGGCGAAGTCATAGCCCCCGAACTTCGGCATCTCCGTGTAGTCCACGTATAGAACACTGTTGGCACAGTGTGGGATGGGCAGGGTCGAGTAGAGACCTCTGTCCCTGATATCCCCCGGTTTACAGGACCTGCACGGGCACTTGTCCACGATACGCTGGAGTGTCTTCCGCAGTTGGTCGTCAGTCCACGTAGTGTGGAACCACTGCTTGAACAGCCTCAGGGTACGGTCAGCACCCACATGACCGCTGGACTCATGGGTCCACTTCAGCAGCGCTGGGACTCGGTCACTAGGCACCACAATGCGGTCCTCGTGCCAGAGGTAGCTCTTGTCCCTCTTCCACTGGTCCTGGTTGACCAGGAGGGGTTCAAGGCGTCTCTCCAGGCGCTTGTAGATATCCCCAAACTCCTTCAGGTACTCCGATTGTTGGAGTCCATCCAGGGGGCGTATCATGGTCATGTTCAGGTCCAGGTGTACGTCCATACGGCTGAACGCCTCCTTAGCCAGCGCTTCAGACCGGGCACCAATCGGGGCGTCGAAGTTGTTGCGGCTGATGTAGTCGGCGCACTCGTTCTTCACTCCCTGGATATGGTGTACCGTCAGCCGTAGTTGACTGAGGTAGGTCCACCAGCGACGTAGCTTGGCCTTCTCAGGTGGGGGGCCCTTCTGGAAACTGCGGACCGGTTCTTGGTCGCATAGCCAGACCACAGGGTTACTCCCCAACAGTCGTGCTTGTGAGGATAGCACCAGCATAGCCGCGAGCAATTCCTGCTCATAGGTGGAGTAGTTCCCCCTGGCCTGGTTCCACTTCCAGTTCCAGTGGCCCAGAGGTACTAGGACCCACTTGTCGTCAGGGTAGCTGTGCTTGAGGGTTCCATCTCGGTTGAGTCCTTCCGTCCCCCATTGGTAAATGGCCGAGTCAAACTCCTCCTTCTCCAGTGCTTGCCATTGGAACAACGTTCCACCACCGCCCACATTGCTGGCGTCGGTCACCAGGATAATCTCCCCTTGTGCCCTAGGCACGCCCAAGCATTTAGCGTTGGCTACCTTGTCTTTGAGCTCGTCAAACGCTTGTTGCTCTTGTGGGCCCCAGCGCCAAGTAGTACTCTGCTTGATCAAGTCCGTTAGAACGGCGCTGGTGTAGGTGAAGTTCTTGATGTGGCGGCGATAGAAGTTGCACGCCCCAATGAAACTGCGTACATCATGAAGTCCTTTCTTGGGGTCTTCGTGTCGTACCTTGGCATCCATCAGGGGTTTGGCCTTAGAGGCCGCTGGGGTCCACCACCCATAGCCAACGTCAAACCCCAGGTACTGCATGGTCTCCTGCATGAACTCACACTTCTCCAGCTTGAGTCGTGTGTGGTTCTCCTGGCAGACCGCAAAGAACTCACCCAAGAGGATTAGGTGATCCTCCTGGGTATTGGTCCCAAGGCATACATCGTCGATGTGAGCCTCCATCTGAGCACCACGGGATATGAGCTCCTGCACCTTAGGTTTCCTTCGTAGGATGGACAAGATCTTGTTCATCAGCTCTTGGAATAGAGCGGGTGCGTTAGCCACGCCAAACGGCATGACCTTCCACTTGAACACCCTCCCCTGAGGGGTGATGAAGGCCAGTAGTTCCTGTGCGTTGGGCGTCAGGTCCACTTGCCAGAATCCGCTTCGCTTGTCCATCTTGGTCTTGTAGCGGCAGGAGGCTATCTTCTCCAGGGTAGACTCCATATTGGGAATGGACCCTGAGTGGTTCAACGTCTTCTTGTTCAGCTCTCCATAGTCCACTACCAGCCGTTTGGCTGTAGACCCAGGTTTAGCCACCAGAAAACAGGGGCTGCAGTGTAGGGGGTAGTCCCCGTCCTTGTACTCCAGGACTAGGCAGGCGTCGATACATTCTTGTATCTGTCGCTCGATCTCGTCGGCCTGCTCTTTAGGAGCTGAATAGGGTCTCCTCCGGATCTTGTGACCCACGAACTCGGGTTTCAGCTTGAGGTCCATCTGTACCAGCTTGTCACATGAGGCTGGAGGGGGTAGTTCTCCGAACACCTCCAGATAGGTCCTCATAAGCTTCTGTACCCGCGGGTCCAATACCTTGATCTTGTCCTCCATGTCCTCGTCGGAGTGTAAGTTGCTTGCCCCTTGAATAGACGTCGGGAGGTGGTCCTCCACCGACTCTTCGCCCGCAGTAGCATCCTTCAGCCCTTGGTAGGCATATTGAAGGTCTTGCTTAACCATCTCCGGTGGACGATGGCAACATAGGCAAGCTCGAGGGGGTTCACATACACATTCCTCCGAGAGGTCGTCCTCCTCTGGGGTCCTCACATGGGCACCCCACACGCTCTTCATGAGCTTAAGATCTACCTCCCTTTGCCAGGTGGTGATCTTCTGTTCGAGGTCCTCCTTCAATTTGGATAGGTCTCCCATACGTCCTTGCTTCAATGGCCATGAGCTGCGGGTAGGCTTCGTGTAGCATAGCTTTTTCGCCGCCAACTTCCTCTTGGAATCCACATACTCCCTGAGCCTGGATCCAGGGTCCAGCTCCTCATCCACGGGGTCTTCCACCCTCATGGAGAGTAGGGGTTTCAGTGGGGCGACGTACTCGGCGTTATCCACTTCCTCCACACAGGTCTGCACGAAGAAGGCGTCGTGCTCAGTTTCGTCATCTGAGTGGATAGAGCTAGGTAGCTCAGATAGTCCACACTCAGAGACTCCATCAGGTACAGGTACATGGCAGGGTGAGTTGGGGGCGTTGGTGTTGGTCAGGACGTACTCATCTCCTCCGGGTGTAGTCTCAACAGCATCTTGAGGTCGTAGGCGATCCTTCAAGTCACCCAAGGCGAGTCCATCGCTTTCTCGTTGTATAGCCTGGACCAGAGTCGGGTCCAGGTCCTCCCAGGGAATGGAGGTAAGACCTCCGTCCACCACGCTTAGTATACTCCCCCATCCGGGCTTCCCAATGGGCGACTTGCGTCCCAGAGGCACGTAGATGGCCTCATCAGGTAACCGCACAGAGCTGATAGTCAGCTTGTCCAGGAGGTTTTGCCAGTACTCATTGCCCCCATGGGCTCCCCAATCGGGGGAACACAGGACCATACGGGAACGTTCCAAGGCCACCTTGGTCAGCACCTTCCCCAGTTCACTGAACCTGGGGTTCCCGTAGGCCATCCCTAAAGAGGGCCAGTAAAATTTGTAGCTGCAGTTCTTCCCCTTGCTGCAGTATAGTACCAGTACATGCTGCTTGTCGCTGGCGAACAGCTCCACACTTAGGTCTTCTCGAGAGTAACCCAACTCCTTCAGACCTTGGTCTAGGACTTCCCCCAATAGTTGATAGTCCTCAGTTTTGGAGGCCGCCATCATGTTCGAGGGCTCCTCCTTTGATAGTCTCAGGTAACTCGAGGTATGTTCCAACTGCTCCAGTGGCACAGACTCTCTGCCACTGCCGTGGTCCACGTACAGGAGGTAGGGCGCTTGCAGCGTCAGGGATTGTATCTGGGAGTGCTGCACGAAGAAGTCAGTACCCAGTACAAAGTCGAAGGCCTCAGTGTCCATCACATAGAACCGATGGGCGATAGTTCGAGAGCCCATAGGTACCTCCTCTTCACAGTCCCCACAGCTGTGCACCACATGTCCATCCCCCATGCGTATAGCGGCGGTGGTCATGGTGTTCTTCAGGCTCCCACAAGGTAAAATTTTCTTGGCCACTATAGATATTGTGGCGCCAGTATCCAGTACCCCCAGGTATTCACGTCCCCCTAGTCGGATACGTACCCAAAACACCAGGTCTTGGGTGCCACCAGAGCTTCCCCGTCAGAACTCCGCGGGACAGGTCACCTCGAACCCCTTGTTCCGCAATTTGCGGGCCATCCTCATGAAACGGCTCCTCTTCTTAGCGTTGCCGTCATCACCACCTTCATGCTCACGCTTGGCTCCTTGTTCTTGCTGGGCCTGCGTCTGTGAGCGTGTGGTAGGACCAGACTGCCCTCCAGAGGGCTCGGAGTTCCCCCCTGGATTAGGGTTGGGGTTGCCTCCGTTCTTGTCCTTGATCTTGTTGTCGGGCTGGCGGTTAGCGCCTCCTCCTCGTCCACCTTGACCCTTGTCTTGACCACCTTGACCACGTCCTTTCGACTTGCCCTTGCCGGAGTCGTTGCCTTTGGCCTTGCCTCCACCTTTGCCTGAGCCTTTGCCAGGATCTTCCCCCTTAAGCTTCGCCGATAGGCGTTGCTTATGGTAGCACTCATCCTCGTAGTGCTTCCGCTTACCGCAGAATGCACACGTGATGGTGCAGCGGTAATGATCCGGCAGCTTCGCTTTGGCGCCGGTGTTCTTCTCCTGCTACTTCCCCTGGACGACGAAGCAGTCTCGCTGCTCGCAGTCAGAGGCGTGCTGCAGGTGGCCCTGCTCATCTCTGGCATCACACCAGAATAGCTCCTTCACGTTCTCCATGGTACGGGCGTGGGCGTGTTTGGGGGTAGTCCCCTGCCCAGGTCGGGACCCTTGGTACCCTTTGGCTCCAGAACCTCCACCACCAGGACGGTAGTTGTTCAAGTGCTGGTCGCTCTCCTTCTCCAGCGCCATCTCCAGGAGCAGCACGCATAGATCCTCGTACCGGAGGGATCTAGCCTTGCGCTCAGCCGTCAAACGGCACTCGTCCCATAGCTCTCGGGGGAGCTTGGCTCACAACCAGAACAGCAGGTCGTCGCTGCTGTAGGAACCGGGCGTCAGTCGTCCAGCCCAGTGATCCAGGTCAGCCAACAGCTCGGAGACCCTGCCAGGTTTGGGGTTGTTGGGCAGCACGGGCAGGTTCTGGATCTCGGCCCTGATGGAGAGGTCGGTCTCGTAGGTCGGGTACTGCCTCTCCAGGGCAACCAACACATCGGCGAAGGTGGCGGAGTTAGTCACGATCTGCCTGACCTGCTTCTCCAGGTACTTGGTCTTGCAGCACTGCAGGAGCAGATCGCACTTCACTCGCCCACTCGCGTGGGTTTGGCCGGTCAGTCGTGGGAACCGGCCAAAGTTCTCAGCGAACTCGCTGAGGTCCTTGCCTGTGAACTCAGGCAGGTTCACCACTATCTTGGAGGTGGCAATAGCCTTCGCCTCCTGAGCTCGGCGTCCTCCAGGGCGTCGGGTCTCCTTCTTCTTCTTCTTCTTCTTCTTACCCTTGGGGTCCTCGGGGTCCTCAGGGTCCTCGTCATCTGAGGGCGAAGAAGAATCCATCGACGGCGGCTCGTCATCACAGGGGTCTCCGCCAAGATCACTAGAGCCATAAGGCTCTACGTCCACCATAGCCCTGGAGGCTGTCAGCCCCAGCTGGGCCAGCTCGGCCCTCGTCGAGTTCGTCACGTGGCTGTAGGGCGGCTGGGCCGTTCTCGGGACGAATGGACTGCTCGGTATTGCTGCAGGAGTCGGCATCGGTCGGGTCCTCAGGCTCCCCAGGGTTTTTGTCAACCCTGCCGCCAGGTGGTTAGCCTGTACTCCGTGGGGTGACATTCCCACCGTCGTAGGTGACGCATGGGACGGGATCATCAGGGGCTCCAGTTTCTCCCTGATCTCTTGCCTGAGGTCGCCCATGATTTTTGAAGTGGCTCCTCGGAGCACCTCGTTGATCTCCGACCGCGTCAGGGACCTGTTGGAGGATCTTCCCGATCCTCTACTCCTGCCTCCCAGAGACTCTGGTCCTCTCCTCAACCCACTCAAGGGTGCATACCCAGGTGCATACCCAGGAGCATACCCAGGAACATCCATATAGGTTCCAGTGGCGTGGAGTGGATGGGGATTTTTTGCACTGAACGGCGCCTTTTGTGGCTGGCCAGGCCTGGAGTGGATGGGGATAGTCAGCCGCATACCATCGCGGCGCAGAGCTGGAAGCCACCGGCTCACTGGCAGTAGTTGCCTCATGGAGCGCAGTGGTAGGTGGGCCCATACCATAGGCGGGGTAGGGAGGCATGACAGTAAAGCCTGTGCCCTCTGCCATAGGCGGGTTGGTTGTGGAAGTGGATGTTGCTGCGGCTGGGAGTGTGGTGGTTATGGGAGAGGGTGATGCGTGGAGGCCAGAAGCGCTTGGTGCGCCTTCGAAGGTAGGGTCATGCGTCGGGTCTTGCCCTTGTTCCTCTCCTTCGTCTGCTCCTTCTCCAGCATCCTTCTCGCTCTCGTTCTCTCTCTTCCCCTTCACAGGCTGAGGCTCAGAGACCACTTCCTCGACCGACAGGGCCCCGAAGGCCGTCTGGAGGCCATCCAGGGAGTCCTCCGCCGTATCCACTGGCCCATGTAAGGGCTCCGCCGAAGGTACAGCGCCAGACGCCGGCCTTGCCGGTGCCTCAGGCGCTGGCGCTGTCTTCACGTCGGCGTCCACACTTTCTGAGTGTCTATTTTTTTTCGCCCTTCATGCTCTGCTACCAGTAAAGTTTATAGTGTTTTCAGCACTGTGTTTTGCCTCTCCTGCTGCTTGCTGTTGGTGTAGGGTTTCCTGCTGCTTGTTTTTGGAGATGAAAAGCTTTTGTTTTGATGAAATACAGCCACTCCAAGTCACTCCAGGATAGCCCAAGCCAATAGTATGCAAAGAGAAGAGGATTCAGGATCAAAGCATGAAGGGCTGCAGTGTAAACAGTGAAAGATGAAAGGATATTCACAGAAACTGCAACTCAGGTCAAATCGGTTTGCATATTCACAAAGATAGCTGAATTGTTTTGGAAAAGAGTTGGAAAACTGCCCCATGGTCACTCTCTCTCCATAGTGCCATCTCAGGAGATGTGCACTCTTTGTTTTGGGTCCCATATGTGCTGAGGTGGCAGGGCATGTGGCGATGAGGTCACTGCCATGTCACATCGGATCTTCCTACTTAGCTAGGCTGACCAGGAATTGAACCCAGGACCTCTCAAAAAGAGGTGCCCAGCCCCCTAGGGTGCATACCACTAGGATAGCTAAGAATTCATGGAAAAACATAGATAAATTCATAGGCTCTACTTTAGGTATGTCAGTGCTCAGTCAACTCAGGAAAAGAAGAATAGCTTCACATTGAAAGGGGATTAAGGGGTCCACTCCATATCCTGATTAGGTGTTTGGTTCCATAGGTCAAAATGTGTTATCACCAGTTTTGGTTGGACCAATACGAAGATTAAAATGCATGGATGCTCAGTGCATCTCTAATACAACTAGAGTATGCCTCAAGGCAATGGCAAAGCACTTTTTCTTACTCCGAGGAGCCTCTGGGTAACCTAAACAAGGTTTACCGTGCGCAATTTGCGCGGCCTACCCTTTAATGCATCATGTGCACGCAGGGAAGGGAGGCTGAACCACTGACTCAACCAGGAGGTGAGCTCCTCCTGGGCTAACCTACCTTACTCACCATGCATCGTGTGAATGCCGAATTGGAACGAACACAAAACAAACCTAAGCGTTTTAAGCAACTCAACTTTAACGCCACGGCCGCACACGAACAAACGCTTTCTGTACTTACCTGTGAAGAAGGAAACAAGGGTGAATTGCGGATACAGGTAAAGTGTCACAGCATGTGGATGCCTCGATTAGGCACATGCATCGCGAGCACAGCGCATATTCTAACCCTACGTGCGCGCAGCGCGCTCCATTCGCATCACATACCTTTCATTCCTGCTTTTACCTGTGCGAAGCACGAGAGAAGAACACCCGACCCCCCAACGAGCACAGCGTTGACAACCCTAACGTTTTGACGAAACAACCAACACGAACGCAATGCGTGAGTGTGAGGTGACACTGACATACCTGAGGGATGGGTTGTTGACCTGCTCTGTGGTGTGGGCTGATTTTGAATACTTGACTCTGAAGTTTATAAAAATTTTGATGCAACTGTGCAAAAATTTTCTTTAAAACTTTAAAAACTACGGCTCATACCTTCTTTTCCAAAAGCCGTTTACGCTTGCGCAGCCCTTTTCTTGGAGTCCGCTTCCTTTGCGCTTGTCTGCGACTTTAAGTTATGTGTAAAAATGACGATTTCCCGCGTGGTTTCGTCGATTTTTAACGATTTCACTTGCTAAATCGCAACCCCTTCCGCTAAACCGCAGGAATCACTCCCTGCTGGTTACATTTTCTATTTTTTCCAGCTCCTGGGGGTTTGTGTCCTCCATTGGGAGTATTGCTCCGCCCTGGCCCTTGGTCAGGACGTTTACTAAAACGCTGTTTATACAGCGATAGCCGTCCGCATTAGAGCGTTCGACTGTACCCTAGTGGGCAAGCATATGTGCTCTAGGGAGGGAGTCCTGGGTTCAAAACCCACTACCCCCAAACTTTTTCCAAAAGTTTTCGTCGCACGCCGGCGACTTTTGAGGAATGCCCCATCGAAGGGACATCATTCACGGTACATTACACTGTTTTTCAAGGGTACCTACAGTGTGATAGGCTTCTATGAAGTGATGAGGATGTTTTTGGTAAGTTTAATGCATTTTTTGAGGTAATTTTGGGAATATTTGAGCCTTTTTCCTTGGTCCTACTAGCTTCATGACCTAGTACTCCAGGGGGGAGTAAGAAAAAGTCACTGCCATGTCTTTCTTGGAGGGCTTGATCCAGGCTAAGCCCCCCTTAAAACCCTTTGTTGATGCTAAGACAAACTTAAGTGTTTTTATCTCTCTTTTGTAGCCTAAAGTACACTTTCTCAAAGTAACTAGGGTTGTGACCCTAGCCCCCCCATGAAGTTCACCCCTACCACTCAACTGAGCGGAGGTACCTTCCTTCATGGAGGACATACCAAAATAAATCAGGCATTTCATGCTTGTTGGCCTTGGAGGTTAAGCCTAGTGGTCTCCCACCCCAAGACCCCTATACTCAATTGTTTCTACCACTTATTGTGGTCCTACTTTGTAACTGTTTCTGAAATCAGTTGCTTGGCCAAGTCATTTTCTGTGTGGTCCTGACATCCATGCCCCTCAGTCCTAACCAGCACCATTTCACCCAAAAGAGTGCACATGAAGTGCCTATTGCAACCTCTGAGGCAAGAGTCAGACCAATTTTCATATAAAACCTTTTGTATTATCCATTTGTGATTGAATCTATGTGCATAAACCTGCTTTGTCTATCTGCAGCCCTTCTGTGTTACACTGGATTCCAAAACCAATCATTGATTCGATCCACATTCAGTCCTTGCTCTACTTGCTGCTTTGGTTTGGGGTTTTCAACTACAAAACCTGCAGGAATACATCAAAAGACCTAGGGCATAATTCAAGGACATCTTTCTCAAACTCCTGTCTGGATCAGAAGATCCAGATGCGACGGCCTTATCGGAGGCCATTAAGGCAAAGCTGGGTATTGCAGAACCCTTACCCAAGCCAGAGTTGCCCTCTCTCTCTCCAGGACTGAGTACCCTGGCCGAAGATCTCAAGAGATCAAGGGTCTCAAGGCTGTTGCCTAAGGTCACCTGCCCAGCCCCTTTCACCCCCGTGCCAGGACTGTGCCTATGGCTGATCTACAGGACGTGCCTGTCACAGAGAATGAGAGAAGAGGGCTGTCAGCCCTGGCCCCTCTTGCCGGCGTGTCGCCTTCAGGCCTAACTCCGGGGGGTGGGAAGACGGGCAGACCTATTGCCCAAGCGAACATCCAGCTGGAACTGCCGGAGTTCGACCCCAGAAATCTGCCTGAATGGGCAGAAGAATTTGCAGAGTTCCTTTTGTTGACTGGCCAATCCCATGTGGATGTGGCCACCAAATGTTCACTGCTAAAACGCACATGCAAAAAGAAATTTTCGCAAAAACAGGTCAAACAGATTGTGAAAACCTGTTCTACCTGGGCAGAGGTACTCCTGAGGTTAGAGAAAACATTCCCAGTCTATGAGACTGACCTCAGCGTACGCACACAGATCGAGGAGCTACCTATGCTCCCGGAGTTTCCATCCGCTGCGCGAATTTCTGAGTATGTGTGCGACTTGGAGTAATTATTTTCGAGGATGAACGTGGGGTCCTACGGAGCCACTGGGCCCCACCTGTGGCTCATGAGTAAGATCCCCCAGCGTACGTGGGATGATTGCCGCTCCACCTCTGAGAGGAAGAGCAGGACCCACTCGTACGATGAACTGGTGGATCTCTTGATTGAGCTAGCTCTTGAGAGAGAGAATGACTCCCACATGGAGAAATTCCTCAAGAAGCATTTGGGACGAGGTGGTACCCCTACCCCCGAACGTGGCGAAGGGAAGGGGCATAAAAATCCCATTAACACCAACCAGGGAGGTGGTAAAGGGAGGGGCAACCTACGTGCCATGAACAAGGTTCAACCTGATGCAGGCACACACCCCCTGTTCTACTGCCGACCTGTCAATGACAAGGGGGGACCTTGTCATGCCTCTGACTGCGATCTCCGCAGTGGCTGTATGCTGCAGATGAAACGTCAGCAGCACACCAAAAATGGGAAACAGGTGACCCATCAGGACCATTTCAGGTGTACCATCACCTGTGGTTACTGTGGCAAACGTCGTCACTATGAGGACGAATGCCACATCAAGAAACGCGAGAGTGACAAACTCAAGCGTCAGGAGGCGGAGCGCCAGAAGACCCAGACGCCCGCCAGAAATCCCCCGAACGGGGATAAAGGTGGTAAAGGAGGTGGCAAAGGGGGTGGCAAAACGGGACCCCCTAACCCCCAGAGGCGCTCATCAGCGCCCGTTGCAACACCCACTCCTGCTGCTACACCCGCTCCCGCAGGCGACCCCAAGAAACGCCCCCAAGGGGATAACGCTACTGAAGCGGTACCCAGAACCCCATGGCTAGGGTAGGGCATACAACCGGTCTCCGGTCCACTAACCCCATGTACGGAAGGGAAGATGCCCGTTGACGCCCGGTGCGAGCCCGGCGGGAGCGTGTTCCGTGCCGTAAAGCCCCGCATCGGCAACCGATGCACCGCCAGCGGAGATTCATATATCAGAACATCAGGAATCAACAGGGTTTTATTTTCATATTGTTTCCGTCGATTTTTACGCTTCCGTTCTGGTATTCACTGTTTTGACAGCTGGCGGTTAGCTCGCGACTTTAGCGTAACCGCCAGTTTAACCGTTATATACAGATATTTTACCGCAAATCGTGACGAAGACTCTAAAGTCTTCAGGAATTGCATTGATGCATCCGCAATTTTCACATCTTACACTCGCAACCTTAATCCGAATTTTACAGGATGTCGAAATTGGATTTTCGACTTCGAAATCCCCGCACTTGATTTGACCTCTTTCGAGTGGACCTACGTGCTTCCCTATGCACGAATCAACTTTCCTTTTGTCTTGCCCTCCATTTGTCTTAGAGATATGGGCAAAACAAAGTTGATTCGTGAGGCCACTTGTGAGGGTCATATCTCGTGCCGCTTGCGAGGAATGACAATAAGAAAACGTGGGATGTATTGTCAATACTCCCGACGTATTTTAGGAAGCTTTATATGCCTTGCGTTTCCACACGTGCGCGCTAGCGTAATGGATCATGGTCAAGAGGGTAGAGTTTGCGTTATAACTCTTTGGCCATGATATTGCGTGCGGTAAGATAGCTTTCGAGTGTAGCGCGCGAGTGTTGGTGTTGCATAGGAACTCTCCTTGAGTTCCTATGAGCGATTGACACAAAGTTATGCCCTTGGAGGGGCATGACATATCATGGGGGGAGCTACCTTTTTGGGCAATATGTGGTATGTGCCATGTGTTGTGTTGCGTGCCCATTTGGCGGGTCCATCGCTCCAAGCCAAACCCGCCAATGGACCTCATATTGTGCAAGCCCCTTCTCCATACTCCCCACGATCAATTGCAAGCCTAACCTTCGTGGAGGAAAGCTTGTGTGGCGATCCCAAAGCGATGCGTTGGGAGCAAGGTGTGTGTTTTGCAATTTTCCATATTTTCATGTGCCCACTTGGGAAGTAGCGCTCGTAACCTTTCAAAGCGCCCGAAGTGGAGCACATATGTGGAATCGAAGGTCATTGTTGTCAAGTCATTGTGATTAGAAGGATTGATCGATTACTCAATCCAACCCGAAGATATTATAATATAATTGTGTAGCTTTCAAGGCACTTTTGTGTGTCTTTTCGCCAATTTTGCCGTTTTTGGCCCGTCATGATGTCAAGTGGCGACCGTGTATCTCAACGTTGCACTCAATTGACATCATGACCCAAGTATGTTATGAGGGTACATACTTCGGTGCTCAACACATCTTGGACCCGGCGAATAACTCCTCTTGGGCTTGGCATACCGTGGCCGCCATGTTGGCGATTTGGGACTATCCCAAATCATGGGCTCACTTGGCGACGCTGCCATTCCCAATACCGGAGGAGTTGGGCGACGCCCAAAAGATATGTTGGACACATATGACTTGATACCAATCCTATGGCACACTCCGGTCCAAGTCGGGCATGTGCCTCATTTGCCCCAACCATGAGTGTGCGCATTTTTGGCCATTTTGAGCAATTTTCCACTTTTTCTGCCCGCCGTGCACTATGTTGAGCCCACCCGTGCACGCCGGACGCATGGACCAATGGACCATATATGACATGGGTGTTATGTATATTGGTCCCCATGGTTCACACACCACGTGGGCGAAGCGGAGCAACCTTCGTTAGGGTGCTAGCCCAAAGTGATGAAGAAGGTCCCTACCAGGACCGGCCCCCGCTGTGCCCCTTTCTGCCTGTCACCCCTGCTGACTTGCTCCTGATCAACGATTGCATTTCTCAAAATCCTCAAAGTCCAGGGTCCAAAATCCAAAAATATAGAAAATAAAATCCTCCTTCAACCCTGAATAGCAACCAGATCCAACAAATACAGCAATAACCCAATTCACAATCCAAATCAGGCTGCGGGCTTCCGTTCAGCACACCGGTATTCCCACGGTGGCGGGCATGTACAAGAATTGCACCAAGGAAGAAAGCCCTGAAATTGGCATATGAACACAAATAAAGCAAAGTTGGGGAGAGAGGTAAACCTACACGTTCACAACCATAAACCCCTCATTCCCTGGACTCAAGACCTTCCCTTGACTCACCAACATATTGCCCTGAACCAGGTCAAATGAGATGGTTAAATGCCATGTATCAAAAGTCACTACATAAACCCCAAAAATGTGTTCACTCCCAAGCCTCTAAATCCTAGCCCAATAGGGGAGGTGGCGTGTCATGGCCTAGAGTGGCACTCAGGACCATGCCCTACCCTGACATAACCTTGGTTGGACTTGGAGTCGAATGGGCTTAGAGAAATGACTTATGAGTTTGAACTCATAACATGCCAAAAAACTGCCAATTCACACCATATTGGCCATATATCCCATATATGCTCAAAATTGAAGTTACCACTTATCCGAAGGCTCCAAGCATGCATGGAATCGAATTCTAATATTCATGGAGGATATAGACCAAAGGTCAATGCCCATGTACATCCCCACTTTACCCTCGAAACCCCTTCGGATATGGGCGCCACGCACTGCCCAAGTCAGCCCATGATCTTGAGACCAATTCTTGTGATCCTTCATGCGCCAAGCCAAATGGAGTACGTGATCCGGCATATGGTGGTGTTCAACTCCAAAGCATATGCCAACATATGAACAACATACCATGGTTCGACTCTCCATAGGCTTCTTGCTGTTTGCTGACCAGGTAAGTACACAAAACGCAAAAATGAGCAAAAATTGAGGTCAAAAACATGAAAATATGACCAAATACAAAGTTGTCATGATAGTATATCTCTATGCTCACCCATGATATCCGCTCATGATTCAATACACAAATGATTGGAACCATTTGCAGACAATTCCCCCACTTGGATCCCCAATCGGGCGCATGGAGATACCTTCGCCACTAATATCTACATGCCCCATGAAAATGGGAGTGCACCCATGGATCTCTTTATCAAACATACCATGAGCAATACATACGCGGTAGACTTGGTCTAGCGCTTTGAATTCCACAATTGGGACATGGGCAAAGCCCTTGTCACGTATGGCTCCCCATCTCTTCGGCCACACGAAGATATATAACATGGGCGTGAGCATATCAAACATATACCATGCATACAACACATACCCTCAAAATATGGCTCCCACCATGATATGCCATGTCCCTCCATTGACATAACTTCACGTTAAAAACACGTAGGAACCCAGGGAAAGTTGCTATGCAACCCCAACACTCATGCGGTACACTCGAAAGTCACAATAAAATGTTCGGTTGCACGGTCCAAGAGTTATATATCACTTTATGCCCTCTTGACCATTATCCCTTGCTATATCGGGCATGTGTATACACCAAAGGCGTTTGATGCTTCCTAAATTAAGTTGAGACCAAGGCGGTTGCAACCCAACCTTCCTTATTCTCTTTCCTCACACTCGCGCGTAGATATGGTCCTTCAAAGTGGTCCCACGATTCACTTTTGTTTCCCTTATATCTCCAAGTCAAATGGGTGGCAAGTATAAGGGAAACCTGATTCGGGCATATGGAAAGGAGTATGACCACTCGAAGAAGTCCAAATCAAGTGCGGCGATGTCGAAGTCGAAAATCCGATTTCGACATCGCGAAAAATTCAGAATAAAATTTCGAGTGCTTATTTAGAAAATTGCGGAAGCAACGAACCCTTTGCTGATGAAATCTGACCCTTCAACGGAGTATCCGCCAAAATATCTGGAAATAACAGTTAACCAATCGGTTAACGCAAAATCGCGAGCCAACTGACGGTCGCCGATACATTGACCATCAGAACGAAAGGCTGAAAAATTACGGAAACATTATGATAATAAAACCCTGTTGATTCCTGATATTCCGATATATAAATCTCCGCTGGCGGCGCCTCGGTACTGAATATGGCCGCTCGTAGCCGGAATGGCTAAACCTATCACACTATCACGTCGGGTTAGTTCAGGTGGACGGGAGAGTATGATATCAGCCAATGGCGGCTTGCCGGCACATAGATACACACCCCAAGTGACCCAAAGATGGCCACGGGGGTCCGAACCGGCTTCACCCCCCTTCTCAGAGCGTTGTTACCGCTCGGAAGTCATTGAAGAGAGGACGGGAGGACCCCAATGGGCTCCAACCCCCCCCTCCATGTCCCAAGGACACATGGAGGCCCCACACACGTCGTAGGCGTCCCCCACGCCCCATGGGAGGGGTGAGGACACTGAAAATCGGTGCCCTACGCCATATCCGGTCTCCTCTTGATCTACAACATGGAACAAGGGGATCAAAGATAGAAAAACGTCGTCGGTCGACCTAAATAAGTATACCACAATGAAATATATATGTGGAGATGGAGTGAAGGGGGTATATGGCCGATTAAGGCCGAAAAATCCCCCGATGAACGCCCTCACTTGTCTCCCCATTCACAGAAACAAACAAAATGCCAAGGGGGATCCATTATGGTGCTACAGCAGCTACCAAGTGGACCAACACGTCCTTGACATCCAAAGAAATGTTCTTTTTCTTTAGGTAGTCCATCCAGACCGTGGTGTACCTCGGCACAAAACTGCTCGGAGGCTCCCACAAATCCCTGGATGCGGCGAATCCCTTCCAACGGACTTTATAAAGCCTACCCCCAGGCGTCCCCGGGTCCGGCTTGTCCACCAGGATCTTCTCAGCGGTGAAATCGTCGTCCTCACCCTCATCGTCCGAGTCCACATCGCCGACCGTGAACTCGAAGGTGACGGGACGTCCGCTGGGGTCGGGTGCTCGGGGACGAAGCTGGGTATGGTCGCGGTCCAGGATCTTGTTATCCCCCACACGAACCGCATACACATCCTGCCCGACCTTCCGCACGATTACCCCCGGCACATACCAAGATGCCTGCCGATGCCTGGACAGGACATCCTTGTGGTGCCGCTCCACCCCCACGCTGTCTTGGAGAGCATACTTCTGGACTTCTCCCTGCTTGAAGTATTTGGCCCTCTTGTCATGCTCTTCCTGAAGTGCCTTGCACACCTTGGCCGCCGTGTCGTCCGCCTCAGCCATCATGGCGTTCGCATCCCGGGCCACTTTGCCATGCTTCATCCACGGGAGAGTGCGTGACACTCGATCCCGTAGGAACAGGATGCGATGGGGCGACAGTCGAGTGGGTCCCGGAAGGTCGTGATACGCCTGGAGCACTCTCCACAGCGAGTTGTACCAGTTCCGGCCCGGTTCGTCAATGTGTAGCTGGCGGAACTTCTCGAACATCTGCCGCCCGGCCACCTCAGCCCGGCCATTCGACCGGCTGTGGTACGCCATGGTCTTGGCGTGCCAAATCCCCATGTGCTTGCACATCGTCTTGAACCACGTCCCCACGAATTGACTGCCCCGATCGCTGCAGATGACAGCTGGGACATCGAAAATCGTCAGCCAATGCCTGATCATGGCATTAGCGACGGTCTTGGCCTGCAGCCCCACTCCATGCTTGTCCTTCTTGTCCTTCTTCTTGGACTTCTTGCCCGGGACTGCCACGATATACCCGCTGTGCCTCTCAACCGCCAGGATGACACAGTCGTAGGTGTCTCTGTCCACGGTGACTTCAGGCATGGCGAACACATCCATGGCCACGGACCGCATAGGGGCCTCCGGTAAGCCGTGTACACCGGATTGCCCGCTGTGGAGTGGTTGGGGCTCTTCGTGGCCCGACACACGGCACAGTCGCTGCAGTACCTATCCAGGATGGCGTAGTACCCCGGAGGGAACTTGAAACGCCACTCCAGGTCCTGCTGCATCTTGTCTCGGCCAGGGTGCATGAGCTGGGCGTTGTGCCAATGGTCAATGAGCTCCTCCACTCGGTTCTCGGGCACCAGCAGCTTGTCCTTGAGGAACAACTTGTCGCCATCCTCGGTCAAGCCCTCGGGCCATTCGTCGTCCAACGGGGCGCTCACCGCATTCCAGTACTTGCTCCAGTGCTCGGATGCCGCGTAATCATCCGACCAGTCCTCTGTGAGCACAGACCTGACTAGCTCTACAGGGGCCACCATCCATTGCTCGAGGGTTTCCTCTCGAATAGCTTGGACGCGGGCACCCCGGAACTTGGCCAGGTCCGTACGATTTGCCATCACCACAAAGCACTTGACCCCCTCTTGCTCCATGACCTTCTCCATCTCGATGATGCGCTTGGCCTCCTCGGTCTCCTCGGCGTCGCCATGGCTGGATATGTCCATCCACGCCTTGCCCGCGGGGTAGGCCCATCGACTGAGGCAATCTGCCACAGTGTTGTCCTTCCCCGGGACATACACGACGCTGAGGTCGAAGTTGGCGAACGTCTCGTGCCATCGGGCCCTTCTAGCCGCTGGTCCTGAGGGGGTGTCGACATGCTCCTTGTGCCAGCTCTGTAGGGACTGGTGGTCCGTGCAAACCACCACCGGCTGCAGTCCGATGTGGCCAGACCACTTCCTGAGCGCACATACAATGGCGTATGTCTCTTTCTCCCTCGCGGTCCATGTTCGGCGTTGGCCCTCGGCCAGGATCCTGCTCCAAAACGCCACGGGTACGTGTGACCCGTCGTCCCGGATCTGCTGAAGGACTGCCCCCACAGCATAGTCCGAAGTGTCTGTCCGTAGCACGAATCCCTTGTCCGGGTCCACCAGGAACAGCCCCAACTGCCCCAGGAGTCGCTCCTTCAGGCTGTTGAACGCATCTTCAGCCTCAGGGGTCCAGGCAAGCTTCTTCTTGCTCCCCTTCCGGCCATCGAACTTCCCCACCTGCAGCATCTTGTGTAGCGGCCCCGACAGTTCTGCATACATCCGGACATAGCCCGAATAGTAGTTGCAGAACCCCATGAAGGACCGGAGTTCGCTGATGGTCTGGGGCTTCTCCCAGTGGTGCAGGGACGCCAGCTTCCCAGGCATGGGACGGCGTTGCCCGTGACCAACCACGTGACCCGCGAACTCCACTTCCTTCACGAAGAGTGAGGCTTTGGTGGGCTTGCACACCATGTTGTGCTTGTCCAACTCACTGAGCACTCGGCGCAGATCCTTCTCATGCGCGTCGATGAGCTCGTCCTCAGTCATGTTCTCCGTGCCGGACCCGATGATGATGTCATCCACGAAGGGGTCGGCACAGTCCCGGACAGGACCGAGTAGGTCCTCCATCATGCGCTGGAAAGCGGCGTTGCCATTCTTGGCGCCCATAGGCACCACTTTCCACTGCATGGGCCCCAGCGGCGTCGACATCGCTGTGCAGGGCCTGGAGTCCGGGTGTAGCGGCATCTGGTGATAACCGTGTTTCAGGTCCAGCACCGTGAAAATCCGCTTTTTCTGCTGTTTTTGGAGGATGGAGTCGATCAGGGGGAGCGAGTACGAGTCGTGCTCGGTCTGCTCGTTCAAACCTCTGTAATCAACCACCAACCTCCACTCGCCCTTCTCCTTCTTGGGCACGATGAGGGCTGGGCTGGCCCACTCACTGTAGGAGGGTTCGATCCATCCCCGCTCAATGAACTCGGCCAACAGCTTCTTCATGGCCTCGGCCCGATCGCCCTGAAGTTGGTACTCCCGATGACCATAGATCTTCGGGTTCGGCTTCAGCTTGATCTTCGCTGTACCAAACCTCCCACGATCTGGAGTGTTCTTGTTGGCGACGCCACTGAATAGCCGCGGATAGGCTTTAATCAGCCTCTCCTTCAGCTCGGCAACCTTCGGGTTCTCCTGGGCCTCTTCAGCCGCTTGCTTCGGTATCGATACAACCGAACGCACTGCGGTATAGGCCTCTTCCGGGTCCGAATCCGACTTCTCCTCGTCCGATATGCCGTCTTCATCGTCGTGGGGTGCACTTCCCACCGATAATCTTCCAAAATATGCAGCCTGGGGCTGGTGACTGTCGATATCGACACCCATTCTTGAAAAATCCCATGTTGGTGGGTCCGACCCAACCGGACCATCATATTGGTCCGCGATGTGATCCATGACCCTCGCCACGAACTCATCCTTCTCGTACTTGCCGGTGACCAACATCTTGTCATCCCACCAATGCGGAGATGTGACCATGGCCCGCCTCTTCTTGGCTGCCACACGGTCGTGCATCCCAATCTGCATGTAGTTGACGACGTCATCGATCTCGGCGTGGGACAGGACGTCAATGCCATCAATAGGCTGATCCGTCCCCTCCTTGGGCTCAAACATGACCTTCATGGGCACCGCCTCCACCCTACGGATGAATGCTTCATCACCCGTGGGCTGGGCTTGCGCCCCATCCACCAGGAAAGCCTTGGTACCGCACGCTTGACCCGGGGAGGGCATTGATACACCCTTGGCGTTGATGAACAGCTCCTCCTCTGGACCGAATGACATCTCGTTCAGGGTGATGGAGTCCAGCGTCGACTTGAGACCCTCCAGCGGACATGGGGGGGATCCTATGCCGGTTATGACCAGGATCCCCTTCGCCCTATCCGCGATGATCTTCTCCATCGTACGTCTGGTATTGTCCAGGGAGCCATGCCAATACATGGGTCCCCACTCCTTCAAACCCCAATGCCTATGCCAGGCTGAGTCTCCTCGATGCCAATGCCTCCTACACTTCCGTAAAAGTGGGGCATCCCGGGAAGCGAAGACGTCCGTCTCGGGCGCTTCGGCTCCCAGCGTCTGGATCATCCTGGCGTACACGTGCGGCGCCATTCCATACTCCGTGAGCTGAACTCCACGGTCTCCTCTGGACTTGGCACCCACAGCTTGCACCGCTTGGACGATCCGATCCTCTTCCTCAGCATTCCACTGGGATGATCCGCATGCATAGTCCGTGGACAGCCATGTTAGGCATTCATCATCCTCCCGGACCAGCGTTGCACGATGGGGAAGGGCTCCAATGGCATTTGCCACCATGAAGTCATACCCCATGATCATATCCCAATCGGTAATGTCGGCCACATAGAAGTTCCCGGATAGAGTGCTTCTCTTCGCCTGATCAGGGCGGTTTAAGCGCTCATGTTCCCAGAATTCCATACTGATGGTGGCCTCATGGGTGCCACCACCCATGATCTCTCCATTGGCGACCTTCAGGCGGACCGGTCTCCGGCTGGGCTGCAGAAATTCCTCCTTGAACAACCCTCTCCGGACCAGGCTCACCTGGGCACCGGTATCCACCAACACATCCACCACCTTCTCCTCTCGTCCGCACCGTACTCGCACTTTCAAGTGCAACTGCCGCTCCTCGCCATGAGGTGTATGGACGACACTCACGGCATGCAACTCTAGCACGTCCGGGTGCATCAGGACTTCAAGGGTATGGTCACGGATGGTGTAGATCTTGGGTTGGTCCTGCCCGTCCACGGGGCTCTCCGTGGTCGCTCCTTCCTTCTTGCCATGTCCCGTACCCACATGTACTTCCCTTGGCAGGGCGCTCCAGGGGTTGGGAGTGGCGAAACTCAGTGGTTTTGGCTCTTCCGGAGCCTTCTTCGGCACCCGATGTGCCTTCGCTTTCTCTGGTATTCCACTGATTTTCGGAGGAGAGACCTCCGAGGTCCCACTCCCGTGGGGGCCCCTCTAGACTTGGCTTCCCGCAGCCCCTTCCAGCTGCGATCAGCCAGGACTTTGTCCACCACGTTGCTGGGCTTTGAGTTCCTCCAACGTCCTCCACATGTCCTCAGCAACTTCTTCGATCGACCTCACTCGTCGGTCTTGGCCAGGTCCACCACCATAGCCTCTTCCTCCACCTTTTCCTTGGCCTTTGCCTTGGCCCTTTCCCCCGTCTCCGCCCTTCGCCTTCCAGTCGGAAAACCGCTGCTCCTTGGGCTTCTTCTCGGGGTGGGCTGCGAAGTAGGCCTTCTTGTCCGCCTCATACACCTTGCACTGACGGTGGTCGTGTGCATGGTTGTTTCCCTTGCCATAACAGACCCAGCACCCGTCGTGCTGAGACCTGTACTCTCGGAACGAGAGCGGTGGGTTCCCGATCCTCCTTGGTCCTTCTCTGTTCTTCCTGGGTCCCACCTGGCTCCATCTGGACCGATCCTGCCCATGGTTCCTCACGTTGTGCGCCACAAACGCGAAGAAATGGGCCTCCTCGTGATCCTCCCGGGACCAGTGATCTTGACCACTTCCACTACCATCCTCCGCAGAGTTGGCCGTGTCCTCCTGGATCTCCCGATGATGGCGGTCTTCTCGGTGGCCTCGTTGTCCATGACCATGTGGATCCTGCACGTGGGCCTCGTTCTTCGCATTGAGCTTCAGCTCCACCGTGATGTACTTCACGATCTCGTCCAGGCTCATGCGGGCGAAGATGACTTGCATCCTCAGCGGCTCCCCGCGCCTCCAATCCACGTTGTTGAGGCGCAGCAACCTTTGCCCCATGGAGTCCCCGAATACCTCCACGTACACGGCGTTCTTCAGGCCCAACATCCGGTTGGGTTCGCCCAGGTTCCTCCTGAAGAACTCCATGATACCCGCATGGGTATCCTCCGCCGCCATAATCCTCACCGCCACGCGCTTCTTCGCCCTCTTCTTCTCCTCGTCCTCCACTCTCATCTTCCAGTTGCCGGGGAGGACGTCCTTCAGGAGGTGGCGGATCTCGCTGGCCTCGTTCCAATCCTCCACCAGCTTGAGGCATCTGCGGTACTTCCGCAGATACCGGTTCCACTCCCGGACCCGCAACTCACCGCGGTCCAGCGGCAGCGGAATGGACCACAGGTCCTCCAGCTTCTGGTTCGGAGCGTCCACCCGCTCCTCATCCTCCAGCCACTGAAGGCAGGCCTGCTCCGTACGGATCAATCCTTCTCGGATCTGATCCCGCAGCTCCTCCTTCAGGTCCTGCGCCAGCCGGTGTGGGAATGTCTGGCATACCCACTTGTCCCGCGGCGCTCCCCGCATCTCGCCGACAACCTCCCCGGCGAAGTCCTCCCAGTCCAGGATGAAGTCATCCAGGTTGGACGGGTTCCCGTCGTAATAGGGGATTTTGATTCCCCTGAGGTCGTCAATCCTGATGGCGTCTCCGACGTCTCCAGCCACCACTCCACCGAGACGGATACCACCTGTGGCCGGGGGGTGTGAGTACACTCCCCGTACATCCCTCTCCTCCATGGAGTGCGGTCCAGTTGGGCCTGAACCCATGGGGTTTGGAATGCGGGAAGGACTTGCTCCATCGGCCGTCCATATCCCCGTATTGGGGTCCTTCGCCCACAGGTTTCCGCCTGGATGACCTCGACCATGTCCGTCGGCGCTTCCCATGGTTCGCCCCTGCATGGTGTCGATCTTCTCTTCCGCATAAACTACCATGTTCGTCGTGATCGGTACATCCGGGGCGGCATGGGACATCTGTACCGTCAGGCTCCTCGGGTCCGTGGTTACGTGCCCTTCCCGCATAGACCCACCCGGTGCCGTGTGTTCCCCGAGCATTGTGGATTCGCTGAACATGGGAACAAACGGCAGCGCACCCGGGTCAACACGCGGAGGCGCGTATGGTGCCTCTGCAGGGCCGCCCATGGGTTTCTCCATGGCGCTCCTGAGGGTCTTAACCCGCTCCACCAGCTCTACCGCGGCCGGCTTTGCCGGGAGCTCCGGACCCGAGGCGAGGGGCTGTCGCTCCTCTAGCCTTTTCAGGCGTCCCGACATGTCCTCCACTAAGTGGAGGAGGCTGTCCACCACTTGCTGCTGCTTCTGCAGGGCCAGCTCCAGATTCTCCCGGTACCGGGCCTGATCCGCTCGCAGCTCCTCCATGTGGTTCTCCGCGGCCGACTGGTCGTCCAGGATCCCCGCGACGTCCTCCTCTAGAGCGTCCTTGGCGTTGTCCAGGCGGTCAAGGTGATGCACGATGGCGTCCATCCCCATCTTCGGGTACTTGCCCATGAGGAAGGACACGTGCTCACAGTGGCACGCAGCGTGCTTTCCGCCGGATTCAGCGCAACCTGCGGTTCCCGGCACCTCAGACTCATCGCCCATGGGCGTATCGCCTATGGCATCCGTCTCTGGTCCCGTGTGCCGGGGCACAGGTGCCGTCCGGGCCCTGGCTGGCCTCTCCAACCCCTCGGCGTCGTGCTGCAGGGCGAGCTCGGGGGCCGTATGCGCCCTGGCGATCGGCGCGGACGTCTCCTCCGATTCCGAGGGTGGCTCGTAGGCTGTCCGATAGCCCTCGGAGTGCCCCTCGGATTCCCACAGCCTGACCGGGCTGGGGTCCGTGTCCATAGCCCCGGCGTCCCTTGCCGCGGACTTGGGTGACCCGCGCTTCCGGTAGCGCTGGGCCTGTCCTCCACTGCTGCCTGAATGGCAGGCCTCATCAGAGTCCTCTGCGGCGGAGCGGAGGTTGCATGCCTTTCGGCAGCGACGCTCACACATGGAGACCAGGTCCTCCATGTCACGTCCTCCTCTTCTCGAGTGTCGTTCTTCTCTTCGGGCTTCAACTTCCGGAGTTCGCCATGCTCTTGAACGTCTCGGTCCTTCTATGGCTCCAATCTCCGGCGTGGTCTCGACCGAGTCCACAATACGCACCCGGGGCGTACTTGGGCAGGGCTCATAAGGGCCCAAGTCCCTGGGTCGGCGGTTGGTAGGGGCAGCAGGTAAGCCTCTGCTACCATAAAGAAGGTCCCTACCAGGACCGGCCCCCGCTGTGCCCCTTCCGCCTGTCACCCCTGCTGACTTGCTCCTGATCAACGATTGCATTTCTCAAAATCCTCAAAGTCCAGGGTCCAAAATCCAAAAATATAGAAAATAAAATCCTCCTTCAACCCTGAATAGCAACCAGATCCAACAAATACAGCAATAACCCAATTCACAATCCAAATCAGGCTGCGGGCTTCCGTTCAGCACACCGGTATTCCCACGGTGGCGGGCATGTACAAGAATTGCACCAAGGAAGAAAGCCCTGAAATTGGCATATGAACACAAATAAAGCAAAGTTGGGGAAAGAGGTAAACCTACACGTTCACAACCATAAACCCCTCATTCCCTGGACTCAAGACCTTTCCTTGACTCACCAACATATTGCCCTGAACCAGGTCAAATGAGATGGTTAAATGCCATGTATCAAAAGTCACTACATAAACCCCAAAAATGTGTTCACTCCCAAGCCTCTAAATCCTAGCCCAATAGGGGAGGTGGCGTGTCATGGCCTAGAGTGGCACTCAGGACCATGCCCTACCCTGACATAACCTTGGTTGGACTTGGAGTCGAATGGGCTTAGAGAAATGACTTATGAGTTTGAACTCATAACATGCCAAAAAACTGCCAATTCACACCATATTGGCCATATATCCCATATATGCTCAAAATTGAAGTTACCACTTATCCGAAGGCTCCAAGCATGCATGGAATCGAATTCTAATATTCATGGAGGATATAGACCAAAGGTCAATGCCCATGTACATCCCCACTTTACCCTCGAAACCCCTTCGGATATGGGCGCCACGCACTGCCCAAGTCAGCCCATGATCTTGAGACCAATTCTTGTGATCCTTCATGCGCCAAGCCAAATGGAGTACGCGATCCGGCATATGGTGGTGTTCAACTCCAAAGCATATGCCAACATATGAACAACATACCATGGTTCGACTCTCCATAGGCTTCTTGCTGTTTGCTGACCAGGTAAGTACACAAAACGCAAAAATGAGCAAAAATTGAGGTCAAAAACATGAAAAAATGACCAAATACAAAGTTGTCATGATAGTATATCTCTATGCTCACCCATGATATCCGCTCATGATTCAATACACAAATGATTGGAACCATTTGCGGACAATTCCCCCACTTGGATCCCCAATCGGGCGCATGGAGATACCTTCGCCACTAATATCTACATGCCCCATGAAAATGGGAGTGCACCCATGGATCTCTTTATCAAACATACCATGAGCAATACATACGCGGTAGACTTGGTCTAGCGCTTTGAATTCCACAATTGGGACATGGGCAAAGCCCTTGTCACGTATGGCTCCCCATCTCTTCGGCCACACGAAGATATATAACATGGGCGTGAGCATATCAAACATATACCATGCATACAACACATACCCTCAAAATATGGCTCCCACCATGATATGCCATGTCCCTCCATTGACATAACTTCACGTTAAAAACACGTAGGAACCCAAGGAAAGTTGCTATGCAACCCCAACACTCATGCGGTACACTCGAAAGTCACAATAAAATGTTCGGTTGCACGGTCCAAGAGTTATATATCACTTTATACCCTCTTGACCATTATCCCTTGCTATATCGGGCATGTGTATACACCAAAGGCGTTTGATGCTTCCTAAATTAAGTTGAGACCAAGGCGGTTGCAACCCAACCTTCCTTTTTCTCTTTCCTCACACTCACGCGTAGATATGGTCCTTCAAAGTGGTCCCACGATTCACTTTTGTTTCCCTTATATCTCCAAGTCAAATGGGTGGCAAGTATAAGGGAAACCTGATTCGGGCATATGGAAAGGAGTATGACCACTCGAAGAAGTCCAAATCAAGTGCGGCGATGTCGAAGTCGAAAATCCTATTTCGACATCGCGAAAAATTCAGAATAAAATTTCCAGTGCTTATTTAGAAAATTGCGGAAGCAACGAACCCTTTGCTGATGAAATCTGACCCTTCAACGGAGTATCCGCCAAAATATCTGGAAATAACAGTTAACCAATCGGTTAACGCAAAATCGCGAGCCAACTGACGGTCGCCGATACATTGACCATCAGAACGAAAGGCTGAAAAATTACGGAAACATTATGATAATAAAACCCTGTTGATTCCTGATATTCCGATATATAAATCTCCGCTGGCGGCGCCTCGGTACTGAATATGGCCGTTCGTAGCCGGAATGGCTAAACCTATCACACTATCACGTCGGGTTAGTTCAGGTGGACGGGAGAGTATGATATCAGCCAATGGCAGCTTGCCGGCACATAGATACACACCCCAAGTGACCCAAAGATGGCCACGGGGGTCCGAACCAGCTTCAGTGAGTGTGGGCAATTTTGCCATTTTGGCATTTGTGGACCCAATTGGGATCGTCACCACGCCAAGTGGCATGAAGATCTTTGAGAGCCAATAGCATGGGAGTCACCGTTGGACTCCCGGTGGATGGCGTATGGAATGGCGGATCAGATCTCCAAGCCGGCGTGCAGATATACTATTGGGAGCACCCCGGATTTTGGCTCATTTCAGGCAGCCAAAATGACCCCCTTTTGGGACCCCAATTTCAACCCCCCGTGTGGTCAATTGGCGGCCCCATATCCCTATGCCCACAGGGAGCCCGGACCTAATTCCAAGTTGTACACTCAGATATAAGTCGTAGGTCCTGCCTCCTAACCTGTGAGCCATTGGCCTTGCCCTGGCCGGGCGAGCCACGCGTGGGAATGACGCCAATTTTGGTGATTTTGGCATCATGACCCCACTTGACGAATCCGTGTTGCCCTGATGCCGGGCACTCAGAGGGAACCAGGTTGGGTGAGGGCTCCAGGGAGTTCGTACTCGAAGGGCATAGGGTCAGTTGCCTCGTCCCTACCTCTGGCGGGTCCGGACGAGAGGTCAATTTTTCCAGTTTTCGGAGCTAATATCAGTTTGGGCTGAAACAGCCCATTTTCAGCTACCAACACCTAGGGGATAATGGCGGGGCCATATCTCTGGCTCAGAGAGGAGTTGGGACCCGCCGTTAAGGGAGCATAGGGAGCCACTGTCGGTTGGCCTTGGAGCCCTTTGGTTTCCAGGAACTCGCCTGGGGCTGGGCGGGACACCCCCCCTCCTGGCAGGGTTTCACGGTCCGGACTGAGCAGGGCATGGGTTGTGTTTGAGCCCCCGCCCCCACCAGCCACTGAGAGGGTCGGACCTGGGATTGGGATATGAGTTGGGACTGAGTGTCTATTGTCCTGTGATGCCCCTACCCCAGTCCAGTCTTAACCCCATGTGTACATATCCTGATGTGTTGCTGTACATACTTTTGTTCCCGTGTTTCAGAGTGGCAAGGATCCTGAAACGCTTTGTCACATGACATGAGCGCATTGATGCCCCTGTGAGCGTAGTGCTTTGCCTGCCTGCTCACTTGCGCGTGTCCGGCGCAGCCTCCCGTGGCCAGGCCCCCCACGGGAACGCGTCAAAAGCGTTTCACCGCCGCGGGGTTACCCATCCCTCGCATGCCACTCGGGGCCACCAAGCCCGAGCAGCGCAGCGCAGCAGCTCGCAGCTTGCAGCTCGCAGCGCAGCGCAGCGGCTCGCAGCGCCGCCCAGCGACAGCGCCGAGTTCGTCACGGAGCCCGCAGCGCCGTCCAGAGCATCGCCCTGACCGCGCCGCGACCGTGAAGGAGGTGCAATGACCAGGACTCCCGCATCAGCGAGTCACATCGGCCGACCAGCAAGGCCGCGTCAACCACCTCCACAACCACCGGCTGACCAGCACCAGCCGCACACCCAGTCCAGTGCTGCATCGCCCGCCTCAACAAACACCACCAGGACCAGTTCGTTGAGCGGAACGAGTGACCACCAAGGACCTCAAGACCAGCTACGCCCCCCGCTGCCATGGCAAACTGGCAAGAAGCGGGCAAGACGTGGCCGCGGCCCGACCCCCATGCGGCACACCTGCTGCGTGGGTTGGTTTGGGACCAGCACTACCGCCACAGCCACCCCCAGTGCGAAGGCGGCATGCCCGGGAGCTTCGAGCTCCGCACGGACATGGCCTCTGACCGCCTGCAGGCCGTGGAGGACTGGCTGCGGGCGGAAGGGGTTTGCCTTCCACTTCCAGCAGAGGCGCTGGAGGACCTGGACCCGGCTGGACAGGCCCGGCGAAGGGCTGCGCCCCGACGGGATTGAGGAGGACGAGAACTCCAACGAGTACCCGTCGGGCGCCTCGATCAATGTCTCCATGTGGGACATGATCGAAAAAAACTTCCCGGAACCGGGGAGCAAGCGCAGGCTGCAGGGCAGCAGCAGCGCGTCTCCGGGGAAGGAGAAGCGGTCCGCCGGGGACAGGAAGCGGGACCGGAAGTGGCGGGAGTACCAGGAAGGAGGCCATGGAGAAGATCCTCCGTGACTTCATCCAGAGGGGTTGGCTCGAGCCGTGCCACTCCGAATGAGCCTCTCCGTGCTTCGTCGTCCCCAAGAAGGTTGCCGGTGAGTGGCGGCTCGTGGTCGACTACCGCGGCCTAAAGGCCCAAACGCAGCACGACAGCTATACGCTGCCCCTCATTGAGGATATGCTGCAAAAACAACACCGGCGGAGGATCTTCACGGTGATTGACCTGGAACATGGTTATCATCAGATGCCTCTCGCCGAGGAGTCCCGTGCCTGCACAGCCATGAGCACCCCACTTGGACCTCTCCAGTGGAAGGTGATGCACATGGGCGTCACCAACGGCAATGCGGCTTTACAGCGGATGCTGGAGAACCTGCTTGAGCCGGTGCGTGACTGTGCGGACCCCTTCGTGGACGACGTGATCATCGCGTCCGGGGACCCCAGTATGAGCTACGAGGAGCTCCTGGAGGCACACGAGAGGGACGTCACTCGAGTGCTGGACCTTCTGGTTCGGCACAAACTCACGGGCAGCAGTGACAAGGCCACCATTGCGGTAAGCGAGGTGGTCTTCGCTGGCCACGTAGTCGGCAACGGGCAGCGAAAGCCCATACCTGGCAAGGTGGCTGCGATTGGGCACTGGGAAAAGCCCAAAACGGTCTCTGAGCTACGGGCGTATCTGGGGTTCTGCAATTACTACTCGGGGTATATCAAAATGTATGCCGAGTATGCAGCCCCCATGACGACCATGCTCAAGGGCAACCGAGAGGAGACCAAGAAGGGGTCCAAGAAGGCTCTGGTCTGGGATGCTGATTCCGACCGTGCCTTTGAGGGGATGAAGCAGGCGCTGCTATCCGCAGTGGGTCTGCACCTCGTGGATCCCGACCGAGGGTTCGTCCTGCGCACCGACGCTTCCGACTACGCCGTTGGCGCTGTGTTGGAGCAAGTGCTTGACGATGGGAGGCACATGCCCGTGGCCTTCTGGAGCCGAGTGCTGGCGGAAGGCCAGAGACGGACGTGGATGCCCCGAGAAAAGGAGGCGTATGCCATCGTCATGGCTCTCACGAAATGGGCTGGGTACATAGCCCTCCATCCCGTCACCGTCTGCACCGACCATCAGAGTCTGCAGTCGTGGCACAAGGAGCACGTGGACACCCCCTCAGGTCCCGCCTCCCGACGGGCAAGATGGCATGAGACCTTGGCCAAGTTCGACCTCACGGTTGTGTATATTCCTGGAAAGGATAACACCGTGGCGGACTGTCTCAGCAGGTGGGCCTATCCCGCCAGCAAGGGCATGACAGACGTGTCTGCCCATGGCGATGAGGCTGAGACCGCTGAAGCCAAGAGGATCATCGAGATGGAGCGCCTCATGGAGGAGGAGGGTATTAAATGCTTCGTCGTCATGGCCGCGGATGCCCCCCTCGGCACGAGGATGAGCAGAGCGGTCAGAGTACTCGCCCCTGAGGGAGCTGAGTCCGACAAGCACCTCTTCCCGGAGTCTTGCCTGCAGGACGACTGGACCGACGATTACGCCAAGTCTGAGGCCTTTGCGGCCGAGTATAGGGCTGTGACCGACCCTGACCACGGGCAGAAGTGGCCAAAGGGGCTGACTGAGGAAGATGGCAAGCTCTACCGGAATGGTAAGCTGCTAGTACCGGAGTCCCGGGTGCTCGAGCTTTGTGAAGCTTGGCACCACCACATGCTGCACCCAGGGGTCAAGAAGCAAGCCCTTGACATGCAGCGTCGGTTCGAGATCGACCATATCGTTCTCTACACCGCCATCAAGAAGGTCAGGAAGGGTTGCTCGGTCTGTCAGGCCTGCAATCCCGATAACCGGAACGTCAAGGGGGAAGCCCAGTGGACCCCGGTTCCTGACCAGCCCATGGAGAGTGTGGCCATGGACGTCTTCTCCATGCCCGAAGTGCACATTGGCAAGGAGACCTTTGACTGTGTGGTTCTTTGTGTGGATCGCCACAGTGGCTACGTTGTAGCCGTTCCGGCACGCAAAAAGGGGTTGCTTGCCAAGGAAGTGGCAATCATGATGATTCGTCATTGGCTGACCGTCTTTGACATCCCCCGCACCATTTGCAGTGACCGAGGGCCCCAGTTTACTGGTGACTGGTTCAAGGCTATGTGTTCCCTCATGGGAATACGACATGCCAAGAGCGTCGCCTATCTCAGCCGGTCTAACGGCCGTGCTGAAGTGGCTGGACGGCAGCTGTTCGAGAAGCTGCGCAAGATTCACATCACCAATCCACGGCGGAACTGGTTCGAGGAGATGTGGCCTGCTCAGAAGGCCCATCACGACACCCCCACTCCGGGCGGTTTGTCCCCTCACCAGATTCTGTTCGGCAGGGACCAACGGACAACGACTATGCTGAGCAGGACGACTATACTGTCGAGAAGATCCTGGCTCAGCGTCCGAACGCCTCGGCACCCGGAGGTCTGGAGTTCAAGGTTCGTTGGCGAGGCTAAGGGCCGTCCCACGACACCTGGGAACCCGTCTCCTCGTTCGTGCCGCGGGTCAATACTCCCTTCATGGAGTACATCCGCAAGCACAAGACCAAGATCCACGTTTCGGACTTGGCAGCACTCACCCGGGCGATTGCAGCCAGGGGCGCCTGATCAGTGCCCTGAGCTCTCCCCTGATGCGTTATGAGCGCTTGTGAGGTCGACGGATCGTCCCTTACTTGCTTGCTCTCTTCCATCTTCCGGTGACCTGCCATCAGAGTGGCCATGTACACCCCCCTGCTGAATCCAGAGGAGGATGGCCCCTCTCTTCTTCTATTCGTCACTCCCCCCCCTGCTGAATCCTTGGGAAACCAGGTAGGGCGACCGACCTTCATATTTCTGAGCTCTTGGGGCCTTGAAGCCCATACGACGTTGCGCAACGGATGCCGCTGTCATCGGCATTGCGATTTTTTGGTGTGTGGTCTGGTTCCATGGCACTTGCGGAATCCAGACCAGTCGACGTGGGTCTGCAGACTATATATGGCCTGGACTCAGGCGTTTTCCTGTCCACCCTCCTGCATCTGCCTTATCCTAACCAGGGCGTGGTTTGGCGCTCTACCCAGAGTGTGTTTACACGCCTGTTTACCCATTTCTTACTTTTTTTTCTGCCCCCCAGGATATGTGCATCTGTATGTTAAGTGTTGTCAGCCCATCACTGAGAAATGGACTGTATTTCACCACGAATCGGGATACAGAGGCGCCTTGAGTCGCCGTATACATGCTTTTACATGAGGTCCAGCTTGGACCAGTACCTAAGTACAGATTCTTCTGTTTGAGTGCCCGTGAGACCGTGTGCCCTATTCGCTGTGATGTGGAGATCCTGATGGCGCCAGGCGGGAAGCCCAGTTGCCTGACTACACTCCCAGCGGTCCGCCACTGTCAGTCCCAGTGTGAGCCTACCGACTCGCAGACGCACTTGCAGTCGGATGGCGGCCTCCGGTGCTCCTGACCTCGGTCAGTCTGCCTGGGAAACTGGTGGTTTGAGGAGTCGACGCCTCCGCCCACACTGCATGAGGACTCCCTCATGTATGGCCTTCGTGGTAATAGGGCGAGGGAAAAGACGGCCTTGATGCCCGATCCCTTAAGGAGGAGCTCGTTCGGCTGTACCACTCTGGACTCGCGTCGTATGGATATGGACATGGTGCGCCCGAGGAAGGACCCGTGGGGACTCTCCCCCAGCCGGCTGGCCTTTGGAAGCTTGGGGTAGCCTGATGGATCTTTGTGGTCGCTCTCGACCTGTGGGACCACCTCGGTCGTCGTGTGACGCCTATGTTGGCCGTGTATGCCACTGCCACTGTGGTGGTGACCGTAGCAGCTGGCACCCGGTGCGCCTGGTATGGGTTAACGGGTCCTTTGGATGCCGAACAATCGCCGCCAGGACCCGGGACTTGATACTTGATACTATACTTGCAGTTACTAACAGCTACAGCACCGTACCTATCTTACTGTGGGATTTGGGCAGCCTAACCTGCAATTCAGCCTGAAGTGAGGATGTGACACCCCCTTCCTTCAGGAAATGGTCCTGGGTACCCGCTGCCATGCGTGGGTGTTATCGAGCCCCCCCCAGGGTTTGCTCTAAGGAGGGGGGTGAAGCGGTACCCAGAACCCCATGGCTAGGGTAGGGCATACAACCGGTCTCCGGTCCACTAACCCCATGTACGGAAGGGAAGACGCCCGTTGACGCCCGGTGCGAGCCCGGCGGGAGCGTGTTCCGTGCCGTAAAGCCCCGCATCGGCAACCGATGCACCGCCAGCGGAGATTCATATATCAGAACATCAGGAATCAACAGGGTTTTATTTTCATATTGTTTCCGTCAATTTTTACGCTTCCGTTCTGATATTCACTGTTTTGACAGCTGGCGGTTAGCTCGCGACTTTAGCGTAACCGTCAGTTTAACTGTTGTATACAGATATTTTAGCGCAAATCGTGACGAAGACTCCAAAGTCTTCAGGAGTTGCATTGATGCATCCGCAATTTTCACATATTATGATATAATTGTGTAGCTTTCAAGGCACTTTTGTGTGTCTTTTCGCCAATTTTGCCGTTTTTGGCCCGTCATGATGTCAAGTGGCGACCGTGTATCTCAACGTTGCACTCAATTGACATCATGACCCAAGTATGTTATGAGGGTACATACTTCGGTGCTCAACACATCTTGGACCCGGCGAATAACTCCTCTTGGGCTTGGCATACCGTGGCCGCCATGCTGGCGATTTGGGACTATCCCAAATCATGGGCTCACTTGGCGACCCTGCCATTCCCAATACCGGAGGAGTTGGGCGACGCCCAAAAGATATGTTGGACACATATGACTTGATACCAATCCTATGGCACACTCTGGTCCAAGTCGGGCATGTGCCTCATTTGCCCCAACCATGAGTGTGCGCATTTTTGGCCATTTTGAGCAATTTTCCACTTTTTCTGCCCGCCGTGCACTATGTTGAGCCCATCCGTGCACGCCGGACGCATGGACCAATGGACCATATATGACATGGGTGTTATGTATATTGGTCCCCATGGTTCACACACCAAGTGGGCGAAGCGGAGCAACCTTCGTTAGGGTGCTAGCCCAAAGTGAGTGTGGGCAATTTTGCCATTTTGGCATTTGTGGACCCAATTGGGATCATCACCACGCCAAGTGGCATGGAGATCTTTGGGAGCCAAGGGCATGGGAGTCATCGTTGGACTCCCGGTGGATGGCGTATGGAATGGCGGATCCGATCTCCAAGCCGGCGTGCAGATATACTATTGGGAGCACCCCGGATTTTGGCTCATTTCAGGCAGCCAAAATGACCCCCTTTTGGGACCCCAATTTCAACCCCCCGTATGGTCAATTGGCGGCCCCATATCCCTATGCCCACAGGGAGCCCGGACCTAATTCCAAGTTGTACACTCAGATATAAGTCGTAGGTCCTGCCTCCTAACCTGTGAGCCATTGGCCTTGCCCTGGCCGGGCGAGCCACGCGTGGGAATGACGCCAATTTTGGTGATTTTGGCATCATGACCCCACTTGACGAATCCGTGTTGCCCTGATGCCGGAACCTCAGAGGGAACCAGGTTGGGTGAGGGCTCCAGGGAGTTCGTACTCGAAGGGCATAGGGTCAGTTGCCTCGTCCCTACCTCTGGCGGGTCCGGACGAGAGGTCAATTTTGGAGTTTTCGGAGCTAATATCAGTTTGGGCTGAAACAGCCCATTTTGCTACCAACACCTAGGGCATAATGGCGGGGCCATATCTCTGGCTCAGAGAGGAGTTGGGACCTGCCGTTCAGGGAGCATAGGGAGCCACTGTCGGTTGGCCTTGGAGCCCTTTGGTTTCCAGGAACTCGCCTGGGGCTGGGCGGGACACCCCCCCTATTGGCAGGGTTTCAGGGTCCGGACTGAGCAGGGCATGGGTTGTGTTTGAGTCCAAGAAGAGGCGCTTGGCCTGGATGGCCAAGTCCCTCATGGCTGCAGGGGTGGATGTGAAATTCCCTGATGAGGAATAGGGGGGCGGCTCCGAAGAGGAGGACTTGGTTTTCTGGATCCTCGTGAAAATCGGGGATCGGGTTTTTCGAGCGGTGCTTGATACCGGTGCAACACTTTCCATAGTGGCCCGGCGCCTGCTTAAAACTTTCAAGAAAACTAAGACCGTGGCCATAAGAGTAGGGGATGGGCGTACCATCCATTCCTTGGGGGGGGTCGATGTGACTATATGTCTGGGCGACGAAACCGTGACCCAACACTGCAGAGTGTTGGACACTGACGCCTTTGACATCGTCATTGGCACCGACTTTCTACGAAGAAACCCCCAGGTAAAAATGCTGTCCCTACAGCGTCCCTATTCTTTGCACTGCGACTTTGGCAGTGGGCTATTCTCCGTTCCTTTGGAGCTGTCAGGACGAAAAGAGTCTGGGCTGCGCTACGCAGCCAAGACGAACTATCGTACTGAAAACTACCAGCTGGCCCGTCACTTTCTTGAAAATGGACTGGCGGCCCTTCAGGTAAACCTGGATGAGATCCAGGTGGAATTGTTTGCGAGCCAACAACAGCACATCATGCAGTTGTACTGCTCGAAACAACTGAACAATGCTTTCCGTTTCTTCCGGAAAGCAATGGGTCTAGCGTATGCTAACCCTCCCTTCTCCCTGCTGGCGAAGGTTAGAACCAAAATCGCTTATGAGGGAGGAAGGGTTGTTATGTGCACCCCTGACTGGGGTTGCTCTGCTGAACATGCTTACTGGTGCCGTATGCTAGATCGAATGACCGTGGGAAGAGTGCAACTCCCCGACGGCCCCATCTATGTGCCTGAGGACTCAGACACAGCTATGCAGGCCCCTGAGTGGGCCTGTTTCCTGTCCATCGTCGATGGATCTCTCAATCCTGTACCCCTGTGTGACCTAGACCAGGTGCTACTAAAAGAGGTCATGGCCGAAAATCGTGGCCTGACCCTTTATGATCTCAAAAATCGATCTCCTGAGCACCTATCTGCCACACTTACAGGGTGTGAGTCTCCTGATGACTATCTGGAACCTGCAGCTGTAAAAGAGGATGCTGACGACCAACTGTCTGAGATCGCCAGCACTATTCCCTCCGTTGATCCCAGCTGTGTTGACCTAAAACATAGTGCTTTCCTAGCCCAGCTGTTGCTAGAGGAGGTAGATCTAGAGTCAACCTCTGAACCCGCTTCCCCTGTTGGGAAGCCAGTGCTACACATGCAGCCTGTGCACACAGGTGAACCCGTGGCCCGGAGTGCTGATGCTCTGGCGCGGCCTGCTGCTAATAACATGCCATTGTCTGAGCATGACACTCAAGAACTCCGGCGGCTGTTGTACCTGAAGGCCGAAGGTATTGAGCGCCAAGAGCGGCTGCAATACCTCAGACAGACCTGGAAATACTCCATCTGGTCTGAGGAGGACGATGAGTCCCATACGCTGCCTGATCCTGAGATACCTCTAGTGTATTCTGTACACTATGAGCAGCAATGTCCCCCTGAGTGGGACGATGGTACTGTACCTGCCGAAACTGCTGATCGGCATAAAAAGAAAGAACATGGAAAAAGCAACCTCCATGCTGAGGAGGATTTCCTTCAGAAACTCGAGAGTCTTAACCTTGACCCCCGCCTGAAGAAACTGCTGGTAACCTATGAGGAGGTATTCGGCGCCCGCCTCCCCTTTCTTGTAAAAAACTGGTCCAGATGGACCTGAAATTGAAACCAGAATTTGAAAAGACGCGAGTGAGGCGTCGTCCCTATCCCGCTCCACCGGAACAGGTCGAAGAAATCGAGCGCCAGATCCAAGAATGCATTGATGCTGGCCTCGTTGAAGAGTATAAACACGGGGACTATCCCCATCACTGCAGTCCCTGTTTCCTTGTTGCTAAACCAGGGTCGACTGCCCTACGTCTTGTTGTAGACTATGGTGAGGTCAACAAGAAAACCCAGAACCACTCAGGGAGTATTCCTAACATGGAAAACACCCTGGAGCGTATTGCCAAATGCAGGTATAAGACCAAAATGGACAATCTCTGGTTTCTAGCAGGTGGACCTACCCGCGGCAGCTCAGGAGCTGTTGGCCTTTATAACCCCTAAGGGTCGTGTCTTCAAGTGGAAGGTTATGCCTTTCGGGGTGGCTAATGCCCCAGCACTCTTCCAGGAGCTTATGAACAAAATTTTGTACATACTGAGGCGCAGGCCTCTAGTACAAGAGTTGATTTCTCGGGGTGCAGAAATGGAGGCTCACATCGACGACGTGAGTTTGGGTACTAATACCAAAGAGGACCATGTCCTTCTCCTCCGTGAATTTTTCATTGTCTGTCAAGAAAACCATCTCCGAATCAAACTGGAAAAATATGAGTTTATGAAAGAAGAGATGGAGTATTTGGGTTTCCACGTGGGGTATGGCTGGTGGAAACCAGCCGCGTCTAAGATGCAGCCCCTACAGGACATGCAGATTCGCGATGACCCTAAGAAGGGTCTACACGATGTGAGGAGTTTTGTGGGCGCCTGTAATTTCTATCGGCGTCACATCCACAATTTTACTTACTCCTCTGCCCCCCTCACTGACCTAATCAAGAAAACTACTCCCTGGAGGTGGACCTCCAGAGAGGAAGAGTGTTTCCAGGAGTTGAAGAAGAAGATTGCCTCCACCAACTGCCTGCAAGTGCCCCGCCCTGAGGGCGAGATAGTCCTGATCACTGATGCCAGTGATGTAGGGGGGGGCGGTACGATCTACCAATGGCAGGAGCTTAACCCCGCTGAACTAACCCACTGCCATTATCGTACTACTGGACTGAACCGTGATGGTTCGTTGAAACATGACTATCCTACCAGTGAGTGGCGACTGGTACCACTAGGACACTGGAACTGGAAATGGAACCAAGCGCGTTCCAATTACAGCACCTATGACCAGGAACTCCAGGCCGGTATGTTGGTGCTATCGTCACAATCCCGACTTCTGGGATCTAACCCTATTGTCTGGCTGTGTGACCAGGAGCCTGTGAAGTCTTTTCAGAAGGGCCCACCACCAGAAAAAGCAAAGCTAAAACGGTGGTGGACTTACCTGAGCCAGTTCAGGCTGACAGTGCATCATATTCCTGTATAACTGTCTGACTATATATCGCGCAACAACTTCGATGCGCTTATGGGTGAGAGCTCTGAGGCGCTCGCCAAAGAGGCTTTCCAGCGTATGGATGTCCAGCTTGACCTGTCCATGCGCACTGCTGGAATCCTGGAGGGTTGGAGTCTAACCGACTATCAGTCAGAGTATGAAGAAATTCTCCAAACCCTCAGCACTGGTCTCGAACCCCGTGTCATTGACGGGCACCAGTGGTATAAAAACAATCAGTACCTCTTCTACGAGGACCGAATTGTTGTGTCTGAGGCACGACTGGATGGGTGCCTACAGTGGTCCCATCTCAGTTCTGGTCACACTGGCGCTAATCGCTCAGTGGACTTCTTCCGTGAGTGTTTCTACTCTAGTCTAACCCTGACTGAACTGAGGTCGCGTATGCAGACCATTGTGGATGCTTGTGGCTGTCATGCCAGCAAGCAGAACGACAGTAGGGATAGGGGCCTGATCTCCAGCTTACCCATACCCTATTGTGCTAACTCTCTTCTCTACGTGGATTTCATCCACGGCCTACCACGCTTTGGCGGCTATGATAGTTGCCTCGTGGTCACCTGTGGTCTATCTCGCTTCACCCGAGTGTTCCCTTGTAATAAGAAAATCACAGGTGAGCACACTGTGAAAATGTTGGTCGAACAATGGTTCGAACCCTATGGAGCACCTAAGCAGGTGCACTCTGATGAAGATGTACGCATCCGCAGTGACACTGGGTGGTACAAACGAGTGCTAAATGCCCTCAACGTGGAGGTAACCACAGGTGTGCCCTATACCAACACGTCTAACCCTCTCTGTGAGAGACAGAACCGTGTGGTGGAGCAAAACTTAAGAATCCTGATGAAACAGGAGCGCACCAAGGACTGGGTACGCCTAGTGCCCTGGGCAGTGCTGTCCATGAACTCACAGCGGAGCTCTTCTACGGGTTTCACCCCCCACCAAACTGTTCCATGGAGGACGACCTGCTTGGTTCTTCAAAACCCCCTTTCCTGAGGACTTCAAGAGCCCTGTGGGAGATTGGCTGGAACACAAGCAGTCTCTGGCTAACCAGGCTGGTACTAACCTGAGGCACATTCGTGACCGTGAACAGAGCCGACGGAACCGCCTACGGCGACCGGCCAGCTTCAAGGTTGGTGACCTTGTTTTGGTACACCATTCACGCCTACCCTCCTGGCCACGTAACTGCCTACAGGACCCTTACTTTGGACCCTATCGTATCATCAGGATAGATGGATCCAGGATCCATGTCAGGTGCAGTCCACGTCTAGGTGGCGAACTGCTGTGTGCACCTAAGCAGTTGAGGCACTATCACTCCCCTGACGACTTGTCTTGGGATGAGTGGCGCCTCAGCGACAGTGAGATTGAACGTATAGACCTGGAGAACGCTGCCAGTCCAGAGGAGGCAGACGAACTCCAAGAGATGACTGCCGATGAGATGGCAGTCGATGGTTACTACGTGGTTGCAGGTATTGCTCGCCACGAGTATAAACAGGGCTGGAAATTCCTTACCCTGTGGGATGGCTATGGGTTGTCTGAGGCGACCTGGGAACCTATGTCAGCCTTCATAAAACCAGATGGGAGTATCAACCCCATCTTCCGCACTGAGCTCGTTGAGAAAAACGAGGGGCAACTCCTAACCCGTGCTGAGACTATATCCCAGCGTAAGAAGCGAAACTGATCTTCCTGTGTCAGTCTGTGCCCTGCAGACCCATGCCTATGGTTTCCAGCGTGAGCCAGGTGGCTGCTTATCATGATTGCAGCCACCCAGCGAGTGTGTGCCTTGTTGACCATGTGTTGCATGGGTACTGCCCTAATGTAATGACCTTGGAGAGCCAACGAAGAACGGTGGCTTACTACACCAGGGGGGAATGACAAGCAAGGTGTTTTGAGGCAAGGTGTGCCTTCCCTCCTTGGGGACAAGCGAGCCCACAGTTAGGACCCCTGACTGGTCCAGACGCATGGGGTTCTACCCTTCCTTACAGGGTTTACCATACCCCTAAGTGTGCTACGTATGTCTGTATGTGTCTCACTTCTCTCCCCAGCGTGGCTCCCGGAGACCGGGCTTCGCTGACGTCGGACCGAAGGTCCTAATTAGGGACTATTACCACTCCTATGGCGCCCAATTTCTTTGCTGGCGCCTATCCTTGGGGTAAGACGGCAAAAGCCCTACCTACTAGAGGGGAGGGGTGGCCAAGTGTGCTAAGGGCATACAAAACGCCCATTTTTGCTACAGGCCAAAAGCTAACGCACTCCCCTGCCCACGAGTAAAAGCACGCGGGACAGGAGACACCACTACACTACACTCACTAACGCCAGCACCGGCCTTCGAAGGCAGGGTGAGCAATCATCACTTGCACTCAACTCCTGCCAGGCCTGCTGACCCTAACCCCTACACACGCTACTGGGTGCTGCAGTCAAAGATCACTCAGGCCCTAATGGCCCTCCTGTGAAGAAGACAAGAGAACACAGCGCTCCTAAGCAGCTGTGGCCTAACAGGGGACGCCACAACGCGTTCCCCCTGCTAGGGCTTGGAGGGAAGGGGTGCTCTCGTTGCGTGCACAGCGCAGATGTCGTTGAAGTCGAACTGCCCTCGGCAGTACTGGCTGAGGCACAGTGATTTGATTTGTGATCAGCGCCCCTGTTTTGCTGGGGCAGAAAAATGGATAGCCGCCGAAGGCAGCTGCTGCGTGCACCAATCACCCTTAACCTCTCCCACCTGTACAACAGAGGCAAATGAAGGGGTGTTTGCGGCGGAGGAACGAAGCCACACTCCAGGTATTATACCCTTCTCAGTGTGACCTATAATACACTGTCCGCAAACACGCTGACGGATCAGCTCCCCTGTGAAGCAAGCAAGCTTTAAGAGACTCCTCAGGTTCTCTTACAGAACGTACCGAGGAGCCTCTTGGTAACCTAAACAAGGTTTACCGTGCGCAATTCGCGTGGGATACCCTTTGATGCATCATGTGCACGCAGGGAAGGGAGGCTGAACCACTGACTCAACCAGGAGGTGAGCTCCTCCTGGGCTAACCTACCTTACTCACCATGCATCGTGTGAATGCCGAATTGAAACGAACACAAAACAAGCCTAAGCGTTTTAAGCAAACCTACTTTAACGCCACGGCCGCACACGAACAAACGCTTTCTTTACTTACCTGTGAACAAGAAAACAAGGGTGAGTTTGGGGTACAGGTAAAGCGTCACAGCGTGTGGATGCCTCGATTAGGCACATGCATCGCGAGCACAGCGCATATTCTAACCCTACGTGCGCGCTGCACGCTCCATTCGCATCACATACCTTTCATTCCTGTTTTTACCTGTGCAGAGCAAGAGAGAAGAACACCCGACCCCCCAACGAGCACAGCGTTGACAACCCTAACGTTTTTACGAAACAACCAACACGAACGCAATGCGTGAGTGTGAGGTGACACTGACATACTTGAGAGATGGGTTGTTGACCTGCTCTGTGGTGTGGGCTGAATTTGAATACTTGACGCTGAAGTTTATAAAAATTTTGATGCAACTGTGCAAAAATTTCCTTTAAAACTTTAAAAACTACGGCTCATACCTTCTTTTCCAAAAGCCGTTTACGCTTGCGCAACCCTTTTCTTGGAGTCCGCTTCCTTTGCGCTTGTCTGCGACTTTGAGTTATGTGTAAAAATGACGATTTCCCGCGTGGTTTCGTCGATTTTTAACGATTTCACTTGCTAAATCGCAACCCCTTCCGCTAAACCGCAGGAATCACTCCCTGCTGGTGACATTTTCTATTTTTTCCAGCTCCTGGAGGTTTGTGTCCTCCATTGGGAGTATTGCTCCGCCCTGGCCCTTGGTCAGGACGTATACTAAAACGCTGTTTATACAGCGATAGCCGTTCGCATTAGAGCATTCGACTGTACCCTAGTGGGCAAGCATATGTGCTCTAGGGAGGGAGTCCTGGGTTCAAACCCCACTACCCCCAAACTTTTTCCAAAAGTTTTCGTCGCACGCCGGCGACTTTTGAGGAATGCCCCTTCGATGGGACATCATTCACGGTACATTACACTGTTTTTCAAGGGTACCTACAGTGTGATAGGCTTCTATGAAGTGATGAGGATATTTTTGGTAAGTTTAATGCATTTTCTGAGGTAATTTTGGGAATATTTGAGCCTTTTTCCTTGGTCCTACTAGCTTGATCAACTAGTACTCCAGGGGGGAGTAAGAAAAAGTCACTGCCTTGTCTTTCTTGGAGGGCTTGATCCAGGCCAAGCCCCCCCTAAAACCCTTTTGTTGATGCTAAGACAAACTTAAGTGTTTTTATCTCTCTTTTGTTGCCTAAAGTACACTTTCTCAAAGTAACTAGGGTTGTGACCCTAGCCCCCCCATGAAGTTCACCCCTACCACTCAACTGAGCGGAGGTACCTTCCTTCATGGAGGACATACCAAAATAAAACAGGCATTTCATGCTTGTTGGCCTTGGAGGTTAAGCCTAGTGGTCTCCCACCCCAAGACCCCTATACTCAATTGTTTCTACCACTTATTGTGGTCCCACTTTGTAACTGTTTCTGAAATCAGTTGCTTGGCCAAGTCATTATCTGTGTGGTCCTGACATCTATGCCCCTCAGTCCTAACCAGCACCATTTCACCCAAAAGAGTGCACATGAAGTGCCCAATGCAACCTCTGAGGCAAGAGTCAGACCAATTTTCATATAAAATCTTTTGTATTAACCATTTGTGATTGAATCTATGTGTATATACCTGCTTTGTCTATCTGCAGCCCTTCTGTGTTACACTGGATTCCAAAACCAATCATTGATTCGATCCATATCCTGTTCTTGCTCTACTTGCTGCTTTGGTTTGGGTTTTCCACTACAAAACCTGCAGGAATACATCAAAAGATCTAGGGCATAATTCAAGGACATCTTTCTGTTTGTTGATTGTGTGATTTGTGCCCCTTTTAGCGTGGGCAGAAAAATCCGGACTCGCCGAAGGCAACTGCTGCTGCACCAATCACCCTAACCTCTCCCACTTGTAAAGCAAAGCCGGATAAGACCTGGTTAGCGGCTGAGGAACCAAGTCACCCTCCACGTATTATACGCTTCTCAGGCTGACCTATAATACGCTGTCCTTTAACCACGCCGCAAGCAAGCAAGCTTAAGGACTCCGCCCATAGTCTTGTAGAAAGTAGGGCGGAGCCCTTGGTAGCCTAAGCAAGATCCATACTGTGTGCACTGCGCGTGGCCTATATCCCTTTAATGCATCGTGTGTATGCAGGAAAGGGAGGTGATTCACTATATTCTTTCTCCTACCGTTAACCCACCACAACCAAGCAGTGCGTGACTCAACCAGGAGGTGAGCTCCTCCTGGACTTACCTACCTTACTCACCACGCATCATGTGAACGCCGAAGGGAACACGGACGCAAAACGAACCTAAGCGTTTAAACAACCCTACGGCGAGTTACAAACGACCATAATCGATTAATGCATCGTGTGTCATGCATGCCCTTCTTACCTGTTTTCCTGCAGAAGAAGGACTGGAATGGCGAACAACAGCACAACACAAAACAAGCGTACGCGTTTTGAACAACCCTATTTTAGCGCCACGGCAACACGAACACGAACAAGCACTTTCCTTTTCGACATGTGAAGAGAAGAGAAGAGTGGATGGGGACACACAGAAAGCGCCACACCGTGTAATTGCCCAGATTAGGCGCCTGCATTGCAAGCACCGCGCATACACTAACCCTACGTGCGCGGTGCGTGCTCCATTCGTTTCACATACCTTTCATTTTCGTTTTGACCTGTGCACAGCAAGGGAAGTGAACGCCCCAACCCCCAACGAACGCAGCGGTGACAACCCTAGCGTTTTAGCGAAACTACCAACACGAACACAATGCATGTGTGTGACATGACACTAACATACTTGAGAGGCGGGTTGTCCGCCTGCTATGTTGTGTGGGTTTTTGTACAATACTTTTTCCTAAAGTTTATAAAATTTTTAATGCAACTGTGCAAAAATTTCTTTTAAAAGCTTTAAATACTACGGCTCATAGGTTCTTTTTCTGGAGCCGTTTACGCTTGCCCAACTCTTTTTGTAGAGTCCGCCCCTGCTGCGCTCGTCTGCGACTTTAGGTTTTGGCCTAAGAATGACGATTGCTAACGTCCTTTTGTCAATTTCGAGCGATTTGACTTCTTAAATCGCTAACCCTTTCGCTAAACCACAGGATTCACTCTTTGTTGGTTCCATTTTCTATTTTTTTCAGCTCCTGGAGTTTTGTGCCCTCCATTGGGAGTATTGCTCCGCCCTGGCCCTTGGTCAGGACGTTTACTGAAAAGCTCTTTATACCGCGATCGCCGTCCGCACTCGAGCGTTCGACTGTACCCTAGTGGGCAAGCATGTGTGCTTGAAACCCCACTACCCCCAAATTTGTACCAAACGTTTCAGGCGTACGATGGCGACTTTTGAGGAATGCCCCTTCGAAGGGACATCATTCACGGTACATTACATTAGGCTTCTATGAACTGATAGGAGTGTCTTTGGCTGGTTTAATGCATTTTTTGAGGTAATTTTGGGGAAATTTGAGCCTTTTTCCTTGGTCCTACTAGCTTGATCAACTAGTACTCCAGGGGGGAGTAAGAAAAAGTCACTGCCTTGTCTTGCTTGGGGGACTTGATCCAGGCTGAGCCCCCCCTAAAAACCTTCTGTTCATGTTGCGACTAACTTAATCATTTTTGTCTTTCTTTTGAAGTTAAAGTACACTTTATAAAGGTAACTAGGGTTATAACCCTAGCCCCCCCATGAAGTTCACCCATACCACTCAACTGAGCGGAGGTAGCTTCCTTCATGGAGGTTATACCGAAATAAAGTAGGCACTTCTTGCCTTGGGCCTTGTAGGTTAAGCCTAATGGTCCCCCAGTGTAATGGAGTAGCCCCTGAAACTTCCATTGTAGTGCCTTGCTCTACGTTAACCAAAAATCAAAAATAGAAAAAAGCTAGGGGCTTGAGATTTCTCTAAAATTTCAAAAAGAAAAATCCCCGAGCAAAGCTAATAAAATTTGCACAAACTCTCACCAAGACGAGGCAAACAGCACACAATACAACACAATTTTGTGTCTGACTTTTCCTCGTGGTCCCGGTTGTGCTTGGTGCGCGGAATGGGCTCGGCGCTTACCTTCACGATTGATATGACTCTCCTTGTAACAAATTGATAATCCACCACTTGAATTGAATTGAGTATTAATTGAAATTCATTTCAAAGAGTCCTGAGATACGAAAGAATCAGACCAAATCAAAGAGTGTCATCGAGGCACTCCATGCATAAAACATGTCGAACACATGGAAAAAGAGATGGAACGAAATTTGATCAAACATCAAACCTATAACTTAACCTCAAGACAAACATTGCATTCACTCGTGAGGTCATGAATGTAATTACACCACGGAGGTCAAAATACATAATGCATATCATGGCATGACACATGATCGAATATCGACTCGCATGATGAAGCATGCACACCTACTTGAGCCACCTCAAGTTGGTCATTAATCTAACATGGCAAATCAATTGCATACTATGTCTATTTATCCATGAAATGTAAATTCAAACAACAACATGGACCAATGTCGTGTAAGTCCACAAGAGTTCAACGAAAGAGTATCCAAGACTAACCTTCATTAATTTTCACGGTTCAAAAGCGAAGCATTGAACAATCAACCAACTTCAAGAGAAATATTGGCTCCTTGCAACAAGATGAAAATTCATGCCCAATTGAGAACAATACCATGGTAGGTTGGAAGACTCCCATCAATTGAAAAGATTCAAGGATAATTGAATTCATGGCATTCCAACAACCATTCACAACTCACCACAAGAGTGTGCAAACCCTTCGAAATTGTCACATGGACCAACATACACATACATGATTGTGACAACAATCCATTGGCACCATGAAGGCTTCGCGTGACGAACATGGTAAAGGGAACCTCACAATTCCTAATTTAGGGATGACCTTGAGTAACACCTCGTGATCGAATATGCATTCATTAACCATGGAAACCTTACGAACATTCACGGATTCTAATTTATGGACGGCTTTGTGTAACACCTCATAATTTGAATATACATTCATTTGCTCGAACACTCTTGGTCTCTCAGGGAAGCATGCATGTCTTCGACATTACAACAATACGCGTGGCTTCCGAATTAGACTGGTACATCCTTCAATTCAAAGCGACAATTAATTATGCTCGACCCATATTCAATTCATTCTTGGCGGCGTGACTCAGTCAATGGATAGTAAATCGAACTGACCAGGGAATGCGAAAAAACACCAGATTGGAACAAACAACATATCTGTCGAGACTCAATCATCCAAAATTCTGTCTTCGTCACTGGAGATTGCAACCCGCGACCTGTCCGGTCTCGGCCAACGACTGTCCAATTCTTGCAACTGGATTACTGAATTTCTGAGTCCTGACTGTTGACTGTCACCGATCCAGAGATGTGCAGTTCTATTACACTCCCTTCCTAAGCTACGAAGTCCCTGACTGAGTGGCTGATAACCACACTGATAGAAATGCACAGAACCTGGCATCTCAGGAATTCATTTGGAAACCTCATGTAGAATTCATCTGGAAATCTCATCTGGAAGTCTGCAATCTGTAAAGGAATCGGGAACTGGAAACACAACAGACACTGGGGGAGGGAACAAGCATCATTGCACAGAAGAGGATGGGGTGACAGTTCAGGGGGTTGAGAAAAAACAATGCGACTGGCATCTGGAATGTGACCGGCCCCATATAGCGGGGACGACGCTTCTGCCGATATATTTACCAAGATTCCACCCAAAAAATAGAAAAACAATACATTGGCCTTGACAACAATCTGTCCTTCAGGGTCTACCGGGAAAGCGGTTACCGACCGTGCATGTACACAGTCCGAGACTGATCTCGGGTCCATAATCCCATCAGTTGTCAAAGAAAGGGGGTGGGGGTCATTGGGGGGGTTACGAACCTCAGTAAATACATCCCTGCAGCAATAACTTGAAGACATGGGGGGGGACTTACATCATAACGGCTGCCCATCTATCATATGTTTCCCTATACATCCGTAGACTACGTATACCCCTCAACTCCTTGGCATCTGCCACTGCCAGAGGAACAAAAGGAGTCAGTCTGGCTCGTTCAGCGGCAGCTTGTCTCAAAATACATCTCCATCCCAACTGCTCTTCCTGCAACACATCTGCCCTTCCCTGCATGGTCACTGAACCAGCTGCTTCCATCTCCTCACACACATCTGTATTATGTCTGTAACAAGCATGCGAAGTTGTCTTTGCCTGTAGTGTACGTACCTGACTGAGTGTGAGGTCTATACCATGCTTGGTATTGTATGTGCGCCAGTCCTCATTAATATCATGTAAAAATGAGGTAGCTGGCTGCCACTCCGGTTCCGGGTAGCCGCGGTACTTCACATACCACTCGTATCGTTTATTTTTACCCTTGCCCACTTCCCTGTGGTCCAAAACTTTTTCAAGTATGTATGTGTCAGACTCCACCAGAAAGTCAGAGTCCGAATAGTAGTGCAGGGGTGGGGTCAATTCTTGATCCCGTTCCCCTTTCATTGATATGTATGGTTTGACACGCATGCTATCCAAAACCACCTCATGATCCCGTTCCGTTTTCACTCGGTACTGGTTTCGCCCCATACGCTGCATAATCATTCCAGGCCCCGTCCACACCCTGTGGAGCTTGGAATTCTTAGCCTTATCGTGCCCCCTGTACCACACATATTCCCCTTCCTGGTACACATGGGTGGGGTGGTCAGCTAAAAACTTTTTTGCTTGCGCATCGTGGATGCGCTGTAGCTGTCGCTGTACATACTGCCGATTTGTAATCATGTCGGCAAAAAATTTGACTGCATCCTGAGACCCATGCTCAGGAATAACAGGGGGGCAGTCCCCAAACCCAATTGGGTGGCGACCGAAAAGGAGAAAATGGGGGGAATACCCATGTACCGGACCAGGAATGTCATTTGCAGCCCAGACTGCCAAAGGCAGTAACTGAGCCCAATTCTTTTTCCTGGTCTGCTCCAAAAACTTTCGCAGACTGTCGATGACAACCTGCACTGCACGCTCTGCTCGCCCATTAGAACGAGGGCGGTAAATGGGGCTCTGCTTCATGTCGATGCCCGACAAGGAACAGAGTGTTGTGAAAAATTTCGCAGTGACCAAATGGTCATGATCACTAAAAATTTGCTGCGGCAATCCCATAAAACCAACCACTCTGTCCAAAAACAATTCAGCGAGCTGTTCGGCTGTAATCGTTTTTGAACAGGGCAGAGCGACTACATAACCAGTTAGCCGGCAAACCACGACTAGTACATAATCGTAGGTATTGCCGTTACTTACTACAGGGTCAGAGGACAGATCGCAAAAATCGATGCAGATGCTGCTGAAAGGGAATTCAGGAATGGGGGCTGGCTGGTTAGCCTCCGGCTGAGTGCCACGGCGTGGTTTGCATGACTGGCAAACAGGGCACCTTCGCAGCACATCTGAAATACACTTATCCAGATCTGAAGCCTTGCATCGCACTGAATATTTGCGGTCCATCATTTCTCTGGTTTTACGTACACCAGGATGGCTGAATGCATGCGTCGCTCTGACCACCTGGTCTAACAGGCCAGTGGGTACACATATCTTCCCTTGACTCCTCACCTTCCCTTCATGGAAAGTATACTCCTTCCCTTCTATTTCAATAAACTTGTCACTGACCATTTTGTCCCAGTGAGGACTAAAAAATTTGTCCTGTGCGTATTCTGGGGACCAATCCCTGGTCAGTACTGCCACTGCAGGGGGTATCTTGACGGTCTTGATATCCCTGACTCCCATCACCGAATCCTGTTGCACCAGATTGTACATCCCTGGTAAGTGCCAAGACATATGCTGAAATGCATCATACATCTGTGAAACAGTCATGTACCTGCGTGAAGCTGGTTTGGACTGCATCTGACGAATCCGACGTCGTTCTGCTCTGGATAACTTCGCTGTGCTCTGAGTGGAAGCAACAGACGGTTCTGAGGGGGGTGTCTGAAGTGCAACAGTTCCAGGTTCAGGAATAGGGCAAGTATGCATGAAAAATTCGTCCATGGCATAAAATTGACGTCCCTCAGAATCAATGCCACAGATTTCATCTGTCATACCCTCGTGTACAGATGAGACGCTGACCTCCCTGAGCGCCCGTTCAACCCTGGGAGCATCCCAGCCTTCTATCTGTACCCTTTCCACCTTTCGCTCATCCCCAGTGGGTTTGTTGACAGAAAATGTTTGTGATGATCGCAAGGGTTCAAAACTTTCTGGGTATTGCTTGTGCAATAACTGCCTGATTCGGTCCCTCTCTGCCCTCTCTGCAGCTTGCCAACCCTCCAAGTCGCAGTCACTGCCGTGAAAATTGGTATCTTGCGCCTCTCCCGCCGGATATGCCCAACGGGAGAGGGCATCCGCCGCTTCGTTGTCTTTTCCTGGCCGGTACTGAATAAAAAGATTGAACCGGCTCAGGAACTCATGCCAACGCCCACGGCGGCCGAGGGGACCTGAAATTGTGGTCAACTCCTCTTTATACCATTTTACTATGGCACTGTGATCTGTTTGGACCGTAACTTCCTGGCCCCCGATCCAGCTCTGAAATTTGAGCAAACAGGTCACAATGGCATAGGTTTCTTTTTCACGGGGCGTCCAGGCAATTTGCCCCAAATTTTTATGAAAATTTACTCCGTCAGCCCTTTGACCCTGCAATTTCCGGCTGTAAAATGCAACAGGCCTCCAAGATTGTTCATCCTGAGGGTTCTGCTGTTGCTCCAGCACACCTCCCACAGCATAATCGCTGGCATCACAAACAATTCTCCACTTACCGTGTGGGTTGGGAAGCCAGAGACCGTCCCCATCAACAAACTTGACAAGTTTGTCCTTGAGAATTTGAAAATTCTCAACCATCTCTGGCGTCCATTCAATTTTCGCTTCCTTCCCTGTCAATTTCACCCTGCGACGTTTTTTTGGTAATCCTGTGGCATCCCTGGCAACAGGTGCACTGGGATCCTGGGCCTCGTACCTATATTTGCCCTTCAGAGCCTCCATAAGGGGCTGGGCATGCTTGGCAAAATTTTCAATATATATTTGGTACCACCCCACAAGGCCCAAGAACCCTTTGAGACGCTTGGGGGTGGTAATGGTACGATGGTCCCAGTTTGCGACAGCCTCAACCCTGGACGGACAGGGAAAACGGCGTCCATCCTTAAGGATGTGCCCGACATACTTCACTGTCTTGCGGAAAAAATGACATTTCTCCGGTTTGACAGTGAGCATGGCCCGTTCCAACGCCTCAAACAAGGAAAATAGGTCTTCGTAATGTTTTTGAAAATATTTTTCAAGTACCTCAGGTTCCTGTTTCTGACTGACTGTCACTTTCCCTGGCACTAACTCCTCCCTCCCATTTGCCGAAAGTATATCATCTATGTATGGGCGGGAGGAGGGGCATTTCTTGGTGACGTGCTGTACCATTTCCTGGTACGCTGCCGGTCCCACTTTGACCCCCATTGGCAGGACGTTCCACTCAAACACACCAAAAGGAGTGCAAAACGCCGTGAGGTGTTTGCTGTCCTCCTCCAGGTGCATCTGGTGGAAACCATCCTCCAAATCAATCAGAGTGAATAAAAAATTTCCACTCTGATTGGCCAATTGGTCTTCAATGACCGGAATTGGAAAATTTTTTCCCTTCAGCTGGGAATTAAGCCAGCGATAGTCAATGACTAATCGCCACTTATTACTTCCCGGCTTTGGCACCAAGAAACACCTAGAGACCCATTGGGGGTTCGCCTGTGCCTCCCTTAAAAACCCACGCGACTCAAAATCTTTCAGCTTCTGCTGAAGCATAGTTTCTCTCAATCCCACTGCTCTGATGGGCTTGGCCGCCCTGGGTTCTGCACCCTCAATTAACTCCAGCTTTACAATGGCATGCTCACCCCGCGCCTCTTGAGCAGCTGGGGTTATATGGGAAGCATGCTTGGGGGTAAATACAGTACTCCCAAAGCGCTGCAGGAGTGCATCACGATACTTTTCAGCCCCAGGCCACATTTCGTCAGCCTGGATCACTGATCGTACATTTCTGGTATACTTGGACCTGTCGCCATATGAACTACCCAAAACCTGCACTGAATCTTTAAACAACCCTTCCCGATGGCCATATCCAATTTTGGCCTTTCCCTCAGAGGTGAATCGCTGGGATGTTGAATATTCTGCAGACCCCTTCAGAGGTGGTTCATCTGTGTCACTCTCAGACACCGGTCCAGGTGACGCCTCAGCCATCGAGGCCTCTGACAACTCATCAGTTTCAAGAGACCCCTTTTTGGCAGTAGGTCTGGGTTTCTCATAATCTGCACACCTGATCTTAAGTATTCGTCGCTGCTTCCTGTTCATTTGAGATCGTTGGGATTCGACGTCCTTGACTGCGCACAGGTCCTGAGCAGTAGGGGTATTGGGGATAGGATCAGTGGGGGCGTCCCAATCAGCATCATTGGGGACAGTGTGAGGGATCTTGTATGCATTCTGAACACTCTCAGGGGGGGGTTCTGTCCCATATGCGTCAAACAGTACAATACGATACGGAACTGTGGTACACAATTGCTGCCCGGTCGAATTCATGAAAAGGGGGGACCCCACTTCCACATCGATCCAGTCAATGGCAATTTCCCCAAAAGCCCAAAACCAAGGTTTGGACTTACGCACCGGGAGAAGGGCCAAACCCTTAGCACCTTCACCTATTACTTTAGTGACAGTCTGGTCCCACAAGGACTCAGGCGCATGTACCCATACCGCCTTGTCCGACCATGGCCGGTTCAAGGCTGACCTGGGGTTTGCCCCGTCCATCACAAGACGTTGCAAACCCCTACTATTACCGTACACATCAATGGCAAGCTGAAATTCCTTATTGTCTGGATCAACTCGGGCTGCCCAGGCCGCAAGCCGATCAAAAACCTCTGGTCGAACTGGGTTTACTTCATCCATCTTACGTTTCCTGTACTTCTTGAAACCTGCTTGTGTTTTTATATGCTGGACCCTCCTATCTGAGGATCGTGCTGGGCTCCTCTGAGCCTTACTGTTGGAAAGAGGCCTTGACAAGGGCGTGCACACCCCTGCGGACATATCATCCATGTCCGCCCACAGGTCGAGCTGCTGCAGATCAGCACACTCGGCGACTGGGAGCGTTGCCGGTGACTCCAGGCATTGCCTCCGTTCATAACCCCACCCATCTTGAAACCAATCTGGCGCCCACTGTGGATCGTCCCTTAAACAGTGGTCCTCTGGGGGTTCAGTCACTTCACCTGTGTGTTGTACCTCCGCCATACTGGGGATTTCCTGGCATCCCGTGCCACCTTCCTGAACCAGCTGAATGGCTTTAACTAGTATGGCCTCAGCACGATGTTCAGAAGCGTCCACTCCCAAATGCCTACCGGCACTCAGGGACGACTCCAGACGCCGACAAAGCGTCGGAGAATTCTGTTTTGGTACCGGTGGATAGTCACCAGCCACTGGAGCCCTCGACCCCGTCGATGCTCCAAAACACGTCACTACAACCGGCAGCACAAGAGCCATTACCGGGAGGACAGAAAGCAAGAGCTGCAATTTTTGCAGGTCACCAGGCGACTGCACCGTCAAGCCTGGGGTCTCAGAAGATACAGGATGATTCGTGTTTTGATTGTAACCAGGCTCCCCTGAGCCAGCCACATTCATGGGCAATATGATTCGATGTATGTATAATAGTGTGTGATACACATATGGCAGGAGTTCAATCAGGGGTAAGGATGGGGCAGGGGTAGGGGGGGGGGTATCAGGCACCCTGATGCTTGGCGCCTCCACCAAAGAATCAGGATAGTCAACAAGTGAAATCTCATGTAAACCCGTACTACCAAATCCATTTGTGCCCCTGGTTGATGTGGGTAGGTCCTGGACTACTGTCAGGCACGTAGGAACGTAATATTCAATAATGATCTGAGCGATTCTGTCGCCTTTGAACACAGCATAGGGCGATGAGCCATTATTATAAAGTATGACCTGGATGTTGCCTCGATAATCCCGGTCAATGACTCCACCCTTCACCTGCAAGCTGTGTTTCCACGCTAAGGAGGACCTGTCAGCGATCCTTCCATATGTGCTGGGAGGTCCCATCAATGAGACGTCAGTTGGAACCAATACTTTATCCTGTGGAGGGATTACTATATGCACAGCAGAATACAAATCATATCCTGCCGACTCGGGTGTTCCTTTTGTAGGAATGGTGGCATTTTCAGACAGAATTCTCACGTGCAGTGGCATGAGGCTGGTAGGACCTGCCAGGCAGGGGGGGGGGGTACTCAGACTCAGGCTGCTGTAAGAAAGGTTGAGTTTTCAGACCTGGTCTGGACTTTCCCAGATATGGACGGTCCTGCAGGTCAGCCTCACGCAATGCTCGCACTCCCTTCCTAAGGAATTGAGCATCCTCTTGCCTGTCCTCTAAGCAACCCTGAACCAACCTGCTTGCTCTGACATGTACCCGTACCTCAGGTCCGTGATCCATGACAATCATCTGGTTCCCAGGATAATATTGTACAGGATGGTGAAATTGTTCTGAAAAGGAAGGGCGGGGGTAACAACAGTCACACAAATGAGGAACATAATCGAGAAACGCGTTGTCATCACCGGTAACTGTTGAAAAAATTCTGCCACACCCTTGCCTGGTGCACTCGAACTGCCAAAAATATTGCAAGCGAACCCTCTGAAGCTCTGGGGGGGCGTCAAAAGCCTCAGGCAGTTCTGTGAACAAGACTGTCTGCGTTCCATACCTGATCTGCTGTCCATCGCCACTTCTGTCGTCCGCTGTACAATGACCAGCTTGATCGGACAGTCGTTTTGATGACTTCTGTGGTGCTTCTGCAACCACCTGTACGTGGGAAACATGATGTACATTCTCAGAACGCCCATGCTGATAATGGGGCTTATTGCGACGAAGTTTCACACATTCTGCCTGCACATATGCATCATATCCTGGCACGACGGCCAGCCCGTACCGAACCATAAATGGCAAACCCAAAATCAGGCGGGGCCCAATGGCAGCTACGTATACAAAAACATCCACGCATTTGAAAATTTTGAGTTTTCCATTTTTGGTGTAAACCGGCACAGAAACTGTCACTTTCACGCCCTTATCACCACCCTTGAGGCGGGATTTTCCCGCCGTCACCAACACGATTGGGTGTGGGGCATCTTCAAGTGGAATATTTTGAAATAGCTCATATCCACCAATGGCTACGAGCTCACTTCCTGTGTCCGCCAGGGCCAGAGTGACGATGGTTTCCTTGCCCATCGCATCAGGGAATTGTACCCGTGCTTGTACAAGTACTTCCCTCCTCATCTTGGAACCACGTTTGCCCCTGGTACGTGGTTCCCGGTAAATCTCCTCATCAAGGTCGTCCAGTTTGATCACATTCCCGTTGGCAAACTCTGCTCCTTGACCCACATTCAGCACCCGATGCGCTCCCACATGGTATAATTTCCTCCGTGTAGGTAACGGTAGGTCAGGCAATGACATCGGGGCGGTACTACGCCACTTCCGGAACTTATTCAGTTTTCGGTGGTGGCGGCGATGTCGCCTGGCCCCCTACGGGGCTGAGGGGCAGTCTTGGGCCCAGTGGCCCTTTCCGCCACACTTCTTGCATATGTCCTTGGACTGTGGTCTACTTCGAGGTTTGGACCCTGACCGCGATTCTCGGCTCCGGCTGCGACTCTTGGGTCTCCCCCGTTCAGGATAACGATCTTTGCTTCGACTTCGCCCTCGTTCGCGATCCGGTGGTTTCTCATACCCAGGAGTATGCCCTCGCTCACTTCTGCGATCTCCACTGCGTGGTCGACCGTCAGCACTGGACCGCCCTGGGCTCCGACCACGGTCCTGTCCGCTTTTACGGCGATCCGGCTGAAGGCAATCCTTCGAGGTATGGTCTGTGGCATCGCAATTGTAACACCTCAATTTATGAGGACAGTCCTTTTGAGTGTGGTCTTTAGACTTGCAATTGAAGCATCGACCCTCAGATTTGAGCTTGGCCGTAATATGTGACCGGCTTGACAGTACACTGCCATGTGGAGAATTTCTCCTGTCGTCATATCGCGACTGAGATGGCCCGCGGCCTCCGGTTTCTCCTCCACTGCGATCCTTGCTGTCCCTTCTGTGGTATGGGGACCTTGGCGTACCATCTCGATGTTGCCGACGGTCATCGTGTCGATCACGGCTGCCATTTCGACGTTCTCGGCTGCCGTCTCGGCGGCCCTGGCTGCCATCCCGGCGTGAACGGTGCTCATCTCGTCCCCGGGATCGTGATCGTTCTCTGGAAACTGCCCGTACACTGGCCGCTTCATCCGTCAAAAACTCCTCCTCCATCTCAGCATACTCGGCGGAACTTAAGAAAGGCATGACATGCATAAATAGTTCCCAATAATTGAATTCTAGGCCTCCATGATCTGCCTGAACTCGATAAATTTTGTTGTATGCCGCCTTAGTTGCAGCATCCTGTGGGCATTCTTTCACATGTCTGCGAAGCTCCTTGATGAGTCGGTCACGTGCTTGTCTGTGGGTGACGCCTCCCCTCACCAGACTGCCCTCCTCTGACCAGTCATTCATGAAATCTGTCCACGAGAGGGTCGTGAGGGGTTCATTGGGCAACGCACGTCTTCTCCACTTTGCTCCAGGTTTGTGGATGTTTACCATGCGACGTCCAGTGATGTCTTGCCACAGCTCCTCCAGGGATAAACCTTCTCTCCTTCTATTTTTGGCATGGCGGTCACGGACGTCTTCATTTGTCAGCGCCGCCAGAAGGATGTCAGACTGATGTTTTTCATCAAATCGCTCGGCGTAATCGGCCCTCCACTCATTGAATCGTTTGATCCACGCCTCTTGCGTCGCTCGCTCGCAATCCCAAGTGGGCACTTTGGCCATCTTTTTCAGTACTTCATTTACTTGGGGATCAAGCCACGAATTTGTTTGCGTTCCAAACATACCCTGTTCCGTCCGCGGGGCCTCACCAGAATCCTTCAAGTATTTCTGCAACTCATCCATCAATGGCACTGCCCGGACCTCCTTGAACGCTCGCATGTCATCTGGTACACCTGTAGGGCGTACTCTGTACTTCATCTTCATGTTATCGGCGCTCCTGCGTACCATATTAGGCACAAAATGCCCATCCTTCACATATGGCGCCACTTGCAACCACGTCAGTGGATTTTCTTTAGGACACCAATCTGGTGGAGGTTCGTCCGAGCTATTGCCCATGGCACTCGCCACCTCGTATGGGTGTGCATACGGGCGCACCATCTCAGATGCCTCACTTCTCGTGGGCAACGGGGCCGCGTGGTGCATGGGTGGCACCGAGCTCAGTGGCGGCTCTGGATGGTCTAAGACCACAGACGATGTTCCGGGGATGTCGTGCGCTGCTGTATGAGCTGGTGGTGCTGCAGCAGTGGGTGCTGCAGCCCCATGTGAGACCCTGGACACAGTGAAAGCGGCAATCTGGGCTCGCACATCCTGCATTGCCTGTTCCACCTGCGTTTTGTCCGCCTTCTCCTTCTGTAATTCTTCAATGTGACTCAGACGGGACTCCACGTGCGCTTTGTCGACCTTCTCATTTTGTGTGGCTTTGACCCTTCTGATTTTATCTTCCAACGCTCTGAGATCTTCAGAATTTGTGAAGTTGAGGTCCTGAATAGCCTCACCAAGGCGCTCCCGATCAGCCCTGTGATCCTTGTCGGAATCTTGGAGTTGCTGTGTGAGGGTACCTATTTGCGTCTTGAACTCCTCCCTCGTGACTTTCTCATTGTGGATCTTAATGTTCGCTTGGTCAAGGCGATCAATACTCTCCTGCACACTTTCGGAGACGCCCTGTATCGCCCTGGCATGATTCTCATTAGCCTGTGCGACTTCAGATTTGGTGGCCTTCTCGCACTGCATTTTGTTTTGCATATTTTCCACGCGGGCTAAATTCGTACTCAGTGCAGACGAGGCGTCCTCCAAAGACTTGTTTTGTGCAGCGGTCGCACTCGCCAGTTCCATCTTCGTGGCATATACCAGATCCAGCTGCACCCTCAGGGCTGTAGTGTCTACAGTGCCCGGGCTCGGACTCTTTGGGCCCTGTGGGGTGCGTGGGGAGCGATTGTCTGCTCCACTGACCTTGGCTGACTCTGCATAAGCCAGCAACCATGATTCCATCTCTGTGGCCTTGGTCATTAAACCCTGTGTCTGGGCAACGAGCTGGGTGTGTGATTTCTGCATGTACTGCACCCTTTCCTCAATTTGCCTGCTAGTGTCGCCCACCTGTTTCATTGCGGCCTCCGCCTTAGCGACTGCAGCAGTGTGGACACCCTGAATTTGTATGTGGATCTCCTGGTTGATTCGGGTTTCGTTCTCCATGGCAGCCTTGACCTTCTGTCCAGCAGTGCTCAGTCGGCCCTCGGTTTCACAGACCTTGTTGGCCACAGTGTCAATTGCCTGCTTCACCTCTTGGACAGAGGTCGCCACATCCTTCACACTGATCATGTCCCTCTCCATTTTAGCGGCCATTGTCTCCACTCGTTGTGATTCGAAGGCGATGGTTCGCACCGCTTCTGCCGCCTTGTCTTTCTGGCTTTTCGCCTCCCGTGCGCCCTGGGCAGCATCCTCCGCATGCTGCTTTATGGCCCCTTCAGTGGCTATCACCCTGGCCACCGCCGTGTTGGCACTCTGGGCTGCCTTCACCGCCGTGTTGCTGAATTCTTCGATTCGTCTTGCCATTGTGGCGTCCCCTGAAGGGGTATTGTGTTCTGGATGTGGTGCCCTGACACTCTGGCGCTCTAACTCGTGAATTCGTGCGCCCAGGCTATCCACCTCGTGCGTTGCTGCACCTTTGTGGACGTCCAACGTCTTCTCCAACTTGTCAATCCACTTCTCCGCTCGTTCAACCCGTGACTCAAGAATCTGGTTTTGCGTCCTTGGGATACCTTCGTGAGCCTCTTTTTCTAACGTAGATATCCTGTGCTCCAGCTTACTTTCGTGATGAGCCTCTCTTCGCTGGAGCTCGGCACAGTCTTGGCGACGGGCGGCCTCCTGCTGCTCCATTCGTGCCGCCAAGGTATTGACTTGTACCTCCAACTCGTTCATCCGCTCATCCAATCCACGATGGTCCGCAAGGAGTGCATTCCATTTGGATGTACCTTGTCTGTCTACTTCCTGGACCTGGGTCTGCACCACCTGGATCGCCTTCTCCACCCGGGCTGGCATCTCCACCACACGTGACGCCTCCTTGGTCTCCAAAGTTGTCACTATCCTGGACAACTGGTCCAATTGCCTCACGATGTCACTGACGTCGACGTCTGACCTTCGTTTCGACACCTCTGGTCTGGTCTGCTTGGCCGTCATCTTATGGATGGCTCTCTTGACGATGGTGTCGATGGTGGCGTCCGGTAGGGCCAAGATATCAACTTGGGAACCTTCATCAGGACGATGCCGCTTGCGCTGGATGAATGTAGTAGGCTTTCGTGATGGCGGTGGTGGCATATCGGTTGACGAGGAACGGGACTTGGTGGGCACATAGGTGATCTTCTTGTTTCCCAAGCCAAATGAGGCCCTTTTGGCTGTTTCACCATAGCTGACCCGCCGATTTACAGGGATGTTTGTCCCGTGTGCCGCCTCGTCTATTCCATCTCCAAACGGAGTTTCTGAAATGTGAGTCAATTTGGCTCTCATTTGCCCAGTTTGGGTTTTCAATAATGACCTTTTGGTCTCCGTGTGGATTGGGGTGAGCAATTGCTCGACTTCTTGGTCCCATTCTTCCATTTCGGCTCTATGGATTTCCTGAGCGCTCATGTGTCCCAAAGGGGATCGATTTGTACTGCTACCATGTAATGGAGTAGCCCCTGAAACTTCCATTGTAGTGCCTTGCTCTACGTTAACCAAAAATCAAAAATAGAAAAAAGCTAGGGGCTTGAGATTTCTCTAAAATTTCAAAAAGAAAAATCCCCGAGCAAAGCTAATAAAATTTGCACAAACTCTCACCAAGACGAGGCAAACAGCACACAATACAACACAATTTTGTGTCTGACTTTTCCTCGTGGTCCCGGTTGTGCTTGGTGCGCGGAATGGGCTCGGCGCTTACCTTCACGATTGATATGACTCTCCTTGTAACAAATTGATAATCCACCACTTGAATTGAATTGAGTATTAATTGAAATTCATTTCAAAGAGTCCTGAGATACGAAAGAATCAGACCAAATCAAAGAGTGTCATCGAGGCACTCCATGCATAAAACATGTCGAACACATGGAAAAAGAGATGGAACGAAATTTGATCAAACATCAAACCTATAACTTAACCTCAAGACAAACATTGCATTCACTCGTGAGGTCATGAATGTAATTACACCACGGAGGTCAAAATACATAATGCATATCATGGCATGACACATGATCGAATATCGACTCGCATGATGAAGCATGCACACCTACTTGAGCCACCTCAAGTTGGTCATTAATCTAACATGGCAAATCAATTGCATACTATGTCTATTTATCCATGAAATGTAAATTCAAACAACAACATGGACCAATGTCGTGTAAATCCACAAGAGTTCAACGAAAGAGTATCCAAGACTAACCTTCATTAATTTTCACGGTTCAAAAGCGAAGCATTGAACAATCAACCAACTTCAAGAGAAATATTGGCTCCTTGCAACAAGATGAAAATTCATGCCCAATTGAGAACAATACCATGGTAGGTTGGAAGACTCCCATCAATTGAAAAGATTCAAGGATAATTGAATTCATGGCATTCCAACAACCATTCACAACTCACCACAAGAGTGTGCAAACCCTTCGAAATTGTCACATGGACCAACATACACATACATGATTGTGACAACAATCCATTGGCACCATGAAGGCTTCGCGTGACGAACATGGTAAAGGGAACCTCACAATTCCTAATTTAGGGATGACCTTGAGTAACACCTCGTGATCGAATATGCATTCATTAACCATGGAAACCTTACGAACATTCACGGATTCTAATTTATGGACGGCTTTGTGTAACACCTCATAATTTGAATATACATTCATTTGCTCGAACACTCTTGGTCTCTCAGGGAAGCATGCATGTCTTCGACATTACAACAATACGCGTGGCTTCCGAATTAGACTGGTACATCCTTCAATTCAAAGCGACAATTAATTATGCTCGACCCATATTCAATTCATTCTTGGCGGCGTGACTCAGTCAATGGATAGTAAATCGAACTGACCAGGGAATGCGAAAAAACACCAGATTGGAACAAACAACATATCTGTCGAGACTCAATCATCCAAAATTCTGTCTTCGTCACTGGAGACTGCAACCCGCGACCTGTCCGGTCTCGGCCAACGACTGTCCAATTCTTGCAACTGGATTACTGAATTTCTGAGTCCTGACTGTTGACTGTCACCGATCCAGAGATGTGCAGTTCTATTACACCCAGCTCAAGACCCCTATAATCAATTGATTCTACCACTTATTCTGGTTCTGCTTTCTAACTGTTTCTGAATTCACTTGCTTGGCCAAGCCATATCGTGTGTCTGGCCTAACTCCTATGCCCCCAATTCCTAACTGACGCCATTTCATCCAAAAGAGTGTACATGAAGTGCATGGTGCTATCTTGGAGGCCTGGGTCTTGCCAGTTTTCACATAACATCATCTATTTTGTTCATAAACCATGGGAGCTGTGTATGTAGATCTGCTTTTGTCTATGTGCAGCCCCTCAGCGTTACACATTTTTTGATTGTGGAAGGACTTATCCTAATTTGATTGATAGGGTGCCTAAACTTGCTCTACATTACCTTTGTGTGGACCTCATTTTGAGTTGTGGAAAATCAGCAAGGTTTTCAAAAACATATACAAGGAACAAACACAAGTGAGGGCAAACCAGAAACCTTTTCTCCCCCCCCCCTGTGCCTCCTTAGTGCCAAACCCCCCCCGCACGCCTCGTCGGCGCCCACCCCCCCCCCCCCCCCCTGTGCGTCTCGTCAGCGCCAACCCCCCCCCCCCCCCCGTGCGCCTCGTTAGCGACAAAATCCCCCCCTCCCCTGTGCACCTTGTTAGCGCCGCCACCCCCCCCTAACGCCTCGTTAACGCCAACCCCCCTCCCCCCCCGTGCGCCTCGTTAGCGCCAACGCCCCCCCCCCTCCCCCGCTTGCGCCTTGTAAAACAAAGCGCAAGGTCTCGTTACCGAGCCGGGTTTACCCTGTCGAGGTTTTACACCACCTTTTAGGGGCCAAGGATGGGCAACACGTTTTAGCAAGCAACAGGAAGCAGCAAGCAAGCAAGCAGAAGGTCGGAAAGTCCTTGTGACCACACCGTGGCTCAAAACCGGCATCCGAGTAGGTCAAAACGACCGGGGAGCAAAGGCGCATCACCATAAACAGATGTCGTGACGTTTTGAGCCATCTAGCCCGTTCTACGGCCGATTTGGTGTCAAAAAATGGCCGTTTTTGGGCTTTTTTCGGGACGATAGTCCTGAAAGTTCAAGACGATCGCCGGTGTGTCAAGTAGGTGTTTCCGATGAGGGCCGTTGTTCTTTCATGTCGATTGGGCTATCAAAGGATGGCAAATGGGTGTTCAATAAGGCGTGTACCACGCCGTGGTGCCACACAGTGGTCCATTTTGAGGTGAAAATGAGCCGTTTTTGAGCCGTGTTTCAGGACAATCGTCGCAACCATGGAGGCACATCTCTAAAGCAAGCGGTCTTTCTTCAACGGTGATTTCCCATGTGTTAGGCACAACTAGGACCCAACTCGGTCCTAGTTCGAGTCTTGATTACCGAGCTGGGTTTACCCTGTCGAGGTTTTACACCACCTTTTAGGGGCCAAGGCTGAGCAACACGTTTTAGCAAGCAGCAACAGCAGCAGCAAGCAAGCAGAAGGTCCAAAAAGCCTTGCGACCACACCGTGGCTCAAAACCGGCATCCAAGTAGCTCAAAACGACCGGGGAGCAAAGGCGCATCACCACAAACAAGTTTCGTTGCTTTTTGAGCGTCTAGCATGTTCTACGCCTGATTTAGTGTCCAAAAATGGCCGTTTTTGGGCTATTTTCGGCTGTTTTCAGGACAATCGTCTTAAAAGTTCAGAACGATCGCCGCTACGCCAAGCAGGTGTTTCCGATGAGGGCCGTTGTTCTTTCATGGTGATTGGGCTATCAAAGGATGGCAAATGGGTGTTCAATAAGGCGTGTACCACGCCGTGCTGCTACGCGGTGGTCCGTTTTGAGGTGAAAATGACCCGTTTTCCAGCCATGTTTCAGGACAATCGCCGTAACCATGGAGGCACATCTCTAAAGCAAGCGGTCTTTCTTCAACAGTGATTTCCCATGCGTTACGCAAGACTAGGACCCAGCTCGGTCCTAGTTCGAGTCTTGATTTAATCTATGGTTCTATGGCTCAGTTAGTGTCAAAAAAACGCCGTTTTGGAGCCGTTTTCAAGACGATCGTGCTGAAAACTCAAGACGATCGTCGGTCTGCCGCGTAGGTGTTTCCAATCAGGGCCATTGTTCTTACATAGCAGTTGGGTCATCAAGGGAATGCAAATGGGTGAGCAGTAAGGTGTTTGCCATGGCGTGGTGGCACAGGGTGGGCGATTTCAAGGTGAAAAGAAGCCGTTTGTGAGCCATGTTTCAGGACGATCGGTCCTGGCCGTGGAGGGACATCTGCAAAGCACGCGGGCTTTGCTCCACGGTGATTTCAAATGCGTTAATCAAGACTCGAACTAGGACCGAGTTGGGTCCTAGTCTTGCGTAACGCATTGGAGATCACCGTTGAAGAAAGACCGCTTGCTTTGCAGATGTGCCTCCACGGTCAGGACGATCGTCCTAAAACATGGCTCAAAAACGGCTCATTTTCACCTCAAAATGGACCACCGTGTGGCACCACGGCATGGTACATGCCTTGTTTAAAACCCATTTGCCATCATTTCATAGCCCAATCGCCATTAAAGAACAACGGCCCTCATTGCAAACGCCCACTTGCCACACTAGCGATCGTCCTGAGTTTTCAAGACGATCGCCCTGAAAACAGCCCAAAAACGGCCATTTTTTGACACTAAATCAGGCGTAGAACAGGCTAGCCGGCTCAAAACGCAACGAAACGTGTTTGTGGTGATGCGCATTCGCTCCCCGGTCGTTTTGAGCTACTTGGATGCCCGTTTTGAGCCACGGTGTGGTCACAAGGACTGTTGGACCGCCTGCTGCTTGCTGCTGCTACTTGTTGCTGCGGCTGCTGCTTGCTAAAATGTGTAGCTCAGCCTTGGACCCTAAAAGGTGGTGTAAAACCTCGACAGGGTAAACCCAGCTCGGTAACCAAGACTAGGACACAGCTCGGTCCTAGTCGTGAGTCTTGATTACCAAGGTGGTTTACCGTGTCGAGGATTTACACCACTTTTTAGGGTCCAAAAATGAACAACACATTTTAGTAGCAGCAGCAGCAAGCAACATTTGACCCATGAGGCGAAGGGCAATGAGATCCTGGAGGCCTTGGGCAACACCGTAGCAACAGGGGGATCGGATTCTACGGGGGCGACGAACTCCTTCCAACGGGCTCAGACGTCCCGCTTGGTGCAAATAGGACGTGAGTAGGGGGCACCCGGGACGGTCCGGTGGTATTCCGACTTATAGAGCGTGTAGAGCTCCGAGAGGGTCCTCCACGAAGACTTATGGACCCTCATGTTGAGCACAACTTCACACATGGCGGTGGAAGAGAGTAGGGAGGCGGCATATGCTTCAACGGTGCCCTTGCATGCGTCATCCGTAGTTCGGGTAGAAGTGGCGGTGCTTGCGCGCAAGGCCGTTGCCGCCACATTGAAGCACGACCTGGGGCTTCCTAGTGGGGTTCCTTGTGACGAAGCATTCCTTAGGTAATACATTCCAAAGGCCACATGTTATACGAAAGTGCTACAATTCCGCGTCGGCACCTACAACAAAATGGGAAAAATGTGAGTCCTAAATGGGACTCACCCCCAAGGCCAAGGAAAAGATGGTGGAATGGACAATCCAACATTGGCGGCGGAACGATACTCAAGCGGCTTGGCAGCTAAGGCAATTCGTTGCTTTAGTGGCCGAGGCTGCAGGTGTCACGTTCGACACTAAGGACGGCCCATGGATGGTACTTCCGCTTCTTAGAACACCACCCCAACCTCACCGAACGGACCATCCAACTCATTGAGTTCTCAAGGTTCAAAGCACAAGATCCAAACATGATTTGTGCTTTCTTCAAAGAGATGGAGGCCTTTGTGGCAACCACTTTCACTAACGTTATGCCTAGTTTGCGGGTAGGCATGTTGGATGAGTTTCGGGATTTCATTACCTATTCCGCCAAGAAGACCAAGGGTGTAGCGTCTAAGGGTGCCCGGCAAGTGCGGTCGTCTTTCTTCTTGGACAAGGGTTATACATCTTCTCCCGGTCGGACTTGGTACGGTCAATCAACCGCAACTTTTCATTGACGTTCATTGTCCGGGGAGATGCCTACCCCGTGGCCGGGGGCAATTGGACCCAACTCACCGTCTCCTTGGCCAACTTCGACCGTTTGGGTGTTGAGCATGGCCAATTTTGATGACCAGGCCATGGACACCCTTGTGATGTTGTGGAAGAGCGATTGGGAGGTACTCCTCTCACCTAGTGCCTTTCACTCGTTCTAGTTTTGATCTAGTTAGCCTCGGACACCGCTCACTAGAAGCTAGGCTAGACTAGGCTAGAACGAAATTAACCACCTCCCATGTCTCGTGCTTACATGATTCAAGACATCATCGACATGGGGCTCGCCCAATGGGGGTCTCCAAGGCCTCCAAAGTTGGGGTCTTCTAGCTCTTGGTGGGGTTCAACTCCAGATGAGGCATCTGAGAAGGAGTAGAACAACAAAGACAAGAAGACCCCAACAAAGGCACTGTAGATTGACAAATGACAAAATCATGATTGGCAGATCACATTTGACTACAAAACCTTGGTCCAATCATTTAGAGCACAATTCCAATTGTGGCCATGGATGCCCAATGTCCCTCCGAAATCACACTTGCAACACCAGTGCGGCCAAACACAAAGTGAAGCTCCAAACTGAAAAATTGTTGGATTACACCAACTAACCACTCACGAGTACCTAGGAATCTCCACGTGGTGCCCAACACATCACCAAGGCAGCCTACAAGCTTCATTCGGCTACATCTGACGCAGATGCGCAAAATGGCCCCGAATTGGGCACCTAACCATGAACGCAACCAAAGAATGGTGATTTCTCAAGCGTACCAACCCCCCAACTTCACTAAGCTCAGTCTCATTTGCTGAGGTAAATAAGGAAAACACAGGTAAAGGACGCAAATTTCGACGAAAAATCGATTACCTGCAGTCAATTCGACGAAAGTCTATATAAAGTAAATAGTGCACCGGGTAAACCAACAGTCAAAAAACCCGATCCCAGCTCCTCGGCCTCCAATGTGGCAAAATTTTCGAGAAATTTCCAGAACTCTGGAACTCGCACGCGAATCTCATTTGCCGAGGTTTTCCCTTAAGCCACAAATGAAGCGAGACATGCCAGAATCAGTGGCATGTTTTATGAATTTGTTAAGTTTTTTTGCCAAATTTGCAGCCGGGCCCCAAGATTCCTGGGCAAAAAAAACTTGGGGGCGGGCTTTTATTCGGAACTGCAGGGTACGGGCATGTGCTTCTGTGCATAACAGTGGCGCTCGCCCTACCGTTTGTACCTACATGCGATCGCCGACGTCTCATCCCCCCCCCCTCGTCTATCATTGAAACTTGTCTTCCATTCGAAGGCTCCCGCGCTGGCTGATGCACAGCTACGCCTCCACAGTGCACCATCCCGACGTCCAGGCTTTCCAGTATACCATAACTGCTATCATGTCTCATAACCTCCTGCTTCCTCGGCGTCCCGGTTACGCTCTGACAGCAAAGATGTCTCACGTCTTTGCCAGCGATCTGCACACAAGTATCGCAACAGTTCGGCCGACATACTGTATGCTGCGGGGCTTCACGCGAGTCGAGAGCACAAGATTTCGGTCTGCAGGAGTGTTGGCTGTTGCATGCAGCGTAGCAGTCTTCTTCATTGTGATCAGCACCACTGCATCGTCAAACATTTCGGTCTTTCTGCAAGGCCACCTGCGCCAGGCGCCCGGATTCCGTGCCACCGGGACTATTGCCCACCTCCGACGTGCTAAAGGCGGCTTTTCAACGCACCAACCACTTGCAAGCCAGTCCGACAGCGGTGCTACAGCGGAGACCTCTCCTGTTACTTTGGTTCCCGAATCCAAGCAGCACGCATACCACCTAGAACCCCAAACAGATGCCCAGGACAAGGACTCCACAACAAGGACGCACACAGAAGAATTGGGTTTGGAGGCAACTGCCGAGACGGTCAATTTGGCAACTGATGATGTGGTTTGTTGCCCTGTGCTTTCATCGAAACTGCTGCTTCATCGAAACTGCTGCTTCTGCGCCCAGCCAGCTCCCTTGGTTGCGCAGGCTCCGACCAACAGTGTAAGGTCTTTTGTAGGGAAGGGGACGACATAGAGCCGTTTGTTCCCAGGGTTTACCCCGCATCATCTCAGGAGACGCGCACCGTTGGACAGCTTTCGCAACGAAAATCCTCCGGGTCAGCGACCAACTCCCAACAACCAATTACTTTCTTGTGCCTATTGTGCATGGTGCCAGGCCGAACTTAGGCGGACCAGCTGTCAAACTCCTGCTGTTCGCAGTCATTTGTTTGCGCTGCTGCGCTTGCTTGCAGTGCGCACGTGGTGGTTATCGGTGACGCTTCTTGTGCAGAGGAAAAGACAGACGTGGATGATTTTGGGGTCCTTCGTGTCCGTGGCTGCAGCCGCAGTCAGCGTATTTCATTGGCTGCGGAGGAAGGGAATTCAACCCATTATTGAGCGTATCGCAGGGCTATTCGGCATCCGTGGGAACAAGCCCACACCCCGTTTCCGGGCATCCGGGGAACATGTGGCAAGCGCCAACGAACTGGGAATCGGATTAGAAGGTGCCCTCATGCAAATCTATGCTTTCGCCTTTTTAGTAAATAGCCTGGCACATTCGGCGGTTCAGCAGCAGGCCTCTGGGATGGAGTTGGGGTTGCAGGGAACCCTTGCGCCCAAGCTGCACGTGAGCTCATGTGAGGCGTTGAAAGGTTGTTCCAAGTGTGTTGGGATCCCCCGAAAATTTGAAGGTGCACTTTAGACGCTGACCTCTATTTCTGCCGGTCACAGTTCCCCATTGAAAGTAGCTGGCCTGCTGCTTGATGCAGGCCAGAAAGTCATCATATCATGAAGCCCAAGAAATTGAAAAGCCCCAAGCGATTGCACGTGCTAGAGGAGAATGGCATCCCTCCTTTTTCTGTGTGGTTCAGATGTGCAATTGTTGAAACAACAAGAACAGGAATGTGCATCCTCACCACAATTCTCATCCACATCAACATGACAATATTTGTGAGGGCAAATATCCCTGCTGCATGCCAACATGCCACACATACAAACAACCAGACATTGGTGCTTGCACACATGCCAGAATGACCGGCCATTTCAAGAACATTGTTTGTCTGCAGTTTGATCCTGGTGTTCCCAGTTTGTGTTGTTCTCCTGGACATGATGCTTCCCATATAGCTAGGGGATGTGCAAATCTGATTTACAGGCATGAAGGGTCCTGTCCGCAGAAATGTCCCCAATTATCCAGTGAACCCTGCAGTGGACATCCAGGCCATCACAGCTCCTGTTCTGCTGGATTTGGTGGAGCTCAGGGAGAATTTGACTGCTTTGGTGGGCGCCAGCAACCCAAGGCTAATCCAAGTATGAGGGAAGCTTGTAGGTTTGATGATGTTAGCCTTGTTGTTGGATGTTTTTTTGGAATTCCACAGGCAGTGCATAAAAATCCAGGGTGTGTGAACCTGCAAGCATGGTTGGTCACCAGTGTCACATGGGCAGTGTGGTGCCGCGACTGGCATCACTCCACAACAATGGTGCAAGGTGGATAGGGGTGGACAAGGGGACAATCACCTCAAAAGTGTTCAATCGTGGGCAGGCATTGGACAGGAATTTCCTTATATGGCCCACTTGGCCTGACTTCCACCCCCCCCCCCCCACACAGAAACTATTTGTTTGGTTTTTTTTTCCACTTGGCCCAGGAAGGCTGGGAAAGAACGCTGCACAACCTCAAGAGTCCTCCCACGTGAATTCAGTAAGTTGGGTAGCTCAGTCGTTAGTGGGCATGGGCTGTAAGGCATCGATATGGGGGGGGGGGTAATGTGTTCAATTTCCACCTGAGTACTTGTTTAGCACAGGGCTGATGGGCCCAGTTGTTTGGGTTGGTGGGTAGGTGGGTGCCTCTTGGACCCCCACCCCATCCCCTGTGAGCGTAGCCCAGGTGCTGTGCCCCGAGCCAAAAAGTGGCTGCCTTAACCCCCCCCCCTTCCCCCACCCCATGGCTGAGCAAAACCTTGAGGCGATGAGATCAAAACTAGGAAGGCCTGCTTTAGTTAGAAACATAGCACCCCCCCCCCCCCCCTGCATGGGGGGACTACTTGTGTACCTGTAGCCCGAGGGTGATAATCAGCGTTTAGATTAACCATTTATAAAATCTTTAACTTGTCCCACAGAAGTAAACCCCATGTTGGCCCCAAAATGGCCAACTGTTTGTGGTGGGGCTCAAGGACCCCCACCATTGGCTGCACAGAACAAAAAAATGGCAGAGTGGTCTCATCAGACCAACCAAGACCACCCTCCTCCCGCCCCCCAACAAAAATGGGTTTTTTAGTGGGGGGGGGGGGGGGCTTGTGGGGGGATCCAAGACAATCCGTCGCAGAGGTTTTTTCCAAGCAGCTCCACATACACCATTGCCCATTTGTGGACCGCGGCTCAGGAGAAGGGAAATAGCAGTGGTGTGTACCTAGAAGGGGTTTTATATTGCCATCACCTCTTATTGAATCGGAGTGTCATTCTTTTTCCGCCACTTCTTTTCACAGATCATACACATTGTCCCTGAAAAATGGACGGCAATGATCATTTTTTGCAACCAGCAATTCATTTGTGAAGCAACCGTATATTTTTTGTGAGTTGCCTCATTTTTGATGTTTCTTTTGCAGAAACCATTGATTGCTCAATGTAGTTTGCAGCAATTCTCTGTGCATTGTATGTGCGTGTTATGACTGCTTGTTATATCTGATCATTGCTGATCAACATTTTGTTGAAGCATATGATGTGACATTTGTTCCTGAGGGATGTCCAACAGCGACAACCTCCCCATAGCATCAGTAGCCCCCCCCCCCCCTTCCCAGCGGTGTGGGGATGACAAGACAAGGAATTCCAACCAATGTGACACCTTATCGGATGAAGATGGGAAAACTAGAAATTTTGTGGAAAAAGGGGTGTTCCAGTATTGATCTAGTATTGTTCGAGGGCTGGATGTTCTAGCCCAGAACATTCTAGTCTCAAAATCCTAGAACGTTCTCGGCTATAACGATATTGGGTGTTCTGGTGTGCACCAAGGGTCTGTAAGTTACTTGACTGTAGAGACGTTAGGTGTTTACATCAGCGTGTGGCGTTTGTGCAAATGGATGTTGTCCGTGTATGGGGATGTGGAGTGAATTTAACATGCATTGTGTTGAGTACACACACACATATCTCTCGGGGACATTCAGAACCTGCCAACACGGAGCAAATTCGCACTTTTTCAGGGGTTTCTCAATTTTTTGTCCAATGCACCAAAATTTCGTTCCGTAGGGGTATGTATACTTTTTGAAATCTGTGAGAAAAGGCCATTTCTGAAATGTATGGGTTTGGGGGGGGGGGGGGTAGTCGCATTTTTGAGCACTAGAGCTGCAAAGTCGGCACGCAAACATGCGCTGAATATTTCATACACTTTTATTCCGAATCGTCGTTTGCGTTGTTTTTTCCAGGCACCATGCTTATGGTTGGGAGCATATTTTTTCAGCTTTTGCCAATCCTGCAGCCTGCGGCTCTTCACTGGTACCCACCCAGAATTGCCCAGAGACCATCCGAGATTCCGTCGCTTTGTTAGCCTTCCGCCACCTGCAGGAGGCTTTTTTGCTGGGCTGGCAGATGTGCACCGGGAAACACGCACCCACTCTGCGCCCCCAGAGTGCGCTTCTTTTGCGCACCAAAGGTTTCTGTGGTGCATCGGGGGAAGCAACAGCACGTTGCGTGAATTTGTATGCGGACATGGTGGCTGCATGTTGACAACAAAAGGCAGCAAGCAACACAGGCACCGTCCAAAACGGACGAAAATCTGAAACATGTTGTCAGTACAGCATGCAGACTTGGGGTGTTCCAAATAGCCTTTTCAAGACCTTTCCGAGTATACCCCACATGCCCCCCCTGCGGGACACTCAGCAGGCACAAATGAGGCAGCAATGGCACCGACCCCATGAAATGTTCCGTGTTGGCATGAATGTCGGTGTCCCCAAGAGAGAAATGTGTGTGTGTGAATATATGACCTGGTGCCATGTGACCGCAAAATTGCCCAAATTTATGTTTACCACCTTGGCACTCATCTGCATGCTGCATCTGTGCTGAAGTATGCCATGCAGGGTCCACCAAGCCCCGTGTATGGTTGTCAGCATGCATTGCCCATGGTGGATAATGGCACATAGATTTCACAGAGGGGGTGCCCACCGCCTGCGACCGCTTAAGAAAATTTTCGTACACGTCTACGGATGGCATAACCCATACACTCCCTCCCCCAGTCCCTCCAGCCCACCCGGCCTCCCTCCCTCCGTCCCTCCAAGTGTCCAAATTTGGTCCTTTAGCCCCATCGTCCCACGAGCAAGTTCCGCCACCAAATCTTCCCGCTCCTGAGTGATAACAAAGCGGCCCGACTTCAAGATGTCTTGGGCCTCTTGTTCCTCCCTTTGGCGTTTTTCTTCTCCTTTTGTCTCTTGTGTTGAATACTCTCCTTGGGAGCCATGGGATACAAATTCCTGAATGAAAACATAAAAATGAAAATAAACAAATAAATAAAAAAAATGAATGCAAAAAAAAACATGAAATAAAAGCAAAAAAAATGACGTTTAGATCTTCTTACAAAACGCAACAAATGAACGGAACGAATCATCATTTTTTTCATCATCATGACGTCATCTGCCTATGCAACCGTTACTTTCGGGTGCAAAAACGGTTTTTTCGGTTAAAATTAAGATGTGGTGAAAAGTACTTTCATGGCACAGAGCACGAGAAAATATGTGCGTAGAGGGGTCACAACCCATAGTACACTTGCGTGGAGCCCTCAAAAGGGGGGTTTTGGCCAAAAAAGGGCATCTCAAGCGCCTGCGACCGCCTGCGACCGTGGGCACCCCCAGAGTGATAGCACACCATGCCAATGCCACCGCGTTTCTACCCACAAACGAAGAATGCCAGTTTTGTTGTGAGTTGCATCCTAGTCAAAGAAAAAAAGGGAAATTTGCCCACGGTGGAGGTGACGCCTATGTTGATGCAAATGGGGCAGAGAGGTGAGAGCAAACTACACAAAAATGCTCCCTGCTACAATGATTATTCCCATAATGGATCTGCAGTGTTGGAGGATGGTGGGGCAGGAGGCAGGCGTGGGAGGCACAAAGTGCAATGACCTATGCACCACCAACCACACATTCTATGTAGCCGACTGTGGCGAAGAACATCAAGGACAATGAAGTCAAAATGGGTCGCAATCTCCACCACAACCAAACCGTGCTAGTTAGCAAGGGAGCAAGCAAAGTATAGTCCAAGGCATGCCAGGTTGCCTAGGTTACCTGGAGCCTCCTATCCAAATTCTTCGTCCCTCCAAGAAGATCAATTTTGATAGCCTCCATTTCACATTGCCTATGTTATGTCGTTGCCTTTGTAGTGGAGTCGTGTCTCCGTCATTTCCACCACCACTCCGTTACTCACAGAGAGAGATGATTGTGACTGTTACATTCCTGTTTTTTGGTACTGTGTATTGTGGGGCCAACACCTGCACCATGCAAGATATGCTGCAGCACATGGTCCCATGGATTACAGTACCATTGCAAACCTCTCACAAAATTTTTTATACTCTGTGGCAAGCAGTCTAGCCCTGCCACAAAGGCTTCGGCTTCTTTCTTCCACCTCCCTCTACCCTCCATTTTCCTTTTCCCATGCATTAGAACTTAGTCCCAAAGTCCACCAAGCCTGGCACGACTTGTAAAGTAGGGTGAAGCCATCCCATGGAGCACTTGACACGCATGCATCGCATTGCATGCGCCTAAACTCATATTAGTGTCACCATTTGCAGAAGCCTTTGCTCCCCCTTCCTCTTTCAATGATGCACCATTGCACATTACCTGAGGCATCCACATCTCTACCTTGAATGCTGATGTTCAACCTGTATCATGATGCAAAAACTGCATCCATTTGCACAAATACCTTGGATCCCAGACCCCTATGTGGTTTGCACGCATGTACACAAGTGCGGATGGAAGCCATGTGCCACATGACAGCGCCACATAAAGTGTCTGCAGCTTGCCAACTATGTACCGCCTGCTAGAAGCTAAGATGCAGATCTGGGCCTTGAGGTTGCACATATGCATTTCCAACACACTATACTCGATGCTATATGCCATGCATACGGGCTAACAATGTCACACGTTGCTGCAGTTCTATGTATTTAGCCCTTGGTGTTGCTGATGGGGTGTGCACCCTGTGCTGTTGGCCAAGCAATTCTTGGTGAGCAAAAGTGACCACGCACACATGGCGCATCTTTTTGGTCTGGAAAGTTGTCCTGCTTGTCACTACAATGCACACAGCTTGGGAAGGCAAGTGAGTTACCAGGTGTTGCCCCCAGCCTTAGGGTGACTGGCCTGTTTGGTTGTCATCCAAACATAACCACCAATTCTGGTGTTGTCTCTGTGTACAGGTGGCAAAGCAAATCTTTGGTGCTGGGGGCAAGAGGCTTCGCCCTGTTATTGTGTTCTTGGTGGCACGAGCAACTGCTGTAGCAAGTGATCTTGGGCAACTCACGCCTCAACACCGCAGGTCTGGGCATGTGTGCACATTCATGCGCAGGGACATCTTCAGTATGGCAAGCAATAAGGTAGAATCACTGAGATGCGTTCCATTTAAGTGGTTCCATGATTTTTGCTTTGTGAATGAGAAACTCAACCAGGGAGGTGGGTTTGAGAAGAAATCGGATACCATGCCCCAATTTGGAACCCGTCCCCCCCTTTTGTTAAATATTGCCCCACTGGGGTATGGCATTTTACAATGCAAACCCGCGTTGTTTGTTAATGATGTTTTTGGTGGTTGATTTTTGATCACCATGTGGGGGACCCGAGAAAGCAGGAGTAGCAGTTTGCAGATCAGAGCTGCACACCCACCCAGCACACAGTGAGATGGGAATGGGGAAATGGGGAATGGGGAAGCCTGTGTGCATTCAGCTTCTCCCGCAGGTTTTGTTTGTGCATAGCAAAACAAATCACCTCGAAGAGAGGTTGTTAGATCAAGCGCAGGCGCGGGCGTCGTATACCCCCCTTTTTGGGGGTCATTCGCGTAGCATACCCCAAGGGATGATATTGGATGTCAAACCCCTTGTAAAATCATTATGTTGCCCAATAAGACCACCCCCAATGGAATTTTTGATTCTGAGGCCTCTATCCCCTAAAACTGGATATCAAGTTTTTGAGGGGGGGGTGGGGGGTGGGGAGTGGGGGGGGTCAAAAGTTTTCGCTCAGAAGGCTTCAAGCAGTGGGGAAGCACATCGCTATCACAGAACTGCTGGTCGAATGGTAACGCAGCCGACTTAAAGGTTTCGGTCCGCGGTTCGAACCCTGGTGGGCCGAATTTTTGGCGGCGGCTGCGGCGCCAAATTCACCCAAGCGGGGTTCGAACCGCCGACCAAAAAGACTCCGGCCGGCTGCGTTACCATTCGGCCATTGCTTGATCTGATGCGAACTGTTTTCCCTATGCTTGGGGCCACATCTGCCACTGACAAAAAACCCAAACTGTGTGTTTCTGTCTGACTGACTGCTGGCCTGGCTCAGGGACTGATTGGCTGACTGTCAACCTCTCTTCGAGGTGCACTGCCGAAGGCAATAGAATTTTCTCATCAAGACAAGTGACAAGAAATCCAAAAAAAAATGGGACTGGGAATTGAACCCACGCCAGCCAATTTATAGACCAGTGCATATACCACTGGACCACGGCCTGAAACTGTCATATGGCTCAGAAACAGATTTGATGCTAGTGTCTGGTAGGAGGTTGGGTTTGCACCTACCAAAGTCTGGCAGGGAGGTGGGCGACGTTTGGCAGGGAGGTGGGCTGGTGTGTGCCAACGTGTGGTTTGCCGGACACAAGCAGCAAGTCTGCTCAGAAACCATGTACAGACCGAGAGACAATTTTTTTTCGAAAATAACCTCGCAGAGGTTGTTAGATCAAAGCCAGGCAGGCGTATAAAGGGGAAAACCCCACATACCCCCCCATTTGAGCCATTTTGGGCCTATTCGCGTACCCTACCCCAAGGGGTTGAATTGTTTTGTCCAATAAATGCATCCCCCAATGAGGTTTTGGTCCGGACCCCCCCAGACCCCCCCACTTGAAACCCACTTTTTTGAGGTTTTGAGGGAGGGGTGGGGGGGGTCAAAAATGTCGAACAAATGACCCCCCCTTTTTTTGGGTCGAAAATCATGAATCTTTTGGTTTTTTTCGATTTTGAGCCGAAAAAGTGTTTCCGGGTCCCGACTCCATAGGGTTTGTATGGGGCGGAGTGGGACGAGTGCTGATGCAGTTTATGCATTTCCAGCCATTTTTGCTATGTTGGCGGTTTTGGCGACCTCGGTGACCCTGTGGTACCCACTTTGAGGGGTGCGAGTGGGGATGTTTCGACAATATATGCCTACTAGGATACAGAAGGACGCTTTTTGTGGTCTCTAGCCTTGCTTAGGACCGTTCACAACCCGTGCCAAAGACGCGAAATGATTGTTTCCACCAATAATGGCCTAGTGAATGGGCCGGTACACAACCTGCTGATGCAGTTTTTCACCCCGGGCAGCTCAAAAAATCAAAGTTTTCGAAACTTTTGTTTTTGATGTTGTGACCACCCAAAATGACCATCCAAGGCTTGTAAAGCATGTTTTAGGCCGTATTTACATGTTTTTCACCCTATTTGGGCGTTAGGTCCGGCGGGGGGGGGGGGGGGCTCCCAAGGGATTGGTACACAACCTGCTCATGCAGTTTTTCACCCCGGGCAGCTCAAAAATGGAAGTTTTCGAAACTTGTTTTTTTGATATTGTGACCACCCAAAATGACCATCCAAGCTATGTAAAGCATGTCTTAGGCTGTATTTACGTGTTTCTCACCCTATTTGGGTATTAGGTCCCAGGGGGGGTGTCTCCCAAGAATTGGTACACAACCTGCTTATGCCGTTTTTCACCCTAGGCATCTCAAAAATCAAAGTTTTCGAACTTTGTTTTTTTGATACCGTGATCACCCAAAGTGATCATACAAGGTATGTAAATCATGTTTTAGCCCGTATTTATGTAGTTTCCACCCTATTTTGGGTGTTTGTTGCTCGCGGTAGATTCTCTGCGAGGTGGCCTTGCCGAAGGCAATAGAATGACCTCGCAGAGGTTGTTAGATCAAAGCCAGGCAGGGGAATACAGGGGAAAATGCCACATACCCCCCCATTTTGGCTTTTTTGGGGCTATTCGCGTACCCTACCCCAAGGGGTTGAATTGTTAGTTTAACCCCTTGTAAAATCATTATATTGTCCAATAAACGCATCCCCCACTGAGGTTTTGGTCCGGACCCCCCTAGACCCCCCCACTTGAAACCCACTTGTTTGAGGTTTTCAGGGAGGGGTGGGGGGGGGGTTGGGGGGGTGGGTGGGGGGGCCAAAAATGTCGCAAAAAATGACCCCCCCCCTTTTTTTGGGTCGAAAATCATGAATCTTTCGTTTTTTTCGATTTTGAGCCGAAAAAGTGTTTCCGGGTCCCGACTCCATAGGGTTTGTATGGGGCAGAGTGGGACGAGCGCTACTGCAGTTTATGCACTTTTCAGCCATTTTTGGTATGTTGGCGGTTTTGGCGACCTCGGTGACCCCAGGGTATCCACTTTGAGGGGTGTGAGTGGGGATGTTGTGACAATATATGCCTACTAGGTTTCGGAAGGACGTTTTTTGCAGTCTCTAGGCTTGCTTAGGGCCGTTCACAACCCGTGCCAAAGACCCGAAATGACTGTTTCCACCAATAATGGCCTAGTGAATGGCTCAAAAATCACCTCGCAGAGGTTGTTAGATGAAAGCCAGACAGGCGTATATATGGGGAAAACGCCACATACACCCCCATTTTGCCCTTTTTGGGCCTATTTGCGTACCCTACCTCAAGGGGTTGAAATGTTAGTTTGACCCCTTGTAAAATGATTATTTTGTCCAGTAAACGCATCCCCCAATGAGTTTTTGGTCCGGATCCCACCAGACCCCCCCCACTTTAAACCCACTTTTTTCAGCTTTTCAGGGAGGGTGGGGGGGGGGGGGGGATGGGGGGGGGTTCAAAATGTCGCAAAAAATGCCCCCCCCTTTTTTTGGGTCGAAAATCAGGAATCACCTGGTTTTTTTTTATTTTGAGCCGAAAAAGTGTCCCCGGGTCCCGACTCCATAGTTTTTTGTATGGGGCAGAGTGGGACGCGCGCTGATGCAGTTTATGCTTTTTTCGGCCATTTTTGGTATGTTGGCGGTTCTGGAGACCTCGGTGACCCCATGGTACCCACCCGGAGGTGTGCGAGTGGGGAGATTGTGACAGTATATGCCTACTAGGATATGAAAGGACGTTTTTTGCGGTCTGTAGCTCTGCCGCGGGCCGGTCAAATGCCCGTGCCAACTACCCGAAATGGCTGTTTCCACCAATAATGGCCTAGTGCATGGGCCGGTACACAACCTCCTTATGCAGTTTTTCACCCTGGGCAGTTCAAAAATCAAAGTTTTCGAAATCACCTCGCAGAGGTTGTTAGATCAAAGCCAGGCAGGCGTATACAAGGGAAAATGCCACATACCCCCCCATTTTGGCCATTTTGGGCCTATTCGCGTACCCTACCCCAAGGGGCTGAAGTCCTAAGCAAGGCTAGAGGACACAAAAAACGTCCTTCCGTATGCTAGTAGGCATATACTGTCCGGGGTGAAAAATCGCATAAGCAGATCGTGTACCAATCCCTTGGGAGACCCCCCCCCCCCCGGATCTGATACCCAAATAGGGTGAAAAACACGTAAATACGGCCTAAAACATGCTTTACATACCTTGGATGGTCATTTTGGGTGGTCACAACATCAGAAAAACAAGTTTCGAAAACTTCGAATTTTGAGCTGCCCAGCGTGAAAAACTGCATCACTAGGTTGTGTACCGACCCATTCACTAGGCCATTGTTGGTGGAAACGGTCATTTCGCGTCTTTGGCAACGTTTTGGAAACTTGTTTTTTTGATATTGGGATCACTCAAAATGACCATCCAAGGTATGTAAAGCATGTTTTAGGCCGTATTTGCGTGTTTTTCATCCTATTTGGGTATTAGGTCCGGGGGGGGGGGGGGGGGTTCCAAGGGATTGGTACACAACCTGCTTATGCAGTTTTCCACCCGGGGTAGCTCAAAAATCGAAGTTTTCGACACTTGTTTTTTTGATATTGTCACCACTTAAAATGACCATCCAAGGTATGTAAAGCACATTTTAGGCCGTATTTACATGTTTTTCACGCTATTTGGGTATTGGCAGCACGGGGGCGGGGGGGGGGGGGTCTCCCAAGGGATTGGTACACAACCTGCTTATGTAGTTTTTCACCCCGGGCAGCTCAAAATTCAAAGTTTTCGAAACTTGTTTTTTTGATATTGTGACCACCCAAAATGACCATCCAAGGTATGTAAAGCATTTTTTAGGCCGTATTGATGTAGTTTTTACGCTATTTAGGGTGTGTGTGGCTTGGGGTAGAATGTTTGCGAGATGGACTTGCTGAAGGCAATAGAATTTTTTTTTTTTGATATTGTCATCACCCAACACGATCATCGAAGATATGTAAAGCATGTTTTAGGGTGTATTTACGTGTTTTTCACCCTATTTTGGGTCTGTGTTGCTCGGGGTGGATTCCCAGCGAGGTGGATTTGCCGAAGGCAGTAGGTGGTTGGTTCAGAGCCGGGCAGGCGTATATATGGGGAAAACGCCACATACCCCCCCCATTTTGGCCATTTTGGGCCTATTCGCGTACCCTACCCCAAAGGGTTGAAATGTTAGTTTCACCCCTTGTAAAATCATTATATTGTCCAATAAACGCATCCCCCAACGAGTTTTTGGTCCGGACCCCCCCAACTTGAAACCCACTTTTTTGAGGTTTTGAGGGAGGGGGGGGGGTTGGGGGGCGGGGGGGGATCAAAAATGTCCAAAAAAATTTGACCCCCACTTTTTTTGGGTCGAAAATCAGGAATCTTTTGGTTTTTTTTTTTAGCCGAAAAAGTGTTTCCGGGTCCTAACCCTAACGGACTCTATGGGGTTTGTATGGGGCGGAGTGGGACAAGTGCTGATGCAGTTTATGTCGGCCATTTTTGGTATGTTGGCGGTTTTGGCGACCTCGGTGACCCTCTGGTACCCACTTTGAGGGGTGTGAGTGGGGATACTAGGATACAGAAGGACGTTTCTTGCAGCCTGTAGCCTTGCCGAGGGCCGGTCAAATGCCCGTGCCAACGACGCGAAATGGCTGTTTCCACCAATAATGGCCTAGTGAATGGGCCGGTACACAACCTGCTTATGCAGTTTTTCACTCTGGACAGCTCAAAAATCGAAGTCTTTGAAACTTGTTTTTATGATATTGTGACCATACCATATGACCATCCAAGGCATGTAAAGCATGTTTTAGGCCGTATTTATCTGTTTTTCACCTTATTTGGGTATTACCTCCAGGGGGGGGGGGGGGGGTCTCCCAAGGGATTGGTACACAACCTGCTAATGCAGCTTTTCACCCCGGGCGGCTCAAAAATAAAAGTTTTGGAAACTTGTTTTTTTGATATTGTGACCACACAATATGACCATCCAAGCTATGTAAAGCATGTTTTAGACCGTATTTACGTGTTTTTCCCCCTATTTGGGTATTGGGTAGGGGGAGGGGGGGGTCTCCTAGGGGATTGGTACACAACCTGCTAATGCACTTTTTCACTCCGGACACCTCAAAAATCGAAGTTTTCGAAACTTACTTTTTCTGATATTGCGACCACACAATATGACCACCCAAGGTATGTAAAGCATGTTTCAGGCCGTATATACATGTTTTTCATCCCATTCGGGTATTAGGTCGGGGGGGGGGGGGGGGCTCCCAGGGGAGTTTTTCACCTTGGAAAGCTCAAAAATCGAAGTTTTTGAAGCTTTTTTTTTCTGATATTGTGACCACACAATATGACCATCCAGGGAAAGTGAAGCATGTTTTAGGCCGTATTTATCTGTTTTTAACCCATTTTGGTATTACCTCGGGGGGGGGGGGGGGGGCTCCCAAGGGATTGGTACACAACCTGATTATGCACCCTGGGCACCTCAAAAATCGAAGTTTTCGAAATTTATTTTTCTGATACCGTGATCACATAAAATGACCATCCAAGCTATGTAAAGCATGTTTTAGGCCGTATTTATGTCGTTTTTTCCTTATTTTGTGTGTTGGTTGCTTGGAGTAGAATCTCTGCGAGGCGGCTTTGCCGAAGGCAGTATAATTTTTTTTGCGCTAATGCATGTGACAGGCTTACGGTAAATCGTGTAAGTATGTCACACGCATTACCCCAAAAATAAATTACACGACTTGACGATTTTTTTGTGCACGCATTTACCTCCAACAGAAGTTCACACTAGTTGACGATTTTTGCCTACACGCGTTTACCGCCAAAAAAAAATAATTCCCGGACTTTACCGCAAAGAAGAAATCACCAATTTCACTGAAACTGCATGCTTGTAGGCGATGTGCCCAGCTGTGAGCCACTTCTCATTTTGTCCCCGCGCTTGGTGTTGGGGACCCCCGAGAATGATGTAGCTATTCCGCCCTCTTCTAGGCCCCCGAGAAGGCAAAGGTGAGGTGGCCAATGATTTTGCCCCCCTTTGTTTTGGGGATCCCCGAGAATGCAGGGTTGGCATAGCATTTCTGCCCTTTGCGACAATATGGTGCAGTTGGTCTCCCCAAGTTAAGAATGCGGGTTGGACCGCCTTCCACCCGTCCAAAACACTTGGCACATATCACGGAGCAGTATGTGGACCAGCGGTCGAGCTGGGCAGCTCGGGACTCTCTTGCCGGCATTCCTCTAGCCAGTACTTCTAAGCCGCGTGCAAATATGCTGAAGGTGGTCACAGACCATCCTAGGTCCACATTGGTGGAATTCTTGCAGGGCACATTGCCAAAGATTGCCAAGCAATGCACTAGGCGTGGACTGGGCGCCCCTTTGCTTTCTCTGGATGTGGCAGGAGAGCCAAGCATTGCATATGGCAAATGCATTTTTCAATGATGGCGACACCCTATTTTTTGACCAAGCGGATTCCTTAAAAAAAACGAGCTATGAACAAACAACCCTTTAGGGACAATCGGCCCATTGATGGTGCTGTTGTGGCCCAATGGAAAGCCACGTTGCGCAAGATTGAGGAAGGGACCTCGATTCTGTGGTAGGTATTTGTAGCCTTTCTCCGCATCCACCGCATTACAACAGATGGTTGTATTTGTGCAAACTATTGCACGTTCGCGATGTGTGAGGGTGTGTCGTTGTGGCTTCTCGTAAAAGAACCCAATTGATTGAAGGTTCCCTCTCAATACTCTTGGGAGATTGTCAACCAACGCCCTTTTAAGTTGGGCCCTATTGAGCGCAAGGTGACTGTACATGCGGAGCCATCAAGAAAGGTTTGCACCCGCCAGTCACAAAAACTTGCATCCCAAAAAAAAAAGCATTTGCAAAAAGCCGCGGGAAGGTGGTGGCCGGTGGTGGTACGGATAGCAACACTAATGTCCCCACGCTTGCTCCGAACCCACCCAGCGATGATGAGTCTAAGTCTACTATTGTTGCACCCATGGAGGTGCATCGGAGGAGCTGGCATTGCCTGAATCTGTTTCGGTCATCTTATGTGGGTGATCAATGTCACAAGACCGTGTACTCGTGGTGCATGCAGTGTGAGCGGTGTGGCTCTTGCCGACACACTGTGGACCGTCTAGTTCGTGGAAGAGCCCCCCTTAGCACGAACAAGTGGCTCTTTCAAAAGTGGTGCCACGAGGTAGACCTTGATGGGGTTTTTTTCCGCCCTGGACCCGGTTCTAACCCGGACCTAACCCGGACGTTTTTTTTCCTCCTCTTTTGGCCTCTCCCCCAGGTAAGGATCTAAACAAAAAAGAGGTCCAGTCATCTGATTCGAGGGTGGACCTCTTTGTGCCTCCCCCTACGGCCCGTGTGCCATAGAAGAAGGTGAAGGGAAAGAAGGCCTTGACTAGTGCCCCTGGAAGGTGAACGGAAAGAAGGCTTTGCTAAGTGCACCCCGTGTCAACCCTCCCACTTCCAAAAGACATATCCAAGCGCCATCTATGGCGAACCATCCCTTTTGGGGGTAGGGGATTGGTTGATGAACAAGGATATGTTGTGTTGGTTGAGCCAAGAGGTCTGACACATGGAAATTGATGAACCACGTGCGTGAAATCTGGCGGTTTTATACATCAAGAGGATGTCCAAGGGCATGCGGAGAGTTGAATCCTGCACAATGCTAGACAACATGGCTTGGTGCCGTCGCCACATTTTTGTGGTTAATCACCTCGCAGAGGTTGTTAGATCAAAGCCAAGCAGGCGTATAAAGGGGAAAACCCCACATGTGCCCCCCATTTTGGCGTTTTTGGGCCCATTCGCGTACCCTACCCCAAGGGGTTGAATTATTAGTTTAACCCCTTGTAGAATCATTATTTTGTCCAATACGCAATAAACACATCCCTCAATGAGTTTTTGGTCCGGACCCCCCCAGACCCCCCCCACTTGAAACCCACTTTTTTGAAGTTTTGAAGGGGGGGGGGGGGCAAAAATGTCGAACAAATGACCCCCCCTTTTTTCAGGTCGAAAATCATGAATCTTTTGGTTTTTTTTTTATTTTGAGCCGAAAAAGTGTTTCCGGGTCCCGACTCCATAGGGTTTGTATGGGGCAGAGTGGGACGCGCGCTGATGCAGTTTATGCACTTTTCAGCCATTTCTGGTATGTTGGCGGTTTTGGCGACCTCGGTGACCCCATGGTACCCACTTTGAAAGGTGTGAGTGGGGATATTGTGACGGTATATGCCTACTAGGATACCGAAGGACGCTTTTTGCAGTCTCTCGCCTCGCTGAGAGCCGGTCACAACCCGTGCCAAAGACGCGAAATGACTGTATCCACCAACAATGGCTTAGTGAATGGGCCGATACACAACCTGCTTATGCAGCTTCTCACCCCGGCCAGCTCGAAAATCAAAGTTTTTGAAACTTGTTTTTCTGATATTGCTACCACCCAAAATGACCATCCAAGGTATCTAAAGCATGTCTTAGGCCGTATTTACGACTTTCTCACCCTATTTGGGTATCATATCCGGGGGGGGGGGGGGGGTCTCCCAAGGGATTGGTACACAACCTGCTCCTACATTTTTTCACCCCGGGCAGCTCAAAAAATCGAAGTTTTCGAAACTTGTTTTTTTGATATTGTGACCACCCAATATGACCATCCAAAGTATGTAAAGCATCTTTTAGGCCGTATTTACGTGTTTTTCACCCTATTTGTGTATGGGCGCAAGGGGGGGGGGGGGGCTCCCAAGAATTGGTACACAACCTGCTGATGCAATTTTTCACCCTGAGCAGCTCAAAAATCGAAGGTTTTGAAACTTGTTTTTTTGATACCGTGATCACCTAAAATGATCATCCAAGGTATATAAAGCATGTTTTAGGCCGTATGTATGTAGTTTCCACCCTATTTTGGGTGTGTGTTGCTCGGGGTAGATTTTATGCGAGATGGATCTGCCAAAGGCAATAGAATCACCTCGCAGAGGTTGTTCCATCAAAGCCAGGCAGGCATATATATGGGGAAAACGCCACATACACCCCCATTTTGCCCTTTTTGGGCCTATTTGCGTGCCCTACCTCAAGGGGTTGAAATGTTAGTTTGACCCCTTGTAAAATGATTATTTTGTCCAGTAAACGCATCCCCCAATGAGTTTTTGGTCCGGACCCCCCCAGACCCCCCCCCCCCCACTTGAAACCCACTTTTTTGAGGTTTTCGGGGGGGGGGGTCAAAAATGTCTAAAAAATCCCCCCCCCCTTTTTTTGGGTCCAAAAATCATGAATCTTTTGGGTTTTTTTCGATTTTGCGCCGAAAAAGTATTTCCGGGTCCCGACTTCATAGGGTTTATGTGGGTGGAGTGGGACGAGTGCTGATGCAGTTTTTGCACTTTTCAGCCATTTTTGCTATGGTGCTGAGAGGTGTGAGTGGGGACGTTGTGACAGTATATGCCTACTAGGATATGGAAGGACATTTTTTGCAGTCTCTAGCCTTGCCAAGGGCCGGTCAAAACCCGTGCCAAAGACGCGAAATGGCTGTTTCCAGCAATAATGGCCTAGTGAATGGGCCGGTACACAACCTGCTTATGCAGCTTTTCACCCCGGACAACTCAAAAAATCGAAGTTTTCGAAACTTTTTTTTTTGATATTGTGATCACCCAAAATGACCATCCAAGGTATGTAAAGCATGTTTTAGGCCGTATTTACATGTTTCTCACCTCATTTGGGTATTAGGTCCGGTCGGGGGGGGGGGGGGGGGGTTGGCCTAAGGGATTGGGACACAATCTGCTGATGCACCTTTTCACCCTGGGCAGCTCAAAAATTGAAGTTTTCGAAACTTGTTTTTATGATATTGTGATCACCTAAAATGACCATCAAAGATATGTAACGCATGTTTCGTGCCGTATTTACGTGTTTTTCACCGTGTTTCGGTATCAGGTACCGGGGGGGGGGGGGTCCTCCCAAGGGAATGGTACTAAACCTGCTTATGCAGTTTTTCACCTGGAACAGCTCAAAAATCGAAGTTTTTGAAACCTGTTTTTATGATATTGTGATCACCTAAAATGACCATCCAAGGTATTTAAAGCATGTTTTGGGCTGTATTTACATGTTTTTCACCCTATTTGGGTATTGGGCGCACGTGGGGGGGGTGGGTCTCCCAAGGGATTGGTACACAACCTGCTTATGCAGCTTTTCACCCCGGACAGCTCAAAAATCGAAGTTTTCCAAACTTGTTTTTGTGATATTGTGATCTCTCAAAATGGCCATCCAAGGTATGTAAAGCATGTTTTAGGCCGTATTTACATGTTTTTCACCCCGTTTGGGTATGGGTACACAACATGCAGCTTTACACCCTAGGCAGATCAAAAATCAAAGTTTTCGAAACTGGTTTTTATGATATTGTGATCACCTAAAATGATCATCCAAGGTATGTAAAGCATGTCTTAGGCCGTATTTATGTTGTTTTTTCCCTATTTTGTGTGTGCGTTGCGTGGGGTAGATACTCTGCGAGGTGGACTTGCCGAAGGCACTAGAATTCCATGGACAAGGACGAGTTGCAATTGCTTGTGTGTGCCTTCGATTGCCGTGTCCGGTTGGAGCTTTTCACCGTTTGGGTTCGGGAACCCCTAAGCTCCACTCATTTGATTTGTCCTTTCTTGATGGCCATGAACAAGCTTTCGCGAATCATCAAGCACCGCGCCTTGTGATTCCAAATAGATGGTTGGTCTTGTGTTTTTCAATGGTTCAACATCGCGAAGTTGGTGGTGCAGTACCGAATTTTTTTTATCTCATGTGCCCCTCATCCCAATGGGTCCTGGTTTTGTTGAATGCGCTCAGCATCCTTCGTACTAATCGTGCTATGCGGGTCGTTGACGCGCCGGAGGATGATGTGGAGGGCGTGACCGAGCTTCTTTCCCCTCCTGAGTCCCCCCCCCCCCCCGCTCCCAAGTTGAAGGTGCTCTTTTGGCGATTGAGGAGAGTGTTCAGGCCACCGCCACCTCGCTTGAAGGCAAGTAGGCCTCCGCCAAGGAGAGTGCGGAAAGCGTGGAGGCCAGACCGCAACGTTGCATGGCCACTGCTAAAGACAAGGACACCGGTCCCAAAGACCCTCGATCCAGGCTCAGGGAGTATGTGGATTCCAAGAGGAAGTTGGTGGCGAAAAAGCTATGCTACGCGAAGCCTACCCGCAGCTCATGGCCACTGAAGCAAGGACGTATGGGAGACCTATCCCAATTGAAGGAGGACCTCGAACAGAAGATCACCACCTGGCAAAGGGAGGTAGATCTTAAGCTCATGAAGAGCGTGTGGGGCGCCCATGTGAGGACCCCAGAGGAGGACGACCTCTCGGAGAAATGTGTATGTGAACCCCCTCGAGCGTGCCTATGTTGCCATCGTCCACCGGAGATGGTTGAACAAGACCTTCTATATGCCTACCAAGGGCTGAAGGACACTACCGCGGGCGAAGAGTCGGTGGAGGACCACCTCCCGACGTCTATTCAGGGGGCAAGCAACTTACACTCCGTGCAGAGTGGCGACAAAATCAGGCTCAAGAAAAAGTGTCTTGACAGGGCAACGGCCAACGCTACTATAATAGTGCCACCATTATAGGCCACCAAAGCACCGGTGCCAATATAATAGCAATCTTTGATGCCGCGGTGTTGGTACACCAAACGGGCGAAGGAAAATAGAGCCCACTAAACATGCACCCGCTGCGCTACAAGTATTTGTAAATACATGCTTGTAGATCAAGTCCGTTTTCTAGTTTTTACGTCGCTGGATTTGGGCTGTGCACCAGCATTGGGGTTGAGGTGACAAGTGGCGCGCACCTCCGCTACTTGCTGCTTGGCTATGCCATTGGTGAAACTTTGGGCACATTCTAAAGGCACACGCATCTCATGGGTACCCATCCGGCACATTGTTGCCAGCGCTACCCTTGGTACACCCTAGAAGACCCAATCTCGTTCCAACCTAGACGCCGCTAGATTGGCTAGAACCACAAAAAGAGGGCGTACCCCCCCCCCCCCGGGTGGGGATTTGAGGTGTGCAACCCAGACCCCCCTATCCGTACTTGGGGGCCCTTTTTTTTTCTTCACAATTTCACTCTTTTCATCTAATTTGGGGGTTCTTCCCTCACGTTCTGATCTATGGTTTAGCTCTGCTGGTGGTGTGCGTGTCTGCGTGTGTGTGGTGTGCATCCGTGTTTTTGTTGTAGTGCCATTTTTGCATTTGAGCCTGCAAGCCAAACGAGCGTCACACGTAGAGTCAAACTCCGTGGTAATTGGTATAGACCCGGCCAGCAATAATGTCGATGTCGGATTTCGCGACATTTGCCATGGGTGGTATTTGCCCCACCTTTCTTGATTCGGTGCCCCTCATCGAAATTGCGAGGGCCACGTCGACAGTTGAAATGGCACTGTCGGTGTTGTTAGAGAGGAGAAAGGAGTGGGAGGACTCATTTACCAAGAAGTTTGGGGTGCCGGTGGATGGAGACTTGGGGCTGCCAAAAACCATAGGAGCTTTGTGTGTGATGGCACAGTGCAACCTGGATGTGGAAGGGGTGGGTTTCGTGAAGACAGCGCCGCACCCGGCCCTAGTGCGTGAGCTGTAGGAGTTGAAGAAGCAGGTGGAAGACCAGTGTATCGTGTATGGCCATGGAGGGGCTGAGAAAAGAGTTGGCGGAGGTCAATGCGAAATCCCAGGCCGCGGCGAAGAGGAAGATGGCAGGGGTACCCCCTTTGAGCAAGGCAGAGCTGTTGAAGGTTCGGGAGCCGGACGCTAGACCCCAATGGGTGTGGCGCGATGGCGGAGGCCGGACACACCTCGTGGGGGTCACCGAGTTGTGCCGGATGATTGGGACTGACCCCAATTTGGCCCTCTCGGTGTTGCACGGTTCGGGTAGCAGGGAGGCGGGCAGGAGTGCGGGGGGCATGGACTTGCAGCGCAAGGGTTGGGTGAGGGTGCAAGACCGGGCGGGGGAGACGAGCAGCAACAGCACCAGCAGCGGGGAGAGGACACCACCCCCCAAGGCCCCCAAAACCCAAACCCCCCCCAAAGGCCCCCGAGAAAAAATCGCGCTTCGAGAGTAGCAAGGAAGATGCCCCCCCCTCCCAAGCCCAGCAGAGCAAGCCCAAGGCCAAGCCCAAGCCCAAGGGCAAGGGCAAAGCCACCCTCCCCCCCACAAAACCCCAAGCCCCCCCCTTGCAAGATAGGGGCCCAGACCCCTATGGGAATGTGCCGGGTGTGGGGACACCCAGTATGTCCCTTGGGTGGAGGGGGGCAATGTGGGGACCGTCAGCCAAGTGACGGTGTCGGGGGATGGGTATGAGGATTTGGACCCCGGGGCGTGTTGGGTGGTGTCGCACGGGTCGAATGAGGAGGGGGGGAAGAAGGGGAAGAAGCGGAAGCGGGAGAAAGAGGGGGGCACCTTCCGGGTGCCGGGGGGGGTCCTCTTCCGCACCAGGGAGGAGGCGCAGGGCCCACCTCCGGGAGGCCTTGGGGGAGGGGGACGACGGGGATAACGAGGGGGACGAGGGTGGCGACAAGGGAGAGCGGACAAGGGGGGTGAAGTGGGCGGTGAGAAGGAAGGGGACACGGGGGGTGAGAAGGGGGCTGCCAAGAGCAAGGATGAGCCCCGGCAACCCCCCACCACGCAAGAGGGGTAACCTGCGTGTCGCGACTCGCGAATGGGGGCCGGGGGGGGGGGGGGCAGGGGGGCTAATCGAGCTAACCAGGCTAATCGGGCTAACCCACCACCAAGTGACCCGGCGCCCGCCTGCCAAGTGACCTTCCAAGTGACCTATGCGGTGCAGTGGGGGGCTGACCGGGCTAACCGGGGGGTGGGAACCCGGCGCTCTGTGAGTCAGGTCCAGCATCGGGACCCTGTGATTGGCCACCGCTGGCCATGGTAGCCCGGGCAGCTTCTCTTTGAGGAGTGGCAGAGCAGTCATATATATATTGTTCCAGCGGCGTTCTAGCGAACCGTTCTAGCGGCGTTCTAGCTTCCAGCGCCGCTAGAACGAAAAATTTTTGGACTCCAAAATCAAGTGAAAACCATGAAATTGTGAAAAAAAAAACTATGTGCCCCCGATCACGGATAGGGGGGGGTCCATGTTACACACCTCAACCCCCCCCCCCCACGCGCGGGGGGCGGGGGATCCCCCTCTTTTTTTCGTTCTAGCCGCTCTAGCGTTCTAGGCTAGAATGAGATTGGGTTTTCTAGCGTGTACCAAGGGTAGCTCTCCTTTTTCTCTATTTTTCTTTCTTCTTCTTCGTTCTTTTTTAATTCCCTGCGGGGCAGGGCAGAGCCCCTGCCGCTGATGGCGGTACACATTTTTCCCCCTTTTGAATCTCTCCCTTCTAGACCGCCATTGGTGGGCCGGCTTTTCTACTCCTTCGTTCGCCCGTCTCCCCATCCCCCTAGGCCTAGTGATCACTATTGTCGCCCGCTTCCAAGGCTCGCCATGCGGCAATCCCGCTTCCTATGGGTAAAGCCCAGATCCCCAACGGCGGGTTTGGGCTGCGCCCATGCCGCCAAAGGCGGTGGGGCGGAAGGATTCCAAATCCCGCCGCTAAGAATTTCCATGCTTTTCTCTCTTTTGGCCTGCTTTCCCTTCTACGCCCTTCAATACTGGCTTTTATCCGGCGCGCTTAGTTCTCACCATTCTCGCCCACTTCCAACTTTCTACGGGCGGAGACCGTGCCGCCGAAGGCGGTACTTCAGTACATTTTCTTCCCCTGCTATCGAACTATTGTCTTCTGATTTGATCAATCTTGCGTTCTTTATTCCTCCTTATTTGGTGGTATCATATTTGGTGCACTTTTTGTTCTCACTAATTGGTGGCTTAAGAAAAGTGCCTGCTTTCGCTTCTCTTCTCACGCTCATCTTGAGGGTTTATAGACCTCTTTGCCTATTTTCTTTCTATTTGTCACTGTTCTCCATTCATTAGCTATCCTCTATGCCCTGGAAGTTGATAAGCCTTTCTCCTCTTCTTTTGGACAAGTTACTGGTAATCAAGGGTATTGGTCTTACATCAATCACCTTCTCTTTTGATGCCTTAGATTCCAGACTTCTTCTTTGTAATCTCCTCTTCTCTGGTTCTCCCAGACTCATCCTTGTTGCTCACCCTCTCTTTTTTCCTCAATTCTCCAACGTCTCCCTCCGAATCCATTCCATGATGTTATCCACTCTTTCTCTCTTCCTGCTCTTGGTATCAAAGTCGACGCTGTTCCTGGCCGTAACTGCAATCTCTTTCTTTCTGCACTTGTCCCCGGTTTCTATATTGGCTTGTACTCCGAACTTTGCGGTCTCAGACACCCTTTATTGCCCATTAACATTTGCATCTTCTAAACCCCTACCACCTATCATCTGACCCCTTTTCCCTCTTTTGTCCTCCTTCTCTCTACGCCCTTGACTCTCGGCTTTCTCCCAACCCCTGCCCCCAGTGAACGCTTTTATCGCCCACTTCCCGGTTTTGACCACTTTCTCTCTCTTGGTGGGGCAGAATTTCTAATTCCGCCCCTGTTTGGGCTTTCTTCTTCCGGGTTTCTAGACGACCCTCGCCTAATTCTCGCTTTTTTCGGCATTTCCCAGTTTTGACCTCTTTCTCTCTTGGTGGGGCGGAATTTCCAATTCCGCCCCTGTTTAGGCTTGATTTGCAAATCTCCTTCTTATGGCTTTCTACACGACCCTGGCCTAGTGATCGCCTTTCTCGCCCAGTGAGAATTTTTGACACCTCCCCAGAAAATTTTCCTCGGCTTGGAAATCCCTCTTGCTCTCTCTAGGTCTTTGGTTTTCACGCTTTTTTCCCCAATTCTTGCTCTTATCGCACCACTCCCAGTGACTCCTCTTGAGCGTTCTACACCCTTCAGGGAATCATCGCATGCCCTCTACGCTAGTGTACACCCCATGTGATGATTCCTTGAAGGGTCTACTTCCATGAGGGAATGATTGCATCCCCTCTACACTAGTGTCTACCCCATGCGATGATGCCTTGGGGGGAGTAGGCCCTTCAAGGAATCGTCGCATCAGGTGTACACTAGTCCAGAGGCTTAGGCGGCTCTATGCGCACGTAGACTTCGTTGCTAAAAGGCACAATTCATGGCGATTTCAACATCCATTATTTGCACCTAAAAAAAGCATATCATTTTTTCGGCCAACTCCACGTGTATTTTCATCGTGGGATACAACAACCTCCCCTTTTCTTGCTTCCAGAGGTGCACATATACACCCCCAATTCCGGGCTGAAAATTGTATGATTTAAAATTTTTGGGCACTGCAGTGCCCAAAAATTTGAAATGGCTTTTTTCAGTGGTTCTCCAGTACACCTCTGTAGTCATCTCCGCAGCAGCAGGCATCAAAACTTGGCATACCCGTTATCAATGGGTCATCGCACCGTGGTGTTATACTCGGAAGGCCACGTATAATGTACCTTGCCCAATCACTTCCATTCCTATCCAAATGTGCACTTGAAAATGGACTTCCAGCACTTTTGGGCACTGCAGTGTCCAAAAAATTTAAAACTCCGCATTTCACTTCTATTGGTGCCCATTGCGTAACACCTGACAAAGGACGTATGAATCATTGGACGTTGGTACTCATCCTCTGCTCATTGGAAACATACTGCCGGTTGTCTGACAGCCACCTTGGAGTATACCCAGGCTTTGGAACGTTCCACGTCCATTGGGAGATACATTGTTTGGATCTTCGCTAGCTGCTTTTGGTCTATGCCGCATCAGGTTTGTTTTGTGATAGTGTCTATGTTTTCTTTGTCCCCTTACCTTTGCTGCCTGCGAACAGGCCTTTTGTCCATGGATGCGGCTCCCTTCCGGCAGTTCCTTGGTTCAGAGGTATATGCTTCAAAGGAGGATCTATCTGAGGCTGTGGGTAGGGATAAGGGTGCCGATGAGTTTTGTACATGGGTGTTAGATCTCCTGTTGGAGTGGAGAAGTAGGCGTTCCGTTGGTGAATACATCCAACAAAGGGACAGGCGGACCTTTAATTGTCTGCCGGACCAATGGTTCCGTGTTGCTGAGCAAGAGATTTTTGATTTATGGTCTGTTCTACACAAGAGGTGTCGTCCACGTGCCAAGAGGGCTGTAGGTGTCCAACCCAAGAGTCGTGTGCAACGTAGGTGTTTGGCTCTCATGCGTCAATGTTCTTACAATGTACCCTCCTTTGCTGTTCAAGGAGCAACTGCGTGCACCAATCTTTGGCAGACCTCGAAAGGTAAACCCGCTGTCCTATGGTTCGATAATTTTTATAGACGTAACTTCTGGCCTGTGCCTGGTAATGAGAACCGGTCCCTTAATTGTACAGCCGGTGCTATCATACTCTTGAAACGACCTGTTGACGTTATGCCGTCTTTTCCTAGCCTCTCGGTTTTGCGGCAGAGGATTGGGTACACTGCAGACTTGTTGGTGCAGAGCCATAAAAACTTCATTGATGGCTTGCAAGGGTTGATGGACGACCCCATCCGCCTTCAACATGTTCGTTGTCCCTTGGACATACGACGGGCTAATGTTACCAGCCCAGCTTGGACCCCCTTTTTTCTCACAGACCTAATTGTGTCCGCTACCCCCGACCTTGTCTCTATTATTCACGGGCTCCAGGAGGTGCAGCAGCACACACAGCACCGTCTTCCACTGTTGGTCGACGAGAATATTCACTACCGTGTCCTTAAGCTCGTTTCTAGCATGAGCTATGCTCGGTACGACGTGCCCCTGTTCATTACACGTACCCCGGTAGTTTATGGCACATGGCACCCATATAAATATTGTGTAACCCTGTGCTACAGAAGATTCTTCCCTTACCTATTTTTCCTATGGTTCACTCAATTTGGGCACTGCAGTGCCCAACTTTCCGAAACTCATCTATATGGAGCGTATGATTCTGGTGCTCTTGCACTTGGCCCATAAGTGGCGCCAACCTTTGGAACAGAAGTTACAGACTCTAAGGGGTTTGCACTGACCGGGTAACGCTAATCACATCACACTCCTTACACAGGTGCAAGGGTTGGTAACGCTGCTGTATGGTTACATTCCAGCCTTGTTTATTATTGGGTCGCAAGTGAGGGATTGTCATTGGTCTGCACAGGGAGCAGCACGCTGCAGGGCCATTGCTGAGCCGTTGCCTATACGTCCTTATGAGGCTCACCCTAGGTTATGAGGACAAGGTTGAATATGTGCGCACCATTGTTGTTGCTAGGCTGTTGTGGTCCCAGTGGTTTGCCCGCTTACCTGGGGTGGCACACAGTGAGGAACCGTGTGAGGCCCTGTTAAGCCGTGTTGTGCACTTAATGGCACAACACCCTCGGACCTGTACGTTGCAACAGGTGCATGACCTGTTTATACTCACTCCCGTTGCAGACCAGACCCCAAAGGACCTGCAGTCTGTTAATGTTCCCAAGGGAATGCCACAACTGGTTGATCGTCGTGTCACCAGATTGATGGCGCGATTTGATGTTGGTGTTATACCCCCCGTGGTCTGGTCCAGTCAGAAGTCGAGTATTTCGCAAGACAGGTGGGATCCTGCCAAGATGGATTTTCCTTGCGCACTAGATACGGTGCTCACTGCAGAGCATTACCGAGATCTATGTGCCAAGATATTGCACACACTTGTTAAACCTGTTAAAGTTGATGCTGACGTGATGACAAAGCTGGGTAGACACGTGCCACAACGTCCTCCAGGTGATATGGACACAACAGCAGCACAGGCACAGGACATGTTACGCGCATGTAATACACCAGACCGGTACAAGCGACGCCGGCCAGCACGCGCTTTTGCGCAAAGGGACCCCGCCCGGATACCCGCCCCCCCCAATGCTGATAGCGACAGTGACGGTAATGGGGACCCCCCCCCCCGCTGGTGGGGCAGCCGGCGATTGAGACCTGAGGGCTGCTGATTTTGTGGGTGATGACGGATGGGACCCGGACCCCCCCCCCTCCAGCAGCAGCGTCTGTTCACCGTGATGATTCCGATGCCCCCGTGGCTGTCCTTTCGCAGTTGAATGAGTTTGACCCTCGATTTTTACCAGGTGTATCCGACTGTGATGCTATTTCTGCCATCTGTGTTCAATCGTCGAGCGCTGCCAGTAGTCATCAACATTAGAAGCCTGTAAATCAACAATTTGCAGCCTTGTGGCCTTTTGTAGTGTGCCGTGTGACCCTTTGTTAGACCCTTTGCTAAGCTATGCCTTCGGATACCGAACCACCGGAAGGGGATGAGCAGCAGACCTTATCGCAAGCCGTTCACACAGCAGAGAAGACACGGGCGCAGTCGGGGCAGGCTTGAGTGAAGCAGACGGGGACAGACCGGGCAACGGAAACATTCCGGACAACGTGGATCAAAAAGGAACTGGTCAAGATACAACTGACCAAGATCAAGTTTGACACCGACCTCACACGTGGGCAGACCAGAGAGAGGGACGAGGACTCAGTACTATCGCGGATCGCAAGCCTGAGGACAAATCCACCCTGCCGGCCTATCTCAAACATTCTCATATGGCGAAACGAAGGTACACTACCATCCTGTCACACACGCGTTGCAATTTTCACACATTCTTGTCGTTCGGGCACTGCAGTGCCCATCTCGCTGATATCTCCCATCTCCCATCTCCCTGTGGTGCATTTTTATATCAGCTGAAATTCCCTACTGCTTGGGCGGGGCTCATATCCTGACGGCACTCCAAAGACTTCACCGAGAATACTGTGCGAACTCACGGGCACTGCCGGACTGGTTACAACACGTCTACTGCGAGGAGATCAAACACGACTGCCCTGTTGACATCAGAGAGATTATTGGAGGCGATCACAACGCGGTACAACACTCAGTGACCAAGCTGAGTATATGACAAGTGGCCGCTCGAATTTGGACTGAAGTGCACAAGGGCAAGGCGAAAGAGATGCTGCTGGTGGCTCTGCGGAAGTGTGGCCGGCTGGGTGAGAAAACATCTGTGGTATGACAGATGCACGATGAGACCCCCGTTGTCAGTCCTTTGCGTACCTGTGGCCTGTCCAACACTGTATGCCTGCCAGGACTCAATCTGGAAGAATTGGAGACCGCTGGTTTCATTACTGCAGATATCTGGTGGCCGCGTGGCTGAGTTTATTGACACCTTTGAGAAGACTGCCAGTGAAGGTATTGTGTCCTCTGAGTACCTATTTTTGTCGTCTTCTGGTGTTCATGGGAACTGCAGTGCCCAAATTCGATGTGACCCTAATTTTTGCACTGCAGTGCTCAACCCCTACACTCCGCGGCCGTTGACGGGACTGCATGGCGACCAGATGGATGAAATACTGCTGTACATGGCTGGAGATGGGACCAAGATCGCACGACTACATGCCAAGGCCAGACTGTTGAAGCGGGACCGCCTGTGGGAGATGCTATACCTTCACCCGGACAACACGCTCATCCATCCTTCTTGACGTATGTTCATGGGGCGGCACGGTCTGGCGCGATCGCTGTTAACCCCCCCCCCCCCGACACAAGACGTAAGGCTGTTTCGATCCAGTGGTACCAATGGTCACTTGTTCTAACAGTGAACGTGCATAAAATGCAAAGAGTCCGCAAACTGCTTGTAAAGTCGCCGAGGGCCGCCAAATTGTCACTGGGGAAATGGACCTGGAGTGCCACAAATCCCTTACCAAGGTGGGACACCATCCAGAAAGCACCGCTGTGGCAGGATGAGGAATGGGCTGACCTGAGGATTGCGCTGGCGAGGCCTGTCAAGGAAACTGCAGTGACAGCGACTGATGGGGAGAAATCAACAACTATCTGGCTCAACAAGCCGCAGGATGGGACTGAAGCAACCGGAGCTCGGGTAGAGGCAATTGCGTTGGTTCCTGGCAAGGGTATCCCGCATACGATTGCATTGAGGGAGTACAAAGCGGTATGCATTCGTTAGGCATAAAAATGGGATCGATTTCGCATTGCTGGGCACTTTAGGCACTGCAGTGCCCATGTGTAATGAAATGTGCTTTTGACAACAGGTCTTCATTGAGTGTACAAAGGAACAAATGGACCATATCCATCCGCTGGTGCTGAAGGTTGCTGGGAAGTTGGTACCTGTGGTTATGGGTGTAATGGCGGCCGACGTTAAGTTCCTGGTTAACCAGTTGCCCGACTCTGAGGAGTGTGGAGGCTGGCAGTATATTGTGACCTCTTTTGTTGATCAGGCAGTCGGTCACCCGACCTATCGGTTCGAGGAGAGGACTATTTGCTTCTGTGTCCCAGACAAGTTTAGGGTGAAGGTCCCGAATATTTTCATTTGCGATCAGGGTGCATACGGCAGGACCATTGGTCTGGCAGCGGCTGGTTGGCTACTGCGTGTGCTTGGTATTGTTCCCCGACGCGACAGACAGTCCGAGGATGAAGTGTGGCTCGTGCTTTTGACAACATCGGCTGTATTGCCAGCACAGCTCCTGCCGTGCCTTCGTGAGTCCCCTTGTCTGGCAGCTTGTTTCACTGGGCGCCAGGGTTTGTTTAACGAGTTCTGTGAACAGCTAGCGGCGTATGTGCAGGAGATGGACTGTGTCTACTTGGTTAACGGGGACGCTTGGATGCCAAGGATTAGGGACTGTATGCCAGTTGTGGTGCAGCGGCCTGGGGAAGGGGAAGATGAGGATGGGGCGGACGATGTGGAGGAAGAGGACGATGACGAGATCGTGCTGGTCAGAGGTGGTGACAGCAAGAAGAGGAGCACCCCCAGCAAGAAGAAGCCGTCCTCTGACGACAGTGGGGATGAGGTTGATGATCCCCCCAAAAGGCCAGCCAAAAAGGCCAAGGACAGTACACCCCTCAATATGTTTCACGCCAAAGTAGGTTAGGCCAAGGGTAAGAAGGCTCCACCAAAGAAGAAGTAGACTGCGTTGTGCGGTGGCACCGCCTGTGTCCATGTCCGTAGTTTTTTCGCCTCGATTTGCACACTGTCACGCGTCGTGTTCTATGCAAGTGTGAGACTGGTGCCCTTTTTCATGTTTCGGTTTTTTTGGGCGCTGCAGTGCCCGAATTCAGCGACTCGCCATTTCTTTTGCAGGCATTGTTGCCGTCATTTATTATTGCATTGGCTGCACTGGCGTCGCCTCCGTTGTTTGTCGGCACCACTGGTGGTGCAGCATTTGTCACGCTTTGCATACAATCACAGTGACTGGGTAACAAAAAGCAAACCAGAGTTTTGCATGTGTTTGCCTGTCGTCCTCCTTGCTTCATTTTTTAGGTTGCATTTTACGGTATGGTTTGAAATGCAGCAGCGGATGATTTGGAAGAATTGGATTTTTCTTCGGAGGGACACTGCAGTGCCCAAATTTGAAGGGGATACATGACTTTTGACTGGCACATGTTGTACCCCCTACACACAGCCATTTTGGAGAATTCAGAGGTTTTTGGGGGTGTTCCCTGCAAAGCACAATTGTGCAATTTTTCAAAGTGGTTTTTCAGACCCCGTTTTGGGGTGGTACCCATTTGGGAACTGTGGCAATTTTGCTACGTGCGTATTGAGCCGCCTAAGAGAGGGGATGCGATTATTCCCTGATGAAAGTAGACCCTTCCGGGAATCATCGCATGGGGTGTACACTAGCCTAGAAGGCATGCCATTATTCCCTCAAAGAATCATCTGATCCCCGCTAGACTAGTGTATACCCCATGCGATGATTCCTTGCAGGGTCTACACGCCTGAGGGAATCATTGCATCCCCTCTACACCATTGTACACCCCATGCAATGGTTCCTTGAAGGGTCTACTCCCCTGAGGGAATCATCGCATCCCATCTAGACTAGTGTACACCCTATGTGATGAATCCCCGAGGGGTCTACACCCCTCAAGGAATCATCGCATTCCCTCTCGACTAGTGTATACCCAATGCGATGATGCCCCGAAGGGTCACACTTGGTACACGCTAGAACACCCAATCTTGTTCTAGCCTAGAACACTTCGGCTAGAACGTTCTAGCCTAGATTAGATCAACTCTAGAACGATATTCCTTTGGATACCACGCGTAGAACGCATAGCACGAAATTTTCTCGCGTTTTTGCTTTTATCATTGTTTTGTGCTTCCGGGGGTTTTCGAGGGTGCCCGACGCAATGGAACTATCCGTTTGGCTCAATTCAACCATTTTTGAGGAGAGAAGCACAATTGCCTCCTGCCTCTGCCTCTATCTTGGTGCTACGCATGCTGCGTGTGCTGCGCGTCCTGCGTGTTTCGGTCCGGTGCCTTTGAGTCTGCCTCTGGAAGTCGTCCTACGCGTTCTACGCGTTCTGCAGGGGCTTCACACCTATCATACCACACCCAATTTTTCTTTTTTTGCCATGCTTGCACCCTTGTACTCTGCCACACACCTGCACTGGTTCCCAATGGAACTCAAACGTGTGTATTCGAACGACAATTGCCTCTCGCCTATGCCCACGTGTGCTGGGTGTTTTGCGTGTTGTCATTTTTCGCTTCTGACGTTGCCTCTCGAGCTGTTGTACGCGTGCTATGTGCTGTGCAGCATGTTTTTGCCTCAACATTCCTAGTCCGCTCTGCTTTTATGGTGCAGGAGCCATGCCTGCACCCCTGTACCCCGCCACACATTCTCAATGGTTGCAGAAGGGTGGGAAGCTTGGAGAGTGGAAGCATCCGGAGAGATTGACGCACGACGCCTTCGTTGTCTTTCGATTTGAACAAGCCACGAGTATGTGTGTGTGTCTTCGTTTTAGTCTCGCTTCTCGCCTTGCACCGCTGTCCTCCTCACCCCCTTGTGTCGCAGCGGTGTGGCATGCCGGATGGGTCAATGGGAAGAAGAAACGGGCCAAGGACTGGCAGGACAAAGAATTTTGGTTGAGGAACCTCACAACGTATCAGGTGTACCACGTTCACGGGTTTGCGGTTTGCGGTTCGGTGGGTCGGAAGTGAACATGTATACACTCCTATATTTCCTAAGAACCCATGCGCCGTGCGCCACCGTCCAATGGAGCCACAAAGTTGGCTTCATTTCATGAGGCTGCAACACACACCAAGTTGCCAATTGGTCCCCACAAGCCACCTCCATGTCCCTCAAGAATGTCTTTCTTCTCCACAATCCGTGTAGGTCAGCCACACTGCTAATGATACTAAAAAAAAACTATGCACACCTTAACATTCTTCCCTTGCACAGCGGTTAGGGTAGGACTCCTTCAACAACTCAACCACGCGCTTTCGACACTCCAGCTTTTCCAAAAATATTCCAGCCGAAGTAAAAGTCAAACGTCTCCTTTTTTTTTTGAGGCCGGAGGGCGACATGGTGAGCCAAGGGTACATTTGCACCTTCTTGCATAATGTCCAACCACACTTCTGGCATGCGACCTATGCCCCCCCCCCCCACCCCTGTCCATCCCCACCTGCTACCCATGCTGACAAATCACTCGCTGGTCGCTCGGCAATTGCATCGCAAAGCGGTGCTGCACAATGTGCGTAGTCCCCCACCCTCTTAGTTGGCCGCACTGCTCTTACGAATGCACCCCAACGGGCCATCGGGGTTACATTGTCATGCGGTTCAAGGCTATCCCCGTCCTCATAGGTCCAACACTTGGTCAAGAGCCTGTAGCTGCTAACCTACATCCCCTTTCCATCCCTGGTTAGAAAGCATTCCAACCCTATTGTTTGTCTGTTTTTAAGCACTACGTTCAGACGTTGCCGTATTTGTTGGGGTATGGCCCGGTGTGCCCCGTGCTGCAGGCGTGCCGGCGCGTTGTGCGACATGGTGGGTGATGGCAGGCGCTGACGATCACGCATGGTTGTGCGGAATGGATGAGGCAACTGGATTGAATAGCCAGGTGGAGTACTTAGAGGCGAACAACGTCCACGGGTGTTTTCGTGCTCACCGGTGGGTGTGTGGACAGTGAGGAGGTTCCTGCCATAAAGATTGGACATGATCCTTATGCGCGGGACATTCTCCGGACTTTATGGTCCATGATGCTCTCTTTGCGCCATATGCTCAAGGTGAGCCGCCGCTGCACCCACGAGCAATTGTTGCAAGCGCGGCGAGCTCTTACGCCGTATGTGGCCACTCCTGTCCCCGGTTGTGATTGGTACCGGGACCAAGCGGCGGTCGGGTGCCTTCCTGTCACTCACGGAGCTTGTGCAACACCAAGCGGCGTTGGCACAACAGGCGGGCGTGCTCAAGGTCCCACCCGCATGGCTAGAATCCTGTCATTATCTATGTTGATGCATGCCCGTTGTGGCGAACGCGTGCCATTGGGGCGGACCACAGATAGGGTCACGTCGCTATCATTGAGCAGGGCGCGGGTCACACGCTCCTATGGTGCCAAGTGCTCTGCCTTTCCGTCGGGCTTAAACAGGGCAAAAGGTTTGCGCGCCAGTAGCAACACGTCGGCCGCAAACCTTTCAACAAAGGCGTCCATTGTGGATGGTCGCAGTACAAAGCGCCGTGGACAGAAAGTAAGCCGGAAAGGGTAAATAGCACGGGGTTGCAAATCAGGAACTCCTACCGGGAAACATCTTAAGGGACATGTTGCTGATAAGGAAGGTGTTCGTGGTGGGGATGGCTGACTGCACATCCCGACTGCGAAGGTGGCCCTGAATAGGGTGCCTGAATATACTTCGTTATCAGGAACCCCATGCTGATCACCCTTCCTATCCTACCTGCGGACTTTCCCATCTTCCTTTCTGGCATTGTTTGGATTTGGTGCATTTCGGGGGCGGAAAGGGGTGGGGGGTTGCGTGTGTTTGGGAGGGGGAGGGGGGGGGTTGCTCTAGTTTCCAGGAGGATTTGATTTGATTTGATTTGATTTGAGGACCGATTTTGAGGCTCACAAGCCGCTTGGGGGCGCTCGATGGCTGTCCCGACGACTATGCATATCGGCCGTCCATGCATGCAGTGCATTCCCATCCGCGTCCCTGTGAGGAGGGGGGCGAGGGGGAAGGAGACACGCGCATTCGGCGGGGGGGGGGGGGGGGATGGGGCGGGCAAGGGGGGGGGGGGGGGAGGGAGGGGCACGGAGGCCTCGGCGAATGCCCATCCCGGGACCACACACCTGGGTAAGGGCGCGCGAAAGACGACAAGCACCCTGCGGCGCTGCCGCCACGCTCGGGCATTGGCGTCTGGCGTACTGGTGCTGCGGGTCAGTGGGGCCGTTCCGGGGCGAGCAACACCACATACCACACGGCGTATACCCGGGGGACCAAGGCCCGCACCGCGCCGGCCTATCCTCCCTTCTTATCTTCTACAACTTCTTCCACAAGCCTTTCTGACTCCCCTCTCCCTCTACCTTCTCCTATTCTTCCTATTGCTTCTTCTTAGCCCTTTACTCGCTTTCCTCTTCCTCGCTTGTTTCCAATTCCTTTCCCCTTTACACCTTCTTTATCTTTACTGGGCAAAGCCCGGCACGACATCCCGTGGCGTGATTCTCTACGCCCTTGACTATTGGCTCCCCCCGACCGTGGCCTAATGATCACGTTTTGCTCCCACTTTCCACTCTCATCCCCAACTTCCTGCTTGGTGGGGCGGGATTGAAAATCCCGACCCTGGCTTTCTCTCTAATTTCTCCCCCCGACCTAGGCCTAGTTCTCAATTTTGTCGCCCACTTCCGGGGTTGGCTGCGCCAATCGTCCAAGGGGGGTATCTTACGTCCAGCCCCATCAAAACTCCAACCTTTTTGCCTTTTATGAGTCCTTTTCTTTTTCTTTCCTATTCCCACCCTTTTCGCTTTTGGTTTTTGCTTAACTTATCCTTGGCATCTAGTCTATTTATCTCCTCCTAATCTTTCTCTAAAGGCTACCTCTTACCTTTATTTGCCGATTTCTCCTCTACTTTCGCCTTTGGTTCTTTTCTTTCTTCTTTCCTATTAGTTCTTGGACTCATTTATCCTCTCCCTTGGATGTGGCTAGTTTATCCCTTATTTCTTAGCCATTCTTCGCATTGGAGATATATCCCTGCGGTTCTTCTATGGGTTCACCCATTCTTTTCTCTTGGATTCTCCTACCCTTGGTACACGCTAGAAGACCCAATCTTGTTCTAGCCTAGAACACTCTAGGCTAGATGTTCTAGCCTAGATTACATCAATACTACAACGATATAATGTCTACCCACATATCCCAATTTCTTCATTGTTCCGCCGTGCATGCTTGCTGTTGTCCGTAGTTCATTGTTCCATGCTTCCTTCTCTCGCGCTTAAATATTACACATTTCTTTGCAATGAAACGCCCCGCCACTTCCCCCCTTGCTCCCTCCTCAACCGGGAAGGATATTTCCCTCATGTCTAAGGCACTACGGGACTTGAGTGGGTCTTCAAACCTGAGTGCTGAGCGGGTGGGCCATTACTTGGCCACGTGGGCGCTATCATGCCCCCTAGCACGGCGGCAATTCGGCAACGTCGTCCAATATGTGAACACCGCCACTTCTACCCATACCACGGGTGCGGGCTGCCTTCAGTTCTCGTCATGTACCAAGATGGTTGTTCGTCCTGCAGAAGCAAGTTTTCTCACTGTATAACATTGTGCGAGTGCTGACATATCCCCGTGCTGAGAGAGCCACTAGAGCCTCATATTGCGGTACAATGACCCAGTCCATCCGCCGTAAGCTGGCAATGGCAGGGGAATGCACTATCAATGCCCCTACTATCTCGGTCCAGGGCACTGTTCAAGCTTCACACCTGTGGGATTCATTTGAGAGGCAGCAAATTGCCCTGTGGTTCGACAATTACCGTCGCCACATCAATGGGGTGGACCCCCATAGCCCTGATAAGACTTTGAATGTGCCTGCTGTCGGTGTATTGCACACTACTGAGCCGCCGCAGTATCACGGTCTGCCCGGTCCGGATGCTGTTGCACAATGTATACCCGGGGTTGTCGACTACGTTGTTCGCTGTGCTGGGTTGCTGTTGCAAAGAAGTACCGTCCCAGATGGGCCTATTTTGCGCACCTTGGTTCGTGCACCTCTGGACTATGCTCGCAATGTTGTGGTATCCCTCAACTGGAGGCCCTTTCTGTTATCACACCTGAAGTGCGGAAGTCATGTTGAGTTAGTGGAGTTTGTCGGGGGGCTAGAATGCTTGCAGGTGAAGACGAGACGCACTGTGCCATTTCTGATTGACATGAAGATCTTTTACGCACTCTTGAAAATGTCGTTCGGAGCAAGCTATGCCCCCTTGCACGTAGACCAGTTCCTGTTGGGACACCCCTTGCTTTACGGTGTCTGGCACCCATATAAGTATTCTGTGGAAATAACCTACAAGGCATTTGCCCCTATTATTAATTTTGTTGAGCAGGGTTGGGACCCGAAGGCTGGAGCCATGGTGCCCATGAAAGTCAAACTGCGTCACATGAAAAAAACAATTGTTGGTTTGTTCTTGGCTGCAGCTGCTAACAAAGTCGGGCTTGATACTACTACCCGGGTCCTTATGAGTAATTTGCTGAGTTGTCTGATGCTCCAAGACTGGGCATGAAAGGTCTGTCAGCCTTGGAGGCCCTGTTGTATTCGTACTGCCCAACACTTCTGGCACTAGGGGTTCTTGTGCGTGAATGTAACTGGAACGGTCGCTCTCTGAATTCCAGTGCAGCTGCAAAAAAATGCATTGGAATGAGTACTATCTTGATGATGAATATCATACCCTTTGAAAAGTGGCTGAGCTGTGAATACTTGCGTACCAATACTCTAGCACTGCTTTTGTGGTCCGACTGGTACATGCGGGCACCGGTTGCTTGTTTTCTGAGGAGTACTGCGAGGCAATGCTTAGTCACAACAGACACAGAATGCACGTGGTGCCACTGGTAGTGCTAGCAATGACTGAGAGACAAAATGAGATGCCTGGTGACCAGGCAGCACAAGCAAATGGTGGGCAGTTTCCTGGTAAGGGTGCCAAACCAAAGGCACCTGGCGTGAGGAAGCGGCGATAGAGCGACAATGGTGTGTGCTGTGACTGCTGTGTTGTATGTTTTCCCTGTTACACATCAGAATGGCGTTCTGCGTTGTCTCTACAGATACCATTGACGTCTTGAGCACTGTTTTTTTGTGTTTTACTAAAGCTGGAAGCAATTTTGCCCACGTTCAGGTATTTCTTGGAATACACGGTTCGTTTTTACATTTTTGCAAAGCTGGACTAAATTTCGTCTAGAGGTCTCATTAATGGCAAATAGAGACCTTGATTATGATGCATGAATTTTAGTGACTGTCGATTGACAGTTTTTTGGGCACACACAGGGTGCAGCAACCCTTGCCAGGTGTGTGCTACCCCACTTCTTACAATGCATTGCTTCGCAGGTTGCTACATTTGTGTGTCACACAAAAAGGTTTTTTGTATTGAAGAAAGATGCATTCTTCCTCTGCTTTTCCAGTATGCATACATGCTTATTGTGTTTTGACAACTACGATGTGGTTACATGAGAATGGCATTTTAGGTAAATAGAGATACTCATTTTTTCCTCTCAAGAGCAAGGGGTCCCTCAGGCGCAAAATTCATACCCTATTTTGGGGGGGGGGGTACAGGATGGCCCCGTGGAGCCCTGCTAGTGGGTAGGGGGGTGGGCAGTTAACCCCAACGCGTAGGGTGCCTAGGTGATCTAGGATACGGCGTGGAAGGGGGGGGGACCCCTTTTGGGTGACATATACCCAGCAGCTGCAACCAAGCCCAAGCCCACCCCCTTCAAACTCGTGGGGGGGGACCGAAGTGCTGCACGGCTGGCTCCACCCTCGGCTAGTCGCGACAAGCTACCGGGCACCTTGAGCGTGCTACAAGTTTTTGGGGCACTGCAGGAGAAGGGTTAAGGTTAGGGTCACCGAGCTAGTGCAAACAGTCTCGGTTTTAAAACCCTTTTTAGTGTTGAGGGTGGACCTACCAGGTTTAGCAGTAGACAGCAAGCAATATGCACGCGCGAAATGGGGAAAATCATAACTCCGTCTAGGTGCTTTGGATTTTGTTTAAATTTTGGTGCATGATACCTATGGGTCTGAAGTACAATCACACAAAGATTGAGCAAGAAACTCGATGGTGGCGACCGGGAACGGGGTTCGCAAGTGGCGGACCTTAGCTTCAAATACCGCAACTTACGGCCAAAAACAGCCATTTTTGGGCCAAAACAGCCCTAGAACTCATTCAAAACCGCCAAATGAAGGGAAAGGGTGGGTACACTCTTTGTGCGGCTTGACTTTCCCGTGTCAACAAGCTCTTTGCGGCCCTCTAACTCCATGATATGTCCCGGAAACGGCCCAAAAAGGCCCCCAAAAGCTCCAAATTTCGTGTAGATTGGCTGGCGACAGCCGCAAACCAAGAACATCCCATATCTTTGGCTACATGGCTCAAAATGCGATTCCGAGGGCACCTACTCCACCCGCAACCCCCCACTTTTTGTGGTTTCCAACCCTTCAGAATTGCCCGAACGGACGCCTAAACCCCAATACCTAGGCCCACTAGGCTGCGGCAAGCTGCAAGCTCAAGCCCAAACAGGGGGGTGCCCAAACTGGTCAACAGGGTCCATTAGGGGCAAAAAGATGACTTTTCTCAAAAATGATCCTAGACCATGTGCGACGCTAAAACAAGTGTTCTTGGACCGTTTCGAGGTTGTGGTGGCCCATTTTGGTCCTCCGAAAATCCCAAAATGCCTTGAAAATGGGTTGTTTTGGGACCAAAATGGGTGAAAAATGGGTGAAAAAGCATTTTTCCAAACCTCATCCTAGACCATTTGGGGTGCACCAACGGGTGAAATGAGCCCATTTTCAGCCCATTTTGGGGCCTTTGGCCCCTCAGAAGTCCAAAAAGCCTTGAAAGTGGGCCTTGTGGTGACGGGGTTGACTTGCAAGCTGATTCCACTTTGTCAAGAGCCATCAATGTGTGAATAATTCTTGATGTCCCTCATCAAACATAGCCGATGTTCCCTTCGCCACCAGCTCGGTCCCAATATTCAGTCTTGATGAGGGTCCCCGAGTTGGTGGAACCAGTCTTGGTTTTATAACCTTTTTAGTGTGTAGGTCGGACCTACCAGGTTTAGTACCAACAACACGCAAGCAAGCAAGCAGCAAGCAAGCAAGCAGCACGCGCGAAATGGGGAAAAATCAGAATTCCGTTGTGGTGCTTTGGATTTGGGTGAAATTTTGGTGGATGATACCTATGGGTGTGAGGGACAACCACACAAAGATTGAGCAAGAAACTCACCGGTGGCAGCCAGAAACAGCTGTCGCTCGTGGCGGACGTGGGTTGAAAAATTGCAACTTAGGGCCAAAAACAGCCATTTTTGGGCCAAAACAGCCCTAGAACCCATTCAAAACGGCCAAATAAAGGGAAAGGGTGGGTACACTCTATGTGCGGCTTGACTTTCCCGTGTCAACAAGCTCTTTGCGGCCCTCTAACTCCATGATATGTCCCGGAAACAGCCCAAAAAGGCCCCCAAAAGCTCCAAATTTCGTGTAGATTGGCTGGCGACAGCCGCAAACCAAGAACATGCCATATCTTTGGCTACATGGCTCAAAATGCGATTCCGAGGGCACCTACTCCACCCGCAACCCCCCACTTTTTGTGGTTTCCACCCCTTCAGAATTGCCCAAACGGACGCCTGGACCCCAATACCTAGGCCCACTAGGCTGCGGCAAGCTGCATGCTCAAGCCCAAGCAAGTGGGTGCCCAAATGGGTCAATAGGGTCCAGTAGGGGCAAAAAGATGACTTTTCTCAAAAATGATCCTAGACCATGTGCGACGCTAAAACAAGTGTTCTTGGACCGTTTCGAGGTTGTGGTGGCCCATTTTGGTCCTCCGAAAATCCCAAAATGCCTTGAAAATGGGTTGTTTTGGGACCCAAAATGGGTGAAAAATGGGTGAACAACGCATTTTTCCAAACCTCATCCTAGACCATTTGGGGTGCACCAACGGGTGAAATGAGCCCATTTTGAGCCCATTTTGGGGCATTTTCTTAGGCGTCACAAGTTGCCCACCCTCTAGGACCCCGTATACGCGCGATGTGACAATATTCTACATTTCTACTTTGAGTATGCTATTTGACATATGTGACCAAAGTTGTTGGCAGAGCTGTTTGACACCCGTTGAAATACGTGTTGATGTGTCAGCCTTGTGTATCCCCGTCTTCTAGTGTGTTGTATTTGACCTTTTTCTGAACATGGCCAAAATTTCGGCCAAGTTTTGGGTAACATTGCAAACAACTATGTGTATTTGCAGTTTTTGACCCTTCTGGCCGAAAATTTCGGCCACCTTTTGGGTTTTTTAGTGAATAGGCATAGATATTTTTATTTTTCTTAGGGCTGGCCGAAATTTCGGCCAGCTTTTTGGTCTGTTCACTATTCAAACACTTATATTCTGGTTTTTGGGCGGTCTGGCCGAAATTTCGGCCAGCTTTTCCTATTTTTGAACATTTAAGCAATTATTTCTCCTCCGAAAACACCTGGCCGAAATTTCGGCCAGCTTGCAATCGTCGTTGTTCATGATTATTACACCATACACTCCTACATAACTGTTTTCTTGTCTCAGCATTAATGTTTTCTGCTATTACTGTCAATGTTGTACATGCTGCAGTTACTGGTGCTTTTGCTATTACAGCCAAAGGGCTGTTGCGAAATGCATTACGTGGTGGGACTCTGCAAAGGTTTTTGCAATTCTGCCTTTTGTTGCGGAAGAATCGCACGAGCCGGCACTCCCTGACACAGTTGAAGGCTGCCGCCACTGAGAAGAAGCCCCCACGATGGTACATGACATTTTTGTCACAGTTCCATGCCCTATATTGCCTGCTACGTCGTATGGCCCTCCCATACTCTAACTGTGGGTCTGGTTACGCCAACGCCGTAAGGTAGGAGTCCTTGGTCAGTGTAACACTAAGCAGGAGTCCATTCACCATCGTGCTGGACTAGCAGCACACAACTTGTGGAACACCATGCACCGTAGGCAAGTTTGTATATGGTTTGATAACCTGAGGCGTTACAGGTCGGGAGCTGATCCCCATTCACCCGACTTAACCCTAAACTGTACCGCTGTTGCTGTTTTGCACACTCTTGCCCTACCTGCATACCGGGGTCCGCCGGAGCTGGCCAAAATTGAGGCCAGGGTACCAAAGGTTGCAGATGACATCTTTCGCTCACATAGAGCACTATTTGATCGTATTGATGTTGCCAACCAAGGTATTCAGAGAGTTTGGGTTCGTGCTCCTTTGGATATTGCCAGAAAAAATGTTCGTTCCCTCAACTAGAGACCCTTTTTCCTGTCTGAGCTCCTCTGCGGTACACACAAAGAGTTTTTGCAACTCGTGGTTGATTTGTCATGTGTGGAACACCGCACCAGACACTGTGTTCCGCTGCTTGTGGACATGAAAATACACTTTGCCCTACTTAAGCCGTGTTATAGTGCTGCTTATGTTCCATGGAATGTACCACAATTACTGTTGGGTTTTCCTTTGGTGTACGGAGTATGGCATAGCTATAAGTATTGCGTTGATATGATCTACAAGGCGTTCCTGCCGTTCATTAAGTTTTTGGAGCAGGGGAACAGCCTTTAGGTTGGGTCTATCCTCCTTCGCAAGGTCAAGGTCATCCATATTCCTTTGTCTACGGAGACATCATTTGTGACGAGAGACACATGAAATGTTCTAGGCGTTCTGGACGAATTTAAGAAAGGTTCTACGACGCGCACAACGTGCGGAACGCGCAGAACGAATTGGTGTGGCTCCAGGGACACATGGAGAGCCACGCGTGGAATACACGCGCAACGCGTACGACGCGCACGACGTGTTGTGGAACAGAGTACCACAGTTGGGGGGGGGGGGGGGGGTGGGCCGCGTCCTCACAGTTGGGTATCCAGCCTACGCGGTTGTTCCACCAGGGTTCGCACTGGTCCCATGGGTAGGGATGGCAGAGGCTCCGCCTCCATGATCGTCTCGTTCCGCCCCACCACGCCCATGACAGACTACACGCCGTGGGCGTCCCCGAAGCATTTGATGTGCATGTGCTTCCCGCACGCTCCACACGCCCAACATGTACTCCCGTTGCGGCAATGCAAGAGGGGGCTCGCAAAGCGCTTCGGTGCATGCACCATAGGGACCGCAGCGGTTGGCGTTATGTTGTTGAACTCCGCGCCGCTAAAGTACCGCTGCTTGAGGATGTCCCATTGGAATTCCCACATGGTGGTCTTGTTGTCCACCAATCCCAATGCCTTGGCGGTGGCAAAGGCATTGCCGGCCGCGTACCGCACCATGAACGCACGGGTCTAGGAACAACTTTGGAAAAAATCATTTTTTTGCTCTGGGGACCTTGGTGGACCCACCGTTGGCCCCCACTGTAGGTGGGCTGGCCGGCCCTCCGGCTGCACCAAGTGACCACTGGTACGGGGGTCTACGTGTCTTGTTGGGCGATTCTAAGGGTTGGAAACCATAAAAAGTGGGGGGTTGCGGGTGGACTAGGTGCCCTCGGAATTCGTTTTTGAGCCACGTAGCCCAAGATACGGCCCGTTCTTGGTTTCGGGGTGTTGGTGCACATTGCGCAGTTTTTGGGGCTTTTTGGCGCCTTTTGGGGCCGTTTCTCGGACATATCGTGGAGTTAGAAGGCACCAAAGGTCCCTTGGTCACGACAAAGTCAAGCCGCACGTGGAATGTAGGAGCCGTTTGCCTTCGTTTGGCTGTTTTGAACCCTTACTAGGGCTGTTTTGGGCGAAAAATGGCTGTTTTTGGCCCAAAACTGCACAGATGTGGGAGGGCACCTCCCGACTTGGCGCCCCCGCCCCAGGCCGCCACCGGTGAGTTTCTGGCTGGAAACTTGGATTTGCCAAGGCCACCACCTAGGCTCTAGGATGGCTAAAGTAGAGTCAAGCCCGAGGCGTTGGGAAGGTGCAATGGCCAAAACGGAATGGTGACGTGCTTGCTTGTTGTTGTTGTTGTGGTTGTTGTTGCTTGTTAGCTAAATTGAAGGGGAGAGGGGTGTAGTAATATACATATATATATATATATATATATATATATATATATATATATATATATACATATATATATATATATATATATATATACATACATATATATATATATATATATATATATATATATTACTATTAATATATATATTACTAGTAATATATATATATATATATATATATATATATATATATATATATATATCCTCCAATCTACACCCCTCTCCCCAACTCTAGGTGGCTCCACCATCCGGCTCTAAGGCACGTCCGAAAGGTACAACGTGGTGCATACATGTGGCGGAAGGCGCTAAACTTCATCAAAACAGGCTCCAAATGGTCTCAAAACACTTGTTTGTGCACCCCCAATGGTTCACGGTCACTTTTGGAAAAACGCCATTTTTGACCCATTTTTGACCTAGTTTGGTCCCAAACCCGTCCCTTTTCAACGGATATATTCAACCGAAACCCATCTCAATGGGCTCAAAATGGGCTAAAAACACTTGCTTGAGCATCCCAAATGGTCTAGGATCATTTTTGGAAAAACGCGTTTTTGACCCATTTTGGACCCATCTTTGGTCCCAAAACGACCCATATTAGAATTCTTGAATAATTCAAGGCATCTTGGGAATTTCCATGGGCCAAAACGCGGCACCACGGGCTCAAAATGGGTCAAAACCATTTGTTTGAGCATCCCAAACGGTCCTGAATCACTTTTGGAAAAACACGTTTTTCACCCATTTTTGACCCATTTTTGGTTCCAAAACGGCCCGTTTTCAAGGCATTTTGGGATTTTCCGTGGCCCAAAACACGTCACCACGGGCTCAAAACGGCCTAAAAACACATGTTTCAGCATCCTAAGTGGTCTAGGAACAACTTTGGAAAAAATGATTTTTTTCGCCCCGGGGACCCTGCTGGACCCAGCGTTGGCCCCCACCGTGCGCGGGCTTGCCTGCCCTCCGGCTGCACCAAGTGACCACTAGTACGGGGGTGCGAGTGGCTCGTTGGGCGATTTTGAGGCTTGGAAACCACAAAAAGTCGGGGGTTGCGGGTGGACTAGGTGCCTTCGGAATTCGGATTTGAGCCACGTAGCCCAAAATACGCCCCGTGCTTGGTTTCGGGGTGTTGGTGCGCATTGCGCTGGTTTTTTGGGGCTTTTTAGCGCCTTTTTGGGCCGTTTCTGGGACATATCGTGGAGTTGAAGGGCACTAGAGAGCTCTTTGACACGGTGAAGTCAAGCTGCACATGCAGTGTAGTCACCGTTTCCCTTCGTTTGGGCGTTTCGCCCGCGTTTTGGGGCTATTTTGGGCGAAAAATGGCTGCTTTTGGCCCAAAAGTGCGCAAATTTGGGAGGGCACCTCCCGACTTGGCGCCACCGCCCCAGGCCGCCACCGGTGAGTTTGTGGCTCAAAACTTGGATTTGGCAAGGCCATCACCTAGGCTCTAGGATGGCTGGAGTAGAGTAGAGCCCGAAGTGATGAGGCTGAGCAATGGCCAAAACGCAAGGGAGAAGTGCTTGCTTGCTTGCTTGCTTGCTTGTTGCTTGCTTGTTAGCTAGATTTAAGGGGAGAGGGGTGTAGTAATATATATATATATATATATATATATATATATCCTCCAATCTACACCCCTCTCCCAACTCTAGGTGGCTCCACCACACGGCTCTAAGGTACGTGCGAAGGGCACAAAGTGGTGCATACATGTGGTGGAAGGGGCTAAACTTGGTCAAAACAGGCTCAAAATGGGCTAAAAATGGTCCGGGATCACTTTTGGAAAAACGCGGTTTTGACCCATTTTTGACCCATTTTTGGTCCCAAAATGGCCCATTTTCAAGGCATTTTGGGATTTTCCATGAGCCGAAACCCGTCGCCACGGGCTCAGAATGGGATAAAACCACTTGTTGGAGCATCATAAATGGTCCAGGATCACTTTTGGGAAAACGCGGTTTTGACCCATTTTTGACCCACTTTTGGTCCCAAAGCGGCCCATTTTCAAGGCATTTTGGGATTTTCCATGGCCCAAAACGCGCCACCACGGGCTCAAAAGGGCCTAAAAACACTTGTTTGAGCATCCCAAGTGGTCTAGGAACAACTTTGGAAAAGATCATTTTTTTCGCCCCGGGGAACCCGGTGGACTCACCGTTGGCCCCCACTGTGCGTGGGCTGGCCGGCCCTCCGGCTGCACCGAGTGACCACTGGTACGGGGGTCTAGGTGTCTCGTTGGGCGATTCTGAGGCTTGGAAACCATAAAAAGTGGGGGGTTGCGGGTGGACTAGGTGCCCTCGGAATTCGGATTTGAGCCACGTAGCCCAAAATACGGCGCGTTCTTGGTTTCGGGGTGCTGGTGCACATTGCGTAGATTTTGGGACTTTTTGGCGCCTTTTTGGGCCGTTTCTCGGACATATCGTGGAGTTAGAGGGCACAAAAGGTCCCTTGGTCACGAGAAAATCAAGCCGCACGTGGAGTGTAGCAGCCGCTTGCCGCTATCACTGGGTTTTGGGGCTGTTTTTGGCCAAAAAACGCTGTTTTGGGGCACAAAATGCGCGGTTTTGGAAGGACACCTCCCGACTTGGCGCCCCCGCTCCGGGGCGCCACTGGTGAGTTTTTGGCTGAAAACTTGGATTTGGCAAGGCCACCACCTAGGCTCTAGGATGGCTAGAGTAGAGTAGAGCCCGGAGCGATGAGGCCGAGCAATGGCCAAAACGGAAAGGAGAAGTGCTTGTTGTTGTTGCTTGTTGCTTGTTGCTTGTTTGTTAGCTAGATTTAAGGGGAGAGGGGTGTAGTAATATATATATTACTACACCCCTCTCCCCTTGAATCTAGCTAACAAGCAAGCAAGCAACAAGCAAGCAAGCAAGCACTTCTCCTTTCCATTTTGGCCATTGCTCGGCCTCATCGCTCCGAGCTCTACTCTCCCTTAGCCACCCTAGAGCCTAGGTCGTGCCCTTGCCAAATCGAAGTTTTGAGCCAAAAACTAACCGGTGGCGCCCCGGGGCGGGCGCGCCAAGTTTGGAGCTGCCCTCCCAAAACTGCGCATTTTGTGCCCCAAAACAGCCTTTTTTGGCCCAAAACGGCCCCGAAACTCAGTCAAAACAGGCATACGACGGCAAACGGTTCGTACACTTCGCGTGCGCCTCCATTGCCCCGTGACCAAGAGCTCTTTCTTGCCCTCTAGCTCCACGATGTGTTCAAGAAACGGCCCAAGAATGGCCAAAAATAACCCGAATGTAGGTTGTTTGTGTCAAAGAGGCCGAAAACCAAGAACCGGCCGTATCTTGGGCTACGTGGCTCAAAACCGAATTACCAGGGCACCTAGTCCACCCGCAACCCCCCACTTTTTGTGGTTTCCAAGCCTCAGAATCGCCCAACAAGACGCCTAGACCCCCGTACTAGTGGTCACTTGGTGCAGCGAGAGGGCAGCCCAGCCGGCGCACGGTTTGGGCCAACGGTGCGTCCACCAGGGTCCCCGGGGCGGAAAAAATGATTTTTTCCAAACTTGTTCCTAGACCACTTGGGATGCTCAAACAAGTGTTTTTGGCTCGTTTTAAGCCCGTGGTAACGCGTTTTGGGCCACGGAAAATCCCAAAATGCCTTGAAAATGGGCCGTTTTGGGACCAAAAATGTATCAAAAATGGGTCAAAAACACATTTTTAGAAAAGTGAGCCTGGACCATTTGGGATTCTCAAGCAAGTGGTTTTAGCCCATTTTGAGCCCGTGCTGACGCGTTTTGGCCCATGGAAAATCCCAAAATGCCTTGAAATTGGGCTGTTTTGGGACCAAAAATGGGTCAAAAATGGGTCAAAAACGCGTTTTTCCAAAAGTGATCCCACACCATTTGGGATGCTCAAACAAGCGTTTTGAGGCCATTTGGAGCCTGTTTTGATGCAGTTTAGCCACTTCCACCACATGTATGCACCATGTAACTTAGAGCCGTATGGTGGAGCCACCTAGAGTTGGGGAGAGGGGTGTAGATTGGAGGATATACATTACTACACCTCTCTCCCCTTAAATCTAGCTAACAAGCAACAACAAGCAAGCAAGCAAGCAAGCAAGCACGCACTTCTCCTCACCGTTTTGGCCATTGCTCCGCCTCATCGCTCCGGGCTCTACTCTACTCTAGCCATCTTGGAGCCCAGGTGGTGCCCTTGCCAAATCCAAGTTTTGAGCCACAAACTCACCGGTGACGGCCCGGGGCGGTGGCGCCAAGTCGGGAGGTGCCCTCCCCTATCTGCGCAGCTTTGGGCCAAAAACAGCCATTTTCCGCCCAAAACAGCCCTAGTAAGGGTTCAAAACAGCCAAACGAAGGCAATTGGCTAATACACTGCACGTGCGGCTTGACTTTGTCGTGACCAAGGGACCTTTGGTGCCCTTCAACTCCACGATATGTCCGAGAAACGGCCCAAAAAGGCGCCAAAAAGCCCCAAAAACTGCGCAATGTGCACCAGCACCCCGAAATCAAGAACGGGCCGTATCTTGGGCTACGTGGCTCAAAAACAAATTCCGAGGGCACCTAGTCCAACCGCAACCCCCCACTTTTTATGGTTTCCAAGCCTCTGAATCGCCCAACGAGACACCTAGACCCCCGTACCAATGGTCACTTGGTGCAGCCGGAGGGCCGGCCAACCCAGGCACAATGGGGGCCAACGGTGGGTCCACCGGGGTCCCCGGGGCGAAAAAAACGATTTTTCCAAAGTTGTTCCTAGGCCACTTGGGATGCCGAAACAAGTGTTTTTAGGCCGTTTTGAGCCCGTGGTGGCGCGTTTTGGGCCATGGAAAATCCCAAAATGCCTTGAAAATGGGCCGTTTTGGAACCAAAAGTGGGTCAAAAAATAGTAATAGTAATATATATATATATATATATATATATATATATATATATATATATATATCTATATATATATATATATCTATATATATATATATATATATATATTACTACACCCCTCTCCCCTTAAATCTAGCAAGCAAGCAACAACAAGCAAGCAACAACAAGCAAGCAACAAGCACTTCTCCTCACCGTTTTGGCCATTGCTCCGCCTCATCGCTCCGGGCTCTACTCTACTCCAGCCATCTTGGAGCCCAGGTGGTGCCCTTGCCAAATCCAAGTTTTGAGCCAAAAACTCACCGGTGGCGGCCCGGGGCGGGGGCGCCAAGTCGGGAGGTGCCCTCCCAAATCTGCGCAGTTTTGGGCCAAAAAGAGCCATTTTTCGCCCAAAACAGCCCCAAAACCCGGGCGAAACGCCCAAACGAAGGGATACGGTGAGTACACGGCACGTGCGGCTTGACTTCACCGTGTCAAAGAGCTCTCTAGTGCCCTTCAACTCCACGATATGTTTGAGAAACGGCCCCAAAATGCGCCAAAAAGCCCCAAAATCTGCGCAATGTGCACCAACCCCCCGAAACCAAGCACGGGCCGTATCTTGGGCTCTGTGGCTCAAAATCCGACTCCGAGGGCACCTAGTCCACCCGCAACCCCCCACTTTTTGTGGTTTCCAACCCCCAGAATCGCCCAACGAGACACACAGACCCCCGAACCAGTGGTCACTTGGTGCAGCCGGTGGGCAGCCCGGCCCGCGCACGACGGGGGCCAACGGTGGGTCCACCAGGGTCCCCGGGGCGAAAAAAATCATTTTTTCCAAAGTTGTTCCTAGACCACTTGGGATGCTCAAACATGTGTTTTTAGGCCGTTTTGAGCCCGTGGTGACGCGGTTTGGGCTATGGAAAATCCCAAAATGCCTTGAAAATGGGCCGTTTTGGACCCAAATATGCGTCAAAAATGGGTGAAAAACGCGTTTTCCCAAAAGTGATCCAGGACCATTCGGGATGCTCAAACAAGTGGTTTGGACCCATTTTGAGCCCGTGCTGCCGCGTTTTGGCCCACGGAAAATCCCAAAATGCCTTGAAAAGGGGCTGGTTCATCACCAAAAATGGCTCAAAACTGGGTAAAAAACGCAATTTTCTGAAAGTGATCATGGGCCATTTGGGAGGCTTACCTTCACATTCACGCCATGTCTAATCACGGGAGCAAGACTTGCAAAAATAGTGGGGAGTGTTTGGTACAAGAGGGACGAGTAGTTCCTTGTCTTTTTTTGCCGTTTGTGTGCGTTATTCTTCCGTGCCCTTTGCTCTTAGTGATTGGACTTGGAGTACAGGTGTACTCTCAACGGAGTTACCTTCACATTCACGCCATGTCTAATCATGGGAGCACGAGTTGGTACAAGAGGGACGAGTAGTTCCTTGCCGTATTTTGCCGTTTGTGTGCTTTGTTCTTTCGTGCCCTTTGCTCTTAGTGATTGCACTTGGAGTACAGGTGTACTCTTAACGGAGTTACCTTCACACTCACGCCATGTCTAATCATGGGAGCAAGAGTTGGTACAAGAGGGACGAGTAGTTCTTTGCCGTGTTTTGCCGTTTGTGTGCTTTGTTCTACTCTGCCCGTTGCTCTTAGTGTTGAGACTTGGAGTACAGGTGTACTCTTAACGGAGTTACCTTCACATTCACGCCATGTCTAATCAAGAGGCAAGAGTTGCAACAATAGGCTGGAGTGTTTGGTACAAGAGGGACGAGTAGTTCCGTGCTGTGTTTTGCCGTTTGTGTGCTTTGTTGTTTCACGGGTACCAAAAGGTGAGGTTGCGTTTGGGCTGGGGTACTAGTGGGTAGGAATGGGGCTCATTCTTTGGGAGGATAAGTAAGGCCCACCAACGCAAAACAAGATACTGCCATCCGGTTAGGTTTGAGGCTGTACAAGTATAGGCGTCACCAACATTATCAATGATGCTTCTACCCCCCAAGTAGTCACTTTGTTTTTTCCCAACTAATTTTTTTTCCTGCTCTCGGCAGTTGGATTTGGAGTATAGGTGTACTCTGAACGGAGTTACCTTTTATTTCGCACCATGTCAAATCGCTGAAAGCACGAGTTGCAACAATGCTTGGACACCGACATTCAATTCCCGGTGGCCGAGTTCATCAAGCTGCATACCGAAGTGCCCCAGCCTACGATCCGCCGGCGACATGCACAGTTGCGCGCCACGCTGATGAAGCGATTGCAAAAGCGCGCCGCACTTGGGATCCAAGCGGCGACGGTGGCAAGTTTGAACACTCCTGAGTCTCAAGCGGCCAAAGGTGCGTTTGGAGGCAAGAAGAACACTGCGGAGTCCCAAGCCAGCAAGGGCAAAAACAACACCGCAGAGTCGCAAGCGGCCAAGGGTTCAGCTGGAGGCAAGAAGAACACCGCGCAGTCGCAAGCGGCCAAGGGGTCTTGTGGAGGCAAGAAGAACACCTCGGAGTCCCAAGCCGACAAGGGCAAGAAAAACACCGCGCAGTCCCAAGCCATCAAGGGCAAAAAGAACACCGCGGAGTCCCAAGCGGCCAAGGGTTCAGCTGGAGGCAAGAAGAACACCGCGGAGTCGCAAGCGGCCAAGGGGTCTTGTGGAGGCAAGAAGAACACCTCGGAGTCCCAAGCCGACAAGGGCAAGAAAAACACCGCGGAGTCCCAAGCCATCAAGGGCAAAAAGAACACCGCGGAGTCCCAAGCGGCAAAGGGTTCGGCTGGAGGCAAGAAGAACGCCGCGGAATCGCAAGCGGCCAAGGGGTCTTGTGGAGGCAAGAAGAACACCCTGGAGTCCCAAGCCGACAAGGGCAAGAAAAACACCGCGGAGTCCCAAGCCATCGAGGGCAAAAAGAACACCGCGGAGTCCCAAGCGGCAAAGGGTTCCTTCGGAGGCATAAACAACACGCCAGAATCGCAACGGAATAAGGGCATTGTTGGTGGACACGGCAATACGCCAGAGAAGCAGCACATCAAGGCATCGGCGCGTCGTCATTGCGGGGTCGTTTGTACAGTGTCTCGGAAGTTGTTCCGTGTTAATGCATCATCGCCGTCCAACATTTCTTTGAAGTCGGTTCGAGAGTATTGGCTTGATGGTTTGGACACCTTGTACTCGCCAATTTTTGATGCACTTTGCTACCGGTGTGGTCAACTCCTTTGGGGCCCAATAGGTGGGGGACACAAGTTTACGGTTCCACGCAATACTGACAAGATACGTCATCAACGCCTTCACTCCATTGCATTTCGCATTCATTCGTCTTCCTAGGTGTATTCTTAACGGAATTACCGTCACTACAAAATATGGACAATTTTCAACCTACAGCGAGCCAAGCAACTATCACCCACAATGTATGCCCTGCGTCAAGAACACACAAAATCGTCAAATGAAACGCAATATCAAGATTGGCATGGTCACGACGCCAACATCATTGCGAGATTTCCCGAAGGATCTCATGTTGCTAATCGCAGAGTACGCACAGCAAATATCCTCACTCAGCAAGTCGTGCAAAAGCATGTGGATAATGCTCCATGGTTCGCGCATCATGAACACCGACGCATGGAATTGGGTGACGAGGGATTTCAAACGTATGATTAATGTGCGTCACCTCACGGCTCACTTCAACGACAATACGTTCGCCTCACTCATTGCGGCAAAGGAATATATTGACAACCTCACCTCCGGTTTCTTCGTCGGTTTGTGCGATCTAATGTTGTGGAGCCATATATCCGGACCATATGCAAGCACTGCAATACAGGCAATTACCACAACATTGCGCTCCTCATCACGTACACTGCACACCCTAAATTTATCCTGCTACATGCCGTCCTTGTGCGCCTCAGTCATGGCAGAGAACCCATTGAATTGCACATCTCTCACAACTTTGGCTCTGAGTTTGCGCATCGCAAAGAATGAAGACGGGTTGGTAACTTTTATGGACGATAACACATCTAATCGCCTCTTCAAAGACGTTTTCTGTAAGGGCATGCATATGCTTAATTTACTCCACCTCGATCTCTCCTCTGGGTCCATCACTAATAGTGGTGCATGCGCGTTGGCAAATGAATTGTGCAACGCGCAAACACTTACCCACATGCATTTGGACCTAGGTTACAACAATATAGGTCCACTTGGGGTGGCCTCTTTATTTCGTTTGATGGGACAATATAAAAAGCTGCAAAGTTTCTATTTGAACGTCTGTGCAAATCAGAAGTGGGGGACCCAAAATGAATTGGCCAAACCCTTTTACATCCAAGAACTTGCAACCACTTTGTGTTCCATTCAACTTGATTTCCAAGACATTGGTCTTGTTGACCATAGTGTGATTGACCTCGTCAACACCTTGGTTAACAAATGGAATCCGCAAGTGTTGCAACAAAGCAACACATCCGCACTGCTTTCGCTAAATCTTCTCTACAATTATAATATTGATATGGCGGGGGTTTGTGCATTGCAAGTGCTAGTAAACCACTTTGCCGTTGACGTGCATACAACAATTTCATGTGATGCATTCGATTCACCCCATTTGTACAGCGACGACGACTAGGTCCTAAAGCCAGTTCCCTTCAATTCCAAACTTTTCTAGTAGCCAAGAGTTCCAACCAGTTCAGGTTGCCATCCGTGGGAGTTCCCAATGTACAGGTGTACTCCTAACGGAATTACCTTCACCTGCATGCCATGTCTAAACCTTGGGAGGAAGGGTTACAACTGTTTCTGTAAAGTGATTACCACGAGACTCGCAAGTAATTCCTTCACGTGTTTTGCCAACTATGTTTCGTTCCTCCAACACTGCCACACGGTTACGGTACATTGCGGTTTGATGGACATACGTGTGACGGGCTCTTTCTGAGCGGATATAAATTCCCATTAGCCTTCCCCTCCACCTTGTGCTCAACTCCCACATAATGAACCCGCGTGTCTTTTAGGAGAGGGGTGTAGATTAGAGGATATATATATATATATATATATATATATATATATATATATATATATATATATATATATATATATCCTCTAATCTACACCCCTCTCCTAAAAGACACGCGGGTTCATTATATGGGAGTCGAGCACAAGGTGGAGGGGAAGGCTAATGGGAATTTATATCCGCTTAGAAAGAGCCCGTTTGTACGTATGTCCATCCAGGTATGTCCATCCAGGTAAGTAACTACTTGGGGCGTACAAGCATCATTGATAGGTTGCGATGCGATCTTATTGCCCAATGTTGGTAGCGCCTATACGTGTACAAACCCAACCGGACGGCAGTGTGTTGTTTTGCGTTGGTGGGCCTTATCCTCCCCAAACAATGAGCCCCATTCCTACCCACTAGTACCCAAACCCGTAAGAGAACCTCACCTTTTGGTACCCATGGAACAACAAAGCACACAAACGGCAAAACACGGCAAGGAACTACTCGTCCCTCAAGTACCAAACACTCCAGCCTATTGTTGCAACTCTTGCCTCTTGATTAGACATGGCGTGAATGTGAAGGTAACTCCGTTAAGAGTACACCTGTACTCCAAGTCCAATCACTAAGAGCAACGGGCAGAGAACAACAAAGCACACAAACAGCAAAACACGGCAAGAGACTATTTATCCCTCTTGAACCAACTCTTGCTCCCATGATTAGACATGGCGTGAATGTAGACATGGCGTGAATGTGAAGGTAACTCCGTTAAGAGTACACCTGTACTCCAAGTCGAATCACTAAAAGCAATGGGCAGAGAACAACAAAGCACACAAACGGCAAAACACGGCAAGGAACTACTCGTCCCTCTTGTACCAACTCTTGCTCCCATGATTAGACATGGCGTGAATGTGAAGGTAACTTCGTTAAGAGTAACTGTACTCCAAGTCCAATCAGTAACAGCAACGGGCAGGGAACAACAAAGCACACAAAAACACGGCAAGGAATTACTCGGCGAAAACTCACAACATGGATATTTTGACGAAAGCTAGTGCACAAGTGTGTGAGTCCTCAAAAATGCCCCTGACAGATGGGATGCGAAGGGCATAAAGTGGTGCATACATGTGGTGGAAGGGGCTAAAATCGGTCAAAACGGGCTCAAAACAGGCTAAACACACTTGTTCGAGCATCCCAAATGGTCGGGGATCACTTTTGGAAAAACGCGTTTTTGACCCATTTTTGACCCATTTTTGGTCCCAAAATGGCCCATTTTCAAGGCATTTTGGGATCTTCCATGGCCCAATACGTGCCACCACGGGGTCAAAACGGCCTAAAAACACTTGTTTGAGCATCCCAAAAGGTCTAGGAACAACTTTGAAAAAAATTATTTTTTTCGCCCCGGGGACCTCGGTGGACCCAGCGTTGGCCCCCACTGTGCGTGGGCTGGCCGGCCCTCCGGCTGCACCAAGTCACCAGTGGTACGGGGGTCTAGGTGTCTCGTTGGGCGATTCTGAGGGTTGGAAACCACAAAAAGTGGGGGGTTGCGGGTGGGCTAGGTGCCCTCGGAAGTTGGGTTTGAGCCACGTAGCCCAAGATGCGGCCCGTGCTTGGTTTTGGCCGTGTTGAACACAAATAACGCAAATTTAGGCCATTTTTGGCCATATTTGGGCCGTTTCTCGGACATATTGTCGAGTTGAAGGGCACTAGAGGGCTCTTTGACACAGTGAAGTCAAGCCGCACGTGGCATGTAGCTACCGTTTCCGTTCGTTGGGGTGTTTTGCCCGGGTTTGGGGGCTATTTTGGGCGAAAAAAGGCTGCTTTGGGGCACAAAATGCGCAGTTTTGGGAGGGCACATCCAAATTCGCGCCCCTGCCAGAGGGCGCCACCGGTGAGTTTTTGGCTCAAAAGTTGGATTTGGCAAGGGCACCACCTAGGCTCAAGGATGGCTAGAGTAGATCAGAGCCCGGAGCGATGAGGCGGAGCAATGGCCAAAACGGAAAGGAGAAGTGCTTGCTTGCTTGCTTGCTTGTTGTTGCTTGTTAGCTAGATTTAAGGGGAGAGGGGTGTAGTAATGTATATCCTCCGATCATCTGAGACGAATAGCAACGTCGGCATGGGAGAGGGGTGTAGATTAGAGGATGAGAGGGGTGTAGATTAGAGGATATATATATATATATATATATATATATATATATATATATATATATATATATATATATATATATATATATATATATATATATATATATATATATATATATATATATATATATATATATATATATATATATTACTACACCCCTCTCCCCTTAAATTTAGCTAACAACAAGCAACAACAAGCAACAACAAGCAACAACAACACTTCTCCGTGCCGTTTTGGCCATTGCCCCGCCCCAACGCCTCGGATCATTTGCCCATGTAGCCATCTTGGAGCCTAGGTGGTGCCCTTGCCAAATAGAAGTTTTGAGCCAGAAACTCAACGGTGGCGGCCCGGGGCGGTGGCGCCAAGTCCGGAGGTGCCCTCCCAAATCTGTGCAGTTTTGGGCCAAAAACAGCCATTTTTCGCCCAAAACAGCCCTAATAAGGGTTCAAAACAGCTAAACGAAGGCAAATGGCTGCTACACTCCACGTGCGGCTTGACTTTCTCGTGAGCAAGGGACCTTTGGTACCCTCTAACTCCACGATATGTCCGAGAAACGGCCCAAAAAGGCGCCAAACAGCCCCAAAAACTGCGCAATGTGCACCAGCACCCCGAAACCAAGAACGGGCCGTATCTTGGGCTACGTGGCTCAAAAACGAATTCCGAGGGCACCTAGTCCACCCGCAACCCCCCACTTTTTATGGTTTCCAAGCCTCAGAATCCCCCACCAGACACGTAGACCCCCGTACCAGTGGTCACTTGCTGCAGCCGGAGGGCCGGCCAGCCCACCGTGGGGGCCAAAGGTGGGTCCACCAGGGTCCCCGGGGCGAAAAAAATGATTTCTTCCAAAGTTGTTCCTAGACCAATTGGGATGCTCAAACAAGTGTGTTTAGGCCAATTTGAGCCCGTGGTGGCGCGTTTTGGGCCATGGAAAATCCCAAAATACCTTAAAAATGGGCCGCTTTGGGACCAACAACGCGTCAAAAATGGGTGAAAAACGCGTTTTTCCAAAAGTGATCCTGGACCATTTATGATGCTCAAACAAGTGCTTTTAGCCCATTTTGAGCCCGTGGCGACGGGTTTGGGCTCATGGAAAATCCCAAAATGCCTTGAAAATGGGCCATTTTGAGACCAAAAGTGGGTCAAAAGTGGGTCAAAAACGCGTTTTTCCAAAAGTGATCCCAGACCATTTGGGATGCTCAAACAAGTGTTTTTAGCCCGTTTTGAGCCCGTTTTGACCGAGTTTAGCCCCTTCCACCACATGTATGCACCACTTTGTGCCCTTCGCCCGTACCTTAGAGCCGTTTGGTGGAGCCACCTAGAGTTGGCCCAAACGAAGGAAAACACTGGCCACACTCCACGTGCGGCTTGACTTCACCGTCTCAAAGAGCACTCTAGTGCCCTTCAACTCCACGATATGTCCGAGAAACGGCCGAAAAAGGTGCCAAAAAGCCCCAAAAACGGCGCAATATGCACCAACCCCCCGAAACTGAGCACGGACTGTATCTTGGGCTACGTGGCTCAAAATCCGATTCCGAGGGCACCTAGTCCACCCGCAACCCCCCACTTTTTGTGCTTTCCACCCCTCGGAATGGCCCAACGAGACACGTAGACCCCCGTACTAGTGGTCACTTGGTGAGTCGCAGGGCAGCCCGGCCCGCACACGGCGGGGGCCAACGGTGGGTCCACCAGGGTCCCCGGGGCGAAAAAAATCATTTTTTCCAAAGTTGTTCCCGGACCCCTTGCGGTGCTCAAACACGTGTTTTTGGCCCGTTTTGAGCCCGTGGTGGCGTGTTTTGGGCCACGGAAAATCTGAAAATGCCTTGAAAATGGGCGGTTTCAAGACCAAAAATGGGTCAAAAATGGGTCAAAACCGCGTTTTTCCAAAAGTGATCCTAGACCATTTTGGATGCTCAAACAAGTGTTTTTTGCCCGTTTTGAGCCCGTAGTGGCGTGTTTTGGGCCACGAAAAATGTGAAAATGCCTTGAAAATGGGCCGTTTCAAGACCAAAAATGGGTCAAAAATGGCTCAAAAACGCGTTTTTCCAAAAGTGATCCTAGACCATTTTGGATGCTCAAACAAGTGTTTTTAGCCCATTTTGAGCCCGTGGTGATGCATTTTGGCCCATGGAAAATGGCAACCATCAAAAAGTCCGGGGTGATCAAAGCGTCCATGCTGTGAGCGCCAGATTCCGCAAGACGAGGCGCTGAACAAAAGTCGTTTGTTGCATGCTGAACTTGTGCACTAGGTTCTTTCATCGAAAAGTTCAAGGTGATCAAATCCTCCATGCTATGAGCGCCAGATTCCGCAAGACGAGGCGCTATACAAAAGTCGTTTGTTGCGTGCTGAATTTGTGCACTAGGTTCATTCATCGAAAAGTTCAGGGTGATGAAATCCTCCATGCTATGCGCGCCAGATTCCGCAAGACGAGGCGCTATACAAAAGTCGTTTGTTGCGTGCTGAATTTGTGCACTAGGTTCTTTCATCGAAAAGTCCATCCATGCTGTGAGCGCCAGATTCCGCAAGATGAGGCGCTATACAAAAGTCGTTTGTTGCGTGCCGACTTTGTGCACTAGGTTCTTTCATCGAAAAGTTCAAGGTGATCAAATCCTCCATGCTATGAGCGCCAGATTCCGCAAGACGAGGCGCTATACAAAAATCGTTTGTTGCGTGCTGAACTTGTGCACTAGGTTCTTTCATCGAAAAGTTCAGGGTGATCAAATCCTCCATGCTATGAGTGCCAGATTCCGCAAGACGGGGCGCTATACAAAAGTCGTTTGTTGCGTGCTGATGGTATGGTATGGTGGCTATCCTAGAGCCTAGTTACTTTTTCCCTCTACCTCTTCTGCTGCGGGACCCTTCTCTTTCATTGTGTGCTCTGTTCTGTGCGGTTGGATTTGGAGTATACGTGTACTCTTAATCGAGTTACGTTCATACCCTCCATGTCCAATCCAATTGCTGGTAACAAGGGTTGCAGGCGGGACAGGGGACCATAGTAAGTAATGATTGTGGCATCATGTAGGTAATGATTGGTGGATCATGGGATTTTGGGACAAGGGACATGGGACCATGGCGAGCATAATAGGTAATGAATGTGACACCATGTAGGTCATGATTGTGGCATCATGGCATGGGACAGTGGGAAATGGGACATGGAACATGGGTACTGTGGTGCTGCGTTGTGAGATGTGCATTGTACCAATACATTTGCATTTCCCTCTACTTCTTCTGCTACAGGACCCTTTTCTTTCATTGTGTGCTCTGTTCTTCGCGGTTGGATTTGGAATATACGTGTACTCTTAACCAAGTTACGTTCATACTCTCCATGTCCAATCGCTGGGAACAAGAGTTGCAACAATGTTTGGAAGCCGACGTAGACTTCGATGTTGGGGACTTCATTGTGCAGCACCCCCAAATTGCGCCACGAACCATTCGCCGTCGCCATGCTAGTATGCGGCACACTCCCATGAAGCGGTTGAACAAGCGAGCGCAGTGTGGACTGCAATCATCATCCATGGCAAGTCTTAACACGGCACAAGCGCAAGCCGCCAAGGGTGCAAGGAACACCTCACAAGCACAAGCTGCCAAGGGTGCAAGGAACACCTCTGTGGCACAAGCTGCCAAGGGTGCAAGGAACACCCCTGCGGCACAAGCTGCCAAGGGTGCAAGGAACACCTCCGCGGCACAAGCTGCCAAGGGTGCAAGGAACACCTCTGCGGCACAAGCTGCCAACGGTGCAAGGAACACCTCTGCGGCACAAGCTGCCAAGGGTTCTACTGGAGGTACAAGGAACACCTTTGCGGCACAAGCTGCCAAGGGTGCAAGGAACACCTTTGCGGCACAAGCTGCCAAGGGTTCAAGGAACACCTCTGCGGCAAAAGCTGCCAAGGGTTCTACTGGAGGTACAAGGAACACGCCGCAAGCGCAAGCTGCCAAGGGTACAAGGAACACGCCAGAGTCGCAACGCGACAAGGGCATTGTCGGTGGACACGCCAATACACCGGAGAAGCAACATGCCAAAGCTTCACATCCTCGATCGCTGGGGGTCGTTGGTGCCGCTAAGAAAGAGCTTTTCAGCCGGAAGCACCAGCCGCCATCTGACATTTCTTTGAAATCTGTCCGAGAGTATTGGCTTGATGGTTTGGATGTTTTGTACTCGCCACTGTTCGATGCCCTTTGCCATCGATGTGGTCAACTGCTTTGGGGCCCGGTTGGTGCGCATAAGTTTCTTGTTTCCCGAGATGATCGTGCAGTCCGTACCACCAACCTCTTTGGGGTGCCACCCACAGATGTGATTACTAGTGCGATCTTCGAGTTCCGAAATGACTTGTTTGCCAACTATGTACAATACAAAGAACCACCTTTTCGCGTTCCGCCTCGGTTGCATCCCACGAGTATTGGCCCCTTCAAAGTGTATGATACGCCGGTGTGGCATTCGCCACATCGTATGTATGCATGCCTCGTTTGCAGCAAGTATCGTGCCAAGTACGATCCTATAAATTATGGGTACGAATTGGATGGCACGACACATTACAGGGTCCCAACCAAACTTGCGAATCTCACCGAATATCAAAAACGGCAAATTGCGTTGGGTGCTTTGTATTCAAATACCCTTAAGCACGTGGATCTGCGTCATCGACAGTGGCACCATGCTATTGGGACCGTTGGTGTGGGCCGCAAGCCTAGCCAGCATTATAATGCACTATATGGGTTTATGACCATGAAAGAAGATGTGCTGCGCGATTATCAAAAGCCGAAGGATAATGCCCAAAACACGCGGCAAATGAACCAAGCATTGCTGTTGCTGAAGAAAATTCACCCCTTTTATTCCCGGTTTTGGCGCATTATGAAACATTGTACCGCTACCTACAGAATGCAGCTTCTACAATGGGGACGTTGACACAACGTTTTTTTGAGGATAAGTACGGGAAACGCCTGGAGTACCATCTACAAGACGAGTAGGTGGCTCGGGCAGTGGAGTGTGATGCACCGCGGAACATCATTCCCGATTTTGCCCCTCACCAAGACAGAGTGGGATTCATGCATCAAGCACCATTTCAACGTGCAGGGGGGACCGTTACCGCTGCAGCACAATCATTGGCGAACGACACGTATTTGCATTTCAACGATCCCAAATTGGAACCGTGCGTTTGGCCGGATTTGTATCCTGGTGGAGTTGGTGGATACAAGGTTGGGTGTGGCATTGGATGTGCGGCGTATTACCGTAGCCGGTATCTTGCATTTGATGAGCGCTGGCGCCGTGACCGATGGTGGTCCTTCTTCCAAGTGAGTAAAGAGATGAAGAATCAACTTATTTGGAACCAGCAAAATTTCAAAGCGCAACGTGATGATCGCGCAGAGGATATCACTGCGGAACATCTGCGTGCTGCTAAAAGCTCCGTAGGACCCAAGCCCCCTCCAAAGCGACACTCATCACATCACGCACAATCTTCTTCGCAATGCACTCGATCACCCAGTCAGCCGACCCAATCAACTCGCTGTCCAGTTGCCGAATCATCCACACAGTCCCCGAGCCAACCAAGCCAATCATCAGCACGCCCCGCACACGAACATAAGAAGGCCCGTGCTTCATACCACGATGGTGTTGATTCCATGAATCGGAATTTGGAAAGCGAAGGGGTTGATCAAGGTACCGCGGAACTCAACCCATACTATCGATATGGAACTTATGTCCCATCCAAGCTAGTTGGGACACGATCCTATTGGGCCTCACGGCATCTTGACCTCACTGCAATGAGCCCCGAGCTTGGAAAAGCAGACCTATTCATTACTTGGACAATGAATGACAATTGGGCTGATTTGCAAGCTGCAGTTCAAAAGGGATGTCGCGCAGGTGCGGTGTGGCCTGGACAATATCCGGAGGGCACAAGGCCCACCAAGCCAATTCAAGACGGGTACGATATGGAGGCATGTGTTGCATTTCATAAGCGGGTCGAGATCTTCAAGCGTGAGTTCTCAGCGATTGGCAAGAGAGGTCCATTTGGAACGGTTCGCGATTATTGGTTCCGCTTTGAATATCAAGAGCGCGGCCGAGTGCACCTGCATGGTGTTGTTTGGTGCCAACCAGATTCAATCCCGGATGATGTCATCTGCGCTACAATGCCCCGCGAAAGTGATGGCTATGATCCGGAATTCACTTCATATCTACGGAGTTTATACAAGGAGTGCAATAGGGTGCACCAGTGTTACCCAGACAAATGTTTCAACATTGGCCAAGGGCGCGTATCTACCGAGCTCAAGTCAGGGTATCCGTTTGCGGTTCCCTAACATATGGAGGAGTTGGACAGTAAGGGTGCACGCCTATTGTACCGCCGACAAGAAGAAGAAGATGCTTGTGTGGTACCTCACAATCGTCGTCTTCTAGTACGTTTGCAATGCCACAACAATGTGCAACGGATCACATCTTTGGGGTGGGAGTTGTACCTTGCGAAATATCTCACCAAAGCTGCAAAATCATTGACTGTTCCAATGAACCTGTCACCAAATGCCACTAACGTTGAGCGCTTGCTGAAGCTACGTTCTTTGGGACGCATGGAGGATGGAATGATGCTGCTCGGCATTCATCAATGTACCATGTCGAGCCGCGCTGAGCCGCGCACGATCCAAGCTGTGTTGTCCTGTGGAACGAAGAACTGCAGTTCGGTCACGAAGGCAGTGGAGCATTTCCAGACGCTGTACCCAACCGCCGGGGCAGAGGGCGCTGCAAAGAGTATTCTCCGTCGTGTTGGCGATTGCGTTAGTGGTTGCGGGGAGGCCGGGGAATTCGAGGCGGAGGACCCAAAGCCGAAACCCGGGGGTATCCCGCTGGCAAGCCTTTCGGGACCAGAGGCTCGGGGAGTCCTCGGCATTGGAGGCTAGCCTCGAGGGCCGCGGTCGGAGATGTCGGACGTCTCAGGCTTCCACGTCCAGGATGTGATGGACTTGGATGTGGACGAGTTGATCCAGAAGTACAACCGAACCGCGCGGGCAGCTGGACTGTTGAGGTACATGCTCGAGGCCGACCACGGGCTGACTGAGGAGCCGGAGCAGAAGACGTGGACTCCGTTGCGGCAGGCAGAGTACCAAGAATTTCAAGCATGGAAGCGCCACAAGCTGTGGTGTTGTTTGCGCGATGCACGTGATACACAATGTCTCTTGCACTGTCCCTGGCGGCCTCCTCGTTTGTTCTGCGCGCTCCAGACGTTCCGCGTGCTGTCTCCGGATTCGGCTCTGGTGACAGAAACTGTGTTCGCCGCGCTTAATATGCGTTCCATGTCACAGGCCATGCCCCCGCGGTTGCCGCCGCCGCAATATCCCCCGCAGTACCCGGTGCCGTACCAACCGCCGCAGTACGGGCAACAGTATGGGCAGTATTGGCAGCGGTACGGCCAGATTGTACGGGCAGCAACCGCAATACCAGGATGAGGAGTGGGAAGAACCGGGTATGAAGGCGGAGTGGGACCCGGATCGCATCCCGCCACCACCGCCGCAACACTACCAGCATCACCACCCCCCACCACCGCCGCCCCGTCGCCGCAAGATGCCCCTTTGGTGCCCGAGGAAGCCGGCCCGATGGACGACCTGCCCATCAAGCAGCAGGAGGTGGAAGAACCAAAGATGGACATTGGCGAACCAAGTCACAGGTGCGTGCCGCGCGTCTAATCCCCCGCGCGTTGTCTCCCAATGTGTCCCTGGCGCCATCGATCCGTGTTCCAGATGTTTTGCAGGCTCTTCGCGGTGTCCCCCGGCATGTCCCTGGTGACCGCCTGCATGTGCTGCATGACCTGCGTGTTTTGTATAGCTGCTGAGGACGACCCCGACGCGTGGGATGCCAGCGACGTGGACATGTTCACCCAGTTATCGGAGGCAGAGGGGGAAGGGGAAGGGGGGGAGGGGTGGGGGGGAGGGGAGGGGTGGGGGGATGGATCGGGGTGGCCAGACCCCGATGAGGCTCGTGGACGGCAGTTGTCCCAGCCTCTTTTTTTTCACACCCCGCCACCGCACACGCATCCCGCACCGGCAGCAACGTCGCAGGAGACGCCACAGTGGTGGCGGCGCTGACGCTGCCTGATATATTGTTCGTGACTGTACAGTCATGTTTGCCACCCCCTAAGCGCAGGGACAGGTGGTTCCGCCGTGGGGACGAATGATGGTGGTGAGGTTTGACCACCGGTCCCTTTTTGTACCTTACTTGGCTTTGGGCTTTTGGGTGGTGGACGGCAGAGGGTCCCGAGAGTCCGTCTGGCCTTTGCGGCTGCGGAGGGAACCGTCAGACAATATACAATATATATATATATATATATATATATATATATATATACACATATATATATATATATATATATATATATATATATATATCCTCCAATCTACACCCCTCTCCCCAACTCTAGGTGGCTCCACCATACGGCACTAATGTACGTGCTAAGGGCACAAAATGGTGCATACATGTGGTGGAAGGGGCTAAACGCGGTCAAAATGAGCTCAAAATGGGCTAAAAACACTTGTGTGAGCATCCCAAATAGTCCGCGATCACTTTTGGAATAACGCGTTTTTGACCCATTTTCGACCCATTTTTGGTCTCAAAACGGCCCATTTTCAAGGCAGTTTGGGACTTTCCATGGCCCAAAACGCGGCCCCACGGGCTCAAACCGGCCAACAAACACTTGTTTGAGCATCTCAAGTGGTCGCGGAACAACTTTGAAAAAAATCAGTTTCGCCCCACCGTTGGCCCCCGCCGTGCGCGGGCCGGGCTGCCCTCTGGCTACACAAAGTGACCACTGGTACGGGGGTGCGAGTGTCTCGTTGGGCGATTTTGAGGCTTGGAAACCACAAGAAGTGGGGGCTTGCGGGTGGACTAGGTGCCCTCGGAATTCGGATTTGGGCCACGTAACCCAAGATACGCCCCGTGCTTGTTTTCGGGGTGTTGGTGCGCATTGCGCGGGTTTTGGGGGCTTTTTGGCGCCTTTTTGGGCCGTTTCTCGGACATATCGTGCAATTGAAGGGCACTAGAGAGCTCTTGACACAGTGAAGTCAAGCCGCACGTGCAGTGCACTCACCGTATCCCTCATTTGGGCGTTTTGCCCGGGTTTTCGGGCTGTTTTGGGTGAAAAATGGCTATTTTTGGCCCAAAACTGCGCAGATTTGGGAGGGCACCTCCCGACTTGGCACCCCCATCGCAGGCCGCCACCGGTGAGTTTTTGGCTATAAACTTGGATTTGGCAAGGCCACCACCTGGGCTCCAAGATGGCTAGAGTAGAGTAGAGCCCGGAGCGATGAGGCGGAGCAATGGCCAGAACGGAAAGGAGAAGTGCTTGTTGCTTGTTGCTTGCTTGTTGCTTGCTTGTTAGCTAGATTTAAGGGGAGAGGGGTGTAGTAATATATATATATATATATATATATATATATATATATATATATATATATATATATATATATATATATATATATATATATATATATATATATATATATATATATATATATCCTCTAATCTACACCCCTCTCCCATGCCGACGTTGCTATTCGTCTCAGATGCCTCACAAGGAAAGTAGGGGTGTTACTCATGTGTGTGTTGTGGATAAGCGGAGAGGCGGACCCAATCTGCCACCTCTGTCGGGCACCTCCGAACGGTTGGCTATGCGGCCCAGGTGTGTTCCGACGGTTCGCACCGCCCCTCACCCCAATGCGGGGGAGGGTAGCATCGGCTTGGGTATTCGCAGCCGCACCGCGAACCTCAGGGGGGTGGGCTCCTAAGGCGGGCAAGGGGTTAGATTTACAACAGACACAAGGTTAGTGCGGACGTGTAGCCATTGAAACTCGGGTCGGTGGCTTTGGACCACACCGCCATCAAGGTACATCACACCTCCCCGCTTACACCCCATTTGCACAACCCTTCTTCCTGCAAGCATTTTTTTGGCAACTGCTAAGGTTGTGTCCCAAGGAACCAAGTCATCTTTTGTTTGGGGCGGAATAAGGGTTGTGCAAATGGGGTGTGAGCAAGGAGGGGTGATGTACCTTCATGGCGGTGTGGTCCAAAGCCACCGCCCCGAGTCGCTATCGCCACACGTCCGCACTAGCCCATTTGCCTACAATCATTTTCATTGGCAACTGCTTAGAAAGTGTCCCAAGGGACCAAATCATCTTTTGTTTGAGGGGGCAAATGGGGGGGCTCAGCATGGTACTCTTAGGAAACAAAAGTAGTGTATGGCACGCGGTTTTAGAGGGTGGGCGGAGCCTTAGAGGGGTAAGCTGATGAGGCGGGCAAGCGGTTAGTATAGACACACATAACGAGGTGGGGCGTTTCAAGGCAAGTGCGGATGTATGGTGGCTTTGGACCACACGGACACGAAGGTAGATCACTATTCCCCCTCCCTCCATGCTTTCACAGCCCTTCTCCGCTTGCAAAGAAAAGAGCTACCATCGGAGCGGAAGAGACGGGATGGGCTGAGGTAGGGGGGGTTAGCACGTTACTGTTAGACAACGCAAGTAGTGTGTGGTTCGAGGATGAGGGTTTTTTTGCTTGGTTGTGTTATGGGGTCGGGAACGATGTGGAAATAGAATGTATTCGCCTTTCGGGAAACGGCCCATTTTCAAGGCATTTTGGGATTTTCCGTGGCCCAAAACACGCCACCACAGGCTCAAAACGGGCCAAAAACACGTGTTTGAGCATCCCAAGTGGTCCGGGAACAACTTTGGAAAATATGATTTTTTTCGCCCCGGGGACCCTGCTGGACCCACCGTTGGCCCCCGCCGTGCACGGGACGGGCTGCCCTCCGACTGCACCAAGTGACCACTAGTACGGGGTCTACGCGTCTCGTTGGGCCATTCCGAGGGATGGAAACAACAAAAAGTGGGGGGTTGCGGGTGGACTAGGTGCCCTCGGAATTGGATTTTGAGCCACGTAGCCCAAGATACGGTCCGTGCTCAGTTTCGGGGGGTTGGTGCATATTGCGTCGTTTTTGGGGCTTTTTGGCACCTTTTTGGGCCGTTTCTCGGACATATTGTGGAGTTGAAGGGCACTAGAGGGCTCTTTGACACGGTGAAGTCAAGCCGCACGTGGAGTGTGGCCACCGTTTTCCTTCGTTTGGGCGTTTCGCCCGGGTTTGGGGGCTATTTTGGGCGCAAATGGCTGTTTTTGGCCCAAAACAACGCAGATTTGGGAGGGCACCTCCCGACTTGGCGCCACCGCCCCGGGCCGCCACTGGTGAGTTTTTGGCTCAAAACTTGGATTTGGCAAGGGCACCACCTAGGCTCCAAGATGGCCACATGGGCAAATGATCCGAAGCGTTGGCACAGAGCAATGGCCAAAACGGCAAGGAGACGTGTTGCTTGTTGTTGGTTGTTGTTGCTTGTTGTTAGCTAAATTTAAGGGGAGAGGGGTGTAGCAATATATATATATATATATATATATATCCTCCAATCTACACCCCTCTCCCAACTCTAGGTGGCTCCACCACATGGGCTCTGAGGTACGTGCCAAGGGCACAAAGTGGTGCATACACGTGGTGGAAGGGGCTAAACTCGGTCAAAACGGGCTCAAAACGGGCTAAAAACACCTATTTGAGCATCCCAAATGGTCCAGGATCACTTCTCGAAAAACGCGTTTTTGACCCATTTTTGACGCATTGTTGGTCCCGAAACGGCCCATTTTCAAGGCATTTTGGGATTTTCCATGGCCCAAAACGCGCCACCACGGGCGCAAAACGGCCTAAAACCACTTGTTTGAGCATCCCAAGTGGTGTAGGAACAACTTTGGAAAAAATCTTTTTTTTCGCCCTGGGGACCCTGGTGGACCCACCTTTGGCCCCCACGGTGCGTGGGCTGACCCGCCCCGCGGCTGCACCAAGTGACAAATGGTTCAGGGGTCTACGTGTCTCGTTGGGCGATTCTGAGGCTTGGAAACCATAAAAAGTGGGAGGTTGCGGGTGGACTAGGTGCCCTCGGAATTCGTTTTTGAGCCACGTAGCCCAAGATACGGCCCGTTCTTGGTTTTGGGGTGCTGGTGCACATTGCGCAGCTTTTGGGGCTTTTTGGCGCCTTTTTGGGCCGTTTCTCGGACACATTGTGGAGTTAGAGGGTACCAAAGGTCCCTTGGTCACGAGAAGGTCAAGCCGCACGTGGAGTGTAGCAGCCGATTGCCTTCGTTTGGCTGTTTTGAACCCTTACTAGGGCTGATTTGGGCGAAAAATGGCTGTTTTTGGCCCAAAACTGCGCAGATTTGGGAGGGCACCTCCGGACTTGGCGCCACCGCCCCGGGCCGCCACCGGTGAGTTTTTGGCTCAAAACTTGGATTTGGCAAGGCCACCACCTAGGCTCTAGGATGGCTAAAGTAGAGTCAGGCCCGAGGCATTGGGAAGGTGCAATGGCCAAAACGGCACGGAGACGTGTTGTTGCTTGTTGCTTGTTAGCTAAATTTAAGGGGAGAGGGGTGTAGTAATATATATATATATATATATATATATATATATATATATATATATATATACATATATATATATATATATATATATATATATATATATATCCTCTATATATATATATATATATATATATATATATATATATATATCATCTATATATATATATATATATATATATATATATATATATCCTCTATATATATATATATATAGTCATAGTCATAGTCATAACCACTTATCATGCCGTCTACTGGAGTTACCGGGCATCTCGCGCCGACAGGTGGTTCCTGCCTCGCTCGATCCCGTGGGTCCCAGGGCTGCGTGAGGTCGCCCACAGCATGACGGAGGACCCAGAGGACCGGGGATACCGGTCAACCAGGCTTTGGGGGCAGTGGCAACTGCAAAGCGTTAGCATTAGCAACGGCGACGGACACTGGCCCGTTTGTTTGCCGGGGGTAAGGGGGCAAGGCAAAGCAGCGCAGCAGCATCGCAACAAGCAGAAAGCAAGGGCATCTCTGTCCGTCGCAAAGCGGCAACCAAGGAACAAAGCAGCACGCATGCGGCGAAGCGAGAGCTGATCCTCCGTCGTTCGCGTACCCCCGCCACCGTGGAGACATCCATCACCCATGACCCCATGGAATCCATTGCCGTCTGCGTCCTCGAAACTGCCCACCACCCCTGACTCCACGTATCCCTCTGCTAGCACGCAATAGCCCGTATGTGCATAGCCAGGATTTCTGGGAGGCTCCAGCCTAGCCTGGCCCTCAGCTTTCATCGCCCCCATGTCTCCACAATGTACGCCCCTGTCCCACCGCACCATCCCCCTAGTATAGTACAGAAACACGGTACCAATTCCACGTCCCCGTGGCCCTGAGCTGCTCCCACACCCCAGATATATACCATGCCGGCACCCCATGTCAGGGGCCAGCGCCCAATCTGCTTCGAGGTATCCACTTGCCCACATATAATATATCTTGAGGGTCTACAGGGGGGGACGCCGGCCGCTACGCGACGGGAGTGGCGCAACCCGTGAATATCGCTGGCTGGGATTCGGGCTGGTGGGTGCCGTAGCTTGGTTATTGACCCCCTGTAGGGGTACCCACCAGAGGCTCGCCCCGGGCCGTGGTAACCGGGTGCACCTCATCTGGCCCACATACATTGCCCTGGCGCCTACCCTTGACCCTTACCTGCACTGATTGGCCAGCTTCCGTGGTTGCGCCTCTTCCGCCACAGCAGCGGCCAGGCCGCAGGTTCGGCCCCCACCGACAACGTGGCGAGCCTACTTATAGCATTGGCCCGCGCATCACCCCCCGGACCACTCAGCATGCCGCTTCTCTGCCCTCCTCGCCTCTAGCCGACCGGACTGGCGCCCCCCAGGGGTAAGCCGTTACAGTGGTGAGGAAACCGCATACTCTTCGCTATGCCACGCCGACGCCACCTGCGAGCCGCCACGACACGCACCACCGCAACCACATGGCCATGGTCAAAGGTTAGACTATGTACATGCCCGCAGGCACGGTCCCTCTAGTTTGTTAACGGGGCCCGGGGATGCCCCCGCGCTCCCCCTGAGTTGTTAGAGGGGTCAGGGGGACACCCCAGTACCGCCATGCAACCCCGTAGCGCCCCCACTGTACGGCCCTCCAGTACCGCCGCGCACCCTCACCATACGGTCCCCAGTACCGCCGCGCATACCCCCACGACGCCAGTACACCGTCATCTGGAACTTCCCCGCTGCTCCCCCACTGTACGATTCCCCAGTACCGCCGCGTACCCCCACCGTACGGATCCCAGTACCGCCGCGTTTACCCCCAAGACTCCAGTACGCCGCCACCTGGAACTCCACGTGCCCCCCGTGAGTGCCCCCCCCAGGCTGCCACGCCATCCCCACGACGCCCGCCATACTGCCCCCCTAACGACCCCACTGTCATATCCTTCCACGCACACATCTTCGCCTCGTCGCCGCTCCCGGGGCCTGCAGGCTGACCCCGCAACCCCGTGTAACACTCCCAGGGGCGCCGCAACGCTGTAACCCCCAGACAACTCCGTGCACCCCCCGTGTATCCCGAGCAACCACTCCCAATACTGCCGTAGCCGGGCCGCCAGTAGAGACCCCGGTGCCATGGGAATACCCTACAGGGGTTTGGGCCTTATTACCCTGGTCGGGACGACCCATGACACCTCACTGTTGTATGCGGCGACCCGGGGCAGGCGGGTGAAGCATCCCTGTCCGACCCTCATGCACGGGGGCAGTACGGCTCACCATCAGGCCGGCACGACCTGTCACATCGCGTTGGCCCTCATACGCCGCCTGCCAGTACCGCACAATCAGGCCGCGAAGGCTCTGCTTCTCACTCGCTACCCCCTTCACTGCGTCCAGCGTAGGGACGGTAGCTGGTGCGCCCACAATTCCCAACCCCATCAATCTGCACCCCCGGCCCCCACCACGCCGTCACCATTTCCTCCGCGATGCCACAACCAGAGAATTCGGGAGCCGCCCTCCAGAGCCGCCCACCACAGCACCAGGGGCAGGGCCGCAGACGGCGCTCCAGGGCACCGTACCCCTTCCACTCGGGCGCTCTTCAGGCCATCCTGGATAGTCTTCCAGGCACTTGAGGACATCTGTCCAGAGTGCCGCAGTGCCCACCTCGCCTTAGGCCACCCCCTATCGGCACGCTCCTTACATGTCCCGCACAGCGGGGCGGAGGCACACTGATGAACCCAAACTGACACCTTTTGCCCGCACCCGTGGCATCGCTGCGGAAGCACAGACCGCGATGGAACGCAGCTACCCTCACAACACTGCGACCACAGGTCCTGCCATACATCGCAGCACGCGTCCTGGAGCCCGAGCAAAGCCCTCGCCAGCGTGCGTGCCGTGGCACAACTGAGGAGGCTGCGCCTCGCTTCCTCCCACGTGGACACCGGGCGGAGTATCGGTCGCCCGTCGAGCATCACCGGCAGGCTCTCAAGCAGCCGGGGCCACCGCGCCACTTTGGGGCTGCGCGTGCCATGCGCCAGGAGCTCCCAACCGTAGTCACGTAAGACCTCCCCGATGACATCAACCCCGTCCTGCTCCGGGCCCCTGGCGGAAGCCAGAACCAAGCGTTGTCCTCCCGCCCGAGCCTCAATGACCGCCTCGAGGCCCAGGGTGTCAAGGGTGTGACGGGCATCGGCAGCCACGTGGTCGTCCCCTTCTGGCAGAGAGAACATGGCCTCCGTGACGTGGCGCTGCGCGTCGTTGCCCTGTACCCGTGCCAGCTGCTTGGAGCCCACTAACACTGCCATGGACCGCTGCTCCGTGACCGCTGGTACGGTTCGTCGCAGCTGCCGGTCATACAGCCACAACGTACCCACGTCAAGTACGACAACCACCGCCAGGATTGGGAGACTGCACATAGGTTGCTGAAGGACCGGCAGCACCTCGCGAGGCCAGCCCATGACGTTCCCCACAGCTGGATGGTTGGCGTACACCTGAAGCCAGGGATCACTCTGGCCGTCAGGGCTTCTCACCTTGGTATCACGCACCTGGGCCCACGACTGCGCCGACACCACGCGGGACCACTCCCTGAATGTCGTGATGTCCCGCGCCACCCAGTAACCGATCCACTGGTCGAAGGCCTGCGCCACCGCCGCCATCCAGTGAGGGAACAAGGACATGGCCTCTTCATGCTCGATGCACGACCGCGACACCAACAGTGCGTGCAGCGGTGCCCTCTGAAAGGTTGCCCGCAGGTCGCCGGGGAGGCCGGCAAACGGGTTCCACGGCGGACGCTGCAGCATCCTCCCTGCCGGCGGGCAGACGGGTGTGTCGCCGCGCAGGAACGCGTATACCGCTCTTATTCGATCTTGCATTGGCAGCTGCATGATCTGGGTGAGCCGATGGTTCCTGCGGGCATACACATCTTCCCCAATCTGGACCATGTCCTCCACAAAGAGCCTGGCCTTGGCAGGGCCCCGGGACGACGCCGCTCGCACCGCAGCAAACAGCCGCTTCAGGTCCCCGGGGACGACACCCGCCATCAGGGAATCCGTCCACCTGCAGCCGTGCTCCCTCCACGCCACGAACTCCACCGCCCTGTCCATCAGGGGTAGCTCCGCCGTGAACTCCTCCACACGCCTGCACAGGAGCCCAGCCACCTCTTCGTCCCGCGCACACAGCAGGCGCATGTGGCCAATGTCCTCCTCCGGCCCCCCACAGAAGATACAGGGGTGGGCTGGTATTGCCATACGCGTGAGCTTCTGTCTCCACCATCGCATGACCTGCATTGTGGACAAGCGACCGTCACGTGCCCGCAGCATATTCCTGTGCGTTGGGCCGTGGTGTACAGCTCCCAGGGGCATCGCCTCGCAGGCGCCAGCCAGTGGCGTGCGCGCCCTGGTGCGAGCCGCTGGCGAACGCCACTCCATCTCCCGGACTTGCTGAAGGGCTTGCATGGACGGCACACGCGGCTCGAGCTCTCCATTATCCCCCGGCACCAAGAGGATGGCGTGCTCCTTTGGCAGGACAAGATGGACAGGCGGGGCCATTGCACGGGCCGTGGCAGAGTCCGGTGCCTCGAGCGGGACCGCCGCCAAGTGCGAGCTCTGCCTCACCACCCAGTGGTGCGGCCCCCCAACTCGGCGCGGCAGCCGCCGCGGCCCCTCCACTATCCAGCTCAGTGCGTGCTGATTGACCAGATGTGATGTCGGCCCCTTGATGCCACGGTACAGGGCCTCTTGGGCCCTGCGGAGATGCGCTCCTATGACGGACACATCCACCACGTGTACCGTGCACGCTGACGGGGGCCTGTGCAACAAATACGCCGCCGCGCCAACGATCTCTACCTCCGGGACCCGTCCACGTGGGGATTCCGTGGCTGGCCACCGCCACGTTTGTGGCGTCGTCTCCCTGGGGCGACGCGTCAGACGATGTGACTTTAGTCGCCACCGGCACCCAGCAGTACCGGTGGGGCTCCAGCCACGCCACGTCTGAGTGGGGGCTCTGCACCACCTTTCCCAGGGACGCCGCACTGGAGGCCGTGAGCTCCGGGGACAGGACCACCCTCCGTTGATACACCGCATGCGGTCTCCAGGCCAGGTCACATCCGCAGACTGACTTTATGGCGTCCAGGGCGGTGGTATACTCCGCTCCCCAAACTGTTGCGGAGCAGGAAGGCTGGTATACCACCACAGACCCCTGTTCCACTGTGCCGCCATCACGCAACGACGTGACGGCGACGTGCGGATCGTGCGGCACGTTGGACATCCGGACCACTTCCGGGACCGAGTACTCATCCGGATCCGGGATTGGGCCTGCCGGCAGCAGAAGAACAATTGCCCACTCGCTGCACTTGTGCACCGCCGCGCACGCCCTGGAAAACGCTGGCCACCCGCGCACAACCCACAGTGGTGGCGGGCTTATGCCGCCCCCGGCGTGAGGAGTGAGCAGGGGGACGGACGCCGGATCGTCTTGCTATTGGTAGCCCTCAAAGACGTCCCCCAACAGAAACACGAGGGCGGCTAGCGGGACGAACGGCGTGGACAGCCCCGGGTTGGCCGGGTCCCATCCTTCCTCCCTGTATCCTTCACCACATACACGTCCCCCGCAGCGGACTGCCTATTGCGTTTGCTGGCCTTCTTTGGGCGCACCGGGTGTATTAGCCGGTGAGTCAACGGACCGGGCAGCTGCGGCCGGAAGACGTCGCGAAGCCCCGTGAGCCACACGTGGTCCAGCTAGTGGGGCCCTACTCCCGCGTGCGGAAGGTGCAGGTGGTCCTCATGGCACTCCTGAAGCTGGACCGCCAAGTGCCCGGGCGCAGGGCAGGGGAGCCGCGCATGCAGGAGGTCATTTGCGGGATCAGTCAGGGACTGTACTGTCGCATCTGTGCCGGGCCCCGAGAGAATGCAGATGTCCCTACCCTTGAAGGTATAGGATTGGGACATCCACTTCCGCCCCGCCCACTGCACTTGCGGCAGATGGGCGTGTACACACGAGTACACCGACGAGGGCATGAGAAGCCCTACGCGCAACGTCCCCATCGCTTTGAGTACCCTGTCCACCCACGTATTGCTAGCGTGTGTGGCGAATGACGCAGAGGGCACCATGAACTGCCCGCACACTCCGTACTGCACGTGCATGTCTCGGAGCATGGCCCGCAGCTCATCCCGGACTGTCGTCGACCTGTGGTGGGTGAGCTGAGCAATGGTCGCCACGACGGAGTCGCGGCATATAACCTGGACATCCGCCAACCGTAGCCCATGACCTGACCGCACTGCCACGTTGGACAGGTCCTTGGGCAGCTTCTCGAACTCCAGGGCCGCAGCCTTGATGGCAGTATTCAGCTTGATCACCGCCTCCGCCGTGTCGGACAGGTAGGGCGCCGCGTACCGCACGATGCCTCCAACCACAGCCGCCATCACCTCATGAGGCACGGACGCCGGCCTTAACGTGTTCTTGCACCAGCCAAGCAGAGCTTCACACCGGAGTACATGTTTCTCCTTCATGGTCGCCATCCCCCTGGGATCGAGGCGTAGGCCCAAGTATGGTACCGTGCCCTTGGCACGTAAGCATACCCATGGGGCCGCCGTGTCCCCTGGGTTCAGGTATACCATAATCGCTTGGATGCGAGCAGTATTGGCATAGGCGCATTTGCCCACGTTGAGGGACATGCCCATGTCAGTGAGATACCGCGCTATCGCCGCCGCATACTCCAGGAATTGCGGCAGGGAGAGCGCTATCAACAGGAGGTCATCACAGTACGCCTGTACCAGGGGGGGCACCGCATGGCGAGCATCTCCCCGCGCCTTGCAGGCGAGGCTCCGAGGGAGAGGCTCCAAAAGGAGGAGGTAGAGCACAGCGCTCTCCGCACTGCCCTGCCGCAGGCCCCTGTGGAGTCGTATGCTCGGCGTCGGGCCGTGCGCAGTGATGATGCGCACCAGAGACCCGCAGCTGAGGGTGTGGAAGAGCCTGATGAGCTCCTCCGGGACACCCATGTGGCGCAGCAGGAGCGCCAGCGCTCCGTGTGGCGCTGTGTCAAAAGCTTTTGACACATCGAAGGCCAGGACGTGGTTTTCCTCCAACCCACGCTGCAGCCTGCGCTGGGCCAGGAACACCGGGGCAGCCGCCGTGGAGCCCGGCATGGCTCCGAGCTGCCAGTCCGCGGCCAGTCCCTTGCGTGCCAGAACAGCTGTGAACCTCCGCATGAGGGGAGTCATGAGCATTCGCATGTCCTGCTGCCCCAGCGCTATCGGCCTGTACTCGTCCAGGTTGCCCGTGGCTGTGCCCTTGGGCATCAGCCAGATAATGGCCTCGTGCCAGGACTCCGGGACGTCCGCACCCCGTAGGATAGCCCGGTACGCGTGCACCAGCAGCCCCTGCACCGGTTCAGGCAGCTCTGCTATGAGGGCAGCCGTGACCCGGTTGGACCCCGGAGCTTTGTCGTCCGCCACGGCCTGCCTCACGGCGTCTTTAAGGTCCTGCATGGTGTAGTCCTGTACCGACCTCCATTCCTCTGGCACCCCTTTGGGAATGTGGGCCCGGACCAGCCGCTCGAAGGCCGGCACGTTCACTGGCCGCTTGGCGTACAGCGCCTCCCAATACCTCTGGACCTCACCGATGACGTCTGAGGCCTCCAAGAGCACCTTCTCCGACTCGCGGACGCGTACGGACCATAGGCCTGACGGGGCATAGTTCACTACGTTGATGGCCCCCCGTATCGCCGTCCATCGGAGCTGCAGATCCGGTACCCTGCCCTGCCAGTACTCCTTGATGGACCGGCGCCTGTTGCTCCTGAGGACATCCCGCAGCTCCTCCACGCGTGTCTCCAGCTAGTGGAGCTGATGGTCCAATGCGGCACGCAGGTCCTCTACCGAGGTGGGGGACAGGTCGGGGTCCACTCGCTGGAGGTGGTGTAGCAGGGCAGTCTTTTCCTGGGAGTGGAGTCCGGCCGCCGCCGCGTCCCGTTGCCACAGCTGATGGGCGCCAGGCCAGGGCCTGCTGATCGGAGAGGACCTGGTCCAACGACGCCTCCGTTTCCGCGTGCCCGTACGGGTACTGCGGGTCCACGCCTGAAGGCATGCGCACTCCCGTGACCCTGGACACGTCATCACGGAAAGCGTAGAGCAGGTCAAAGACCGCCTGCACCTCCGACGTGCCCATGGTGGCAGTGTCCTGGTCCGACGAGAGCCACGCCTGTAGCCGCCGATCCCCGCAGGCCTTCTGCAGTACTGCCGCTGCCGCCTCACGAACCCCCGGGGAGTACGGGCGTATGGCATGCAGCCTGCCCTGGGCCAGCGAGTAGGCCATCCTGGTGACCCTCTCCTTGCCGGCCACCGCCAGTGGGATGTCCAGGACCACAGGGCCATGATCCGACCCCAGTGACGCAGGAGACCGCCCCGGCGCCAAGTGAGGGCGCTCACGCGCCGCCCATGGGACCAGAGGCGAGTTTAGAAAGAAGGAGTCCAGTCGGTGCCCTGCCCTCGTGGGCCTCCTGTCCTCCTCCCGTTCCGGGCCTGCCCTGTGGAAACCACACTGTTCCCACAGGGCTTGGAACCTCCTCGTGGTAGGGTGCCACGGGGACTCCAGCCACACGTTGAAGTCCCCTCTGAGGAGCACGGCCCTGGTGCCTCCCGCGCTCTTGGCCGCCGCGTACATGGCCACGTCAGCCCAGAAGGACGCCTTAGACGCCCAGGAGTCGCCGCCGCTACCCGGGCCGTGGACGTTGATGACCGTGAGGGTGCCACCTGCGGTCACCACATCGAGGGCCATGGCCTTGCCTAGCACGATGTCCACGATATCTCGAACTTCCTCCGCGGCGAACACGTCCGCCCGAAGGGCAATCAAGAGCCCGCCGCGCACCGCCGCCGCCGACGCCGCCTGGGCATCCACCCCTGGGTACGCATGATACCCGTGGTGACGCCACTGGTTCTCGGAGTGCACCACACCTTGTGGGTCCTGCAGGCCGGTCTCGTGGAATAGGCCTGTTTTGGGCGAAAAATGGCTCTTTTTGGCCCAAAACTGCGCAGATTTGGGAGGGCACCTCCGGACTTGGCGCCACCGCCCCGGGCCGCCACCGGTGAGTTTTTGGGTCAAAACTTGGATTTGGCAAGGCCACCACCTAGGCTCTAGGATGGCTAAAGTAGAGTCAGGCCCGAGGCATTGGGAAGGTGCAATGGCCAAAACGGCACGGAGACGTGTTGTTCCTTGTTGCTTGTTAGCTAAATTTAAGGGAAGAGGGGTGTAGTATATATATATATATATATATATATATATATATATATATATATATATATATATATATATATATATATATATATATATATGTATATATATCCTCTATATATACATATATATATATATATATCCTCTATGTATATATATATATATATCCTCTATATATATATATATATATATATACATATATATCCTCTATATATATATATATATATATATCCTCTCTCTCTATATATATATATATATATATCCTCTAATCTACACCCCTCTCCCAACTCTAGGTGGCTCCACCATAGGGCTCTAAGGTACGTGCGAAGGTCACAAAGTGGTGCATACATGTGGTGGAAGGGGCTAAACCCCATCAAAAGGGGCTCAAAATGGGCTAAAAACACTTGTTTGAGCATCCCAAATGGTCCGGGATCACTTTCGGAATAACGTGTTTTTGACCCATTTTCGACCACTGTTTGGTCCCAAAATGGCCCATTTTCAAGGCATTTTGAGTTTTTCCATGACCCAAAACCCGTGGGCACGGGCTCAAAATGGGCTAAAACCACTTGTTTGAGCATCATAAATGGTCCAGGATCACGTTTGGAAAAATGCGTTTTTGACCCATTTTTGACCATTTTTTGGTCCCAAAACGGCCAATTTTCAAGCCATTTTGGGATTTTCCATGACCCAAAACGCGCCAGCACGGGCTCAAATTGGCCCAAAAACACTTGTTTGAGCATCCCAAGTGGTCTAGGAACAACTTTGAGAAAAACGATTTTTTTCGCCCAGCGGACCTTGGTGGACCCCCCGTTGGCCCCCGCCGTGCGCAGGCTGAGCTGCCCTGTGGCCCCACCAAGTGACCACTGGTACGGGGGTCTAGGTGGCTCGTTGGGCGATTCTGCGGCTTGGAAACCACAAAAAGTGGGGGTTTGCGGGTGGACTAGGTGCCCTCGGAATTCGGATTTGAGCCACGTCGCCCAAGATACGGCCTGTTCTTGGTTTCGGGGGCTTGGTGCACATTGCGCGGATTTTGGGGCGTTTTGGCGCATTTTTGGGCCGTTTCTCGGACATATCGTGGAGTTGAAGGGCACTAGAGAGCTCTTTGACACGGTGAGGTCAAGCCGCACGTGCAGTGTACTCACCGTATCCCTTCGTTTGGGCGTTTCGCCCGGGTTTTGGGGCTGTTTTGGGCGAAAAATGGCTCTTTTTGGCCCAAAATTGCGCAGATTTGGGAGGGCACCTCCCGACTTGGCGCCCCCGCCCCGGGCCGCCACCGGTGAGTTTTTGGCTCAAAACTTGGATTTGGCAAGGGCACCACCTAGGCTCTGGGATGGCTAGAGTAGAGTAGAGCCCGGAGCGATGAGGCGGAGCAATGGCCAAAACGGGGAGGAGAAGTGCTTGTTGTTGCTTGCTTGTTGTTGCTTGCTTGTTAGCTAGATTTAAGGGGAGAGGGGTGTATATATATATATATATATATATAGTCATAGTCATAGTCATAACCACTTATCATGCCGTCTACTGGAGTTACCGGGCATCTCGCGCCGACAGGTGGTTCCTGCCTCGCTCGATCCCGTGGGTCCCAGGGCTGCCTGAGGTGGCCCACAGCATGACGGAGGACCCAGAGGACCGGGGATACCGGTCAACCAGGCTTTGGGGGCAGTGGCAACTGCAAAGCGTTAGCATTAGCAACGGCGACGGACGCTGGCCCGTTTGTTCGCCGGGGGTAAGGGGGCAAGGCAAAGCAGCGCAACAGCGTCGCAACAAGCAGAAAGCAAGGGCATCTCTGTCCGTCGCAAAGCGGCAACCAAGGAACAAAGCAGCACGCATGCGGCGAAGCGAGAGCTGATCCTCCGTCGTTCGCGTACCCCCGCCACTGTAGAGACATCCATCACCCATGACCCCATGGAATCCATTGCCGTCTGCGTCCTCGAAACTGCCCACCACCCCTGACTCCACGTATCCCTCTGCTAGCACGCAATAGCCCGTATGTGCATAGCCAGGATTTCTGGGAGGCTCCAGCCTAGCCTGGCCCTCAGCTTTCATCGCCCCCATGTCTCCACAATGTACGCCCCTGTCCCACCGCACCAGTCCCCTAGTATAGTACGGAAACACGGTATCAATTCCACGTCCCCGTGGCCCTGAGCTGCCCCCACACCCCAGATATATACCATGCTGGCACCCCATGTCAGGGGCCAGCGCTCAATCTGCATCGAGGTATCCACTTGCCCACATATAATATATCTTGAGGGTCTACAGGGGGGGACGCCGGCCGCTACGCGACGGGAGTGGCGCAACCCGTGAATATCGCTGGCTGGGATTCGGGCTGGTGGGTGCCGTAGCTTGGTTATCGACCCCCTGTAGGGGTACCCACCAGAGGCTCGCCCCGGGCCGTGGTAACCAGGTGCACCTCATCTGGCCCACATACATTGCCCTGGCGCCTACCCTTGACCCTTACCTGCACTGATTGGCCAGCTTCCGTGGTTGCGCCTCTTCCGCCACAGCAGCGGCCAGGCCGCAGGTTCGGCCCCCACCGACGACGTGGCGAGCCTACTTATAGCATTGGCCCGCGCATCACCCCCCGGACCACTCAGCATGCCGCTCCTCTGCCCTCCTCGCCTCTAGCCGACCGGACTGGCGCCCCCCAGGGGTAAGCCGTTACAGTGGTGAGGCGACTGCATACTCTTCGCTACGACGCCGCGCAGTACCGCCGTTGCCACGCCGACGCCACCTGCGAGCCGCCACGACACGCACCCCCGCAACCACAAAGCCATGGTCAGTGGTTAGACTATGTACATGCCCGCAGGCACGGTCCCTCTAGTTTGTTAACGGGGCCCGGGGATGCCCCCGCGCTCCCCCTGAGTTGTTAGAGGGGTCAGGGGGACCCCAGTACCGCCATGCATCCCCGTGCTCCCCCACTGTACGGTTCCCCAGTACCGCCGCGTTCCCCCACCGTACGGACCCCAGTACCGCCGCGTACCCCCACCATACGGTCCCCAGTACCGCCGCGCATACCCCCACGACGCCAGTACACCGTCATCTGGAACTTCCCCGCTGCTCCCCCACTGTACGATTCCCCAGTACCGCCGCGTACCCCCACCGTACGGATCCCAGTACCGCCGCGTTTACCCCCAAGACTCCAGTACGCCGCCACCTGGAACTCCACGTGCCCCCCTTGAGTGCTCCTCCGAGGCTGCCACGCCGTCTCCACGACGCCCGCCATACAGCCCCCCTAACGACCCCACTATCATATCCTTCCACGCACACATCTTCGCCTCGTCGCCGCTCCCGGGGCCTGCAGGCTGGTCCCGCAACCCCGTTTAACACTCCCGGGGGGCGCCGCAACGCTGTAACCCCCAGACAACTCCGTGCACCCCCGGTGTATCCCGAGCAACCACTTCCAATACTGCCGTAGCCGGGCCGGCAGTAGAGACCCCGGTGCCATGGGAATACCCTACAGGGGTTTGGACCTTATTACCCTGGTCGGGACGACCCATGACACCTCACTGTTGTATGCGGCGACCCGGGGCAGGCGGGTGAAGCATCCCTGTCCGACCCTCATGCACGGGGGCAGTACGGCTCACCATCAGGCCGGCACGACCTGTCACATCGTGTTGGCCGTCATACGCCGCCTGCCAGTACCGCACAATCAGGCCACGAAGGCACTGCTTCTCAGGCGCTACCCCCTCCGCTGCGTCCAGCGTAGGGACGGTAGCTGGTGCACCCACAATTCCCAACCCCATCAACCTGCACCCCCGGCCCCCACCACGCCGTCACCATTTCCTCCGCGATGCCACAACCAGAGTATCCGTGAGTCGCCCTCCAGAGCCGCCCACCACAACATCAGGGGCAGGGCCGCAGACGGCGCTCCAGGGCACCGTACCCCTTCCACCCGGACGCTCTTCAGGCCATCCTGGATAGTCTTCCAGGCACTTGAGGACATCTGTCCAGAGTGCCGCAGTGCCCACCTCGCCTTAGGCCACCCCCTATCGGCACGCTCCTTACATGTCCCGCACAGCGGGGCGGAGGCACACTGATGAACCCAAACTGAAACCTTTTGCCCGCACCCGTGGCATCGCTGCGGAAGCACAGACCGCGATGGAACGCAGCTACCATCACAACACTGCGACCACAGGTCCTGCCATACATCGCAGCACGCGTCCTGGAGCCCGAGCAAAGCCCTCGCCGGCGTGCGTGCTGTGGCACAACTGAGGAGGCTGCGCCTCGCGTCCTCCCACGTGGACACCGGGCGGAGTATCGGTCGCCCGTCGAGCATCACCGGCAGGCTCTCAAGCAGCCGGGGCCACCACGCCACTTTGGGGCTGCGCGTGCCATGCGCCAGGAGCTCCCAACCGTAGTCACGTAAGACCTCCCCGATGACATCAACCCCGTCCTGCTCCGGGCCCCTGGCGGAAGCCAGAACCAAGCGTTGTCCTCCCGCCCGAGCCTCAATGACCGCCTCGAGGCCCAGGGTGTCAGGGGTGTGACGGGCATCGGCAGCCACGTGGTCGTCCCCTTCTGGCAGGGAGAACATGGCCTCCGTGACGTGGCCCTGCGCGTCGTTGCCCTGTACCCGTGCCAGCTGCTTGGAGCCCACTAACACTGCCATGGACCGCTGCTCCGTGACCGCTGGTACGGCTCGTCGCAGCTGCCGGTCATACAGCCACAACGTACCCACGTCAAGTACGACAGCCACCGCCAAGATTGGGAGACTGCACAGAGGTTGCTGAAGGACCGGCAGCACCTCGCGAGGCCAGCCCATGACGTTCCCCACAGCTGGATGGTTGGCGTATACCTGAAGCCAGGGATCACTCTGGCCGTCAGGGCTTCTCACCTTGGTACCACGCACCTGGGCCCACGACTGCGCCGACACCACGCGGGACCACTCCCTGAATGTCGTGATGTCCCGCGCCACCCAGGAACCGATCCACTGGTCGAAGGCCTGCGCCACCGCCGCCATCCAGTGAGGGAACAAGGACAGGGCCTCGTCATGCTCGATGCACGACCGCGACACCAGCAGTGCGTGCAGCGATGCCCTCTGAAAGGTTGCCCGCAGGTCGCCGGGGAGGCCGGCAAACGGGTTCCACGGCGGACGCTGCAGGATCCTCCCTGCCGGCGGGCAGAAGGGTGTGTCACCGCGCAGGAACGCGTATACCGCTCTCCTTCGATCTTGCATCGGCAGCTGCATGATCTGGGTGAGCCGATGGTTCCTGCGGGCATACACATCTTCCCCAATCTCGACCATGTCCTCCACAAAGAGCCTGGCCTTGGCAGGGCCCCGGGACGACGCCGCTCGCACCGCAGCGAACAGCCGCTTCAGGTCCCCGGGGACGACACCCGCCATCAGGGAATCCGTCCACCTGCAGCCGTGCTCCCTCCACGCCACGAACTCCACCGCCCTGTCCATCAGGGGTAGCTCCGCCGTGAACTCCTCCACACGCCTGCACAGGAGCCCAGCCACCTCTTCGTCCCGCGCACACAGCAGGCGCATGTGGCCAATGTCCTCCTCCGGCCCCCCACAGAAGATACAGGGGTGGGCTGGAATTGCCATACGCGTGAGCTTCTGTCTCCACCGTCGCATGACTTGCATGGTGGACAAGCGACCGTCACGTGCCCGCAGCATATTCCTGTGCGTTGGGCCGTGGTGTACAGCTCCCAGGGGCATCGCCTCGCAGGCGCCAGCCAGTGGCGTGTGCGCCATGGTGCGAGCCGCTAGCGAACGCCACTCCATCTCCCGGACTTGCTGAAGGGCTTGCATGGATGGCACACGCGGCTCGAGCTCACCATTATCCCCCGGCACCAAGAGGATGGCGTGCTCCTTTGGCAGGACAAGATGGACAGGCGGGGCCATTGCACGGGCCGTGGCAGAGTCCGGTGCCTCGAGCGGGACCGCCGCTAAGTGCGAGCTCTGCCTCACCACCCAGTGGTGCGGCCCCCCAACTCGGCGCGGCAGCCGCCGCAACCCCTCCACTATCCAGCTCAGTGCGTGCTGATTGACCAGATGTGATGTCGACCCCTTGATGCCACGGTACAGGGCCTCCTGTGCCCTGCATAGATGCGCTCCTATGACGGACGCATCCACCACGTGCACCGTGCACGCTGACGGGGCCGTGTGCAACAGGTACGTCGCCGCGCCAATGATCTGTGCCTCCGGGACCGTGCCGTAGATGGCACCCGTCCACGTGGGGATTCCGTGGCTGGCCACCGCCACGTTTGTGGCGTCCTCTCCTTGGGGCGACGCGTCAGACGATGTGACTTTAGTCGCCACCGGCACCCAGCAGTACCGGTGGGGCTCCAGCCATGCCACGTCGGAGTGGGGGCTCTGCACCACCTTTCCCAGGGACGCCGCACTGGAGGCCGTGAGCTCCGGTGACAGGACCACCCTCGGTCGGTACGACGCATGCGGTCTCCAGGCCAGGTCACATCCGCAGACTGACTTGATGGCGTCCGGGGCGGTGGTATACTCCGCTCCCCAAACTGTTGCGGAGCAGGAAGGCTGGTATACCACCACAGACCCCTGCTCCACTGCGCCGCCATCACGCAACGACGTGACGGCGACGTGCGGATCGTGTGGCACGTTGGACATCCGGACCACTTCCGGGACCGAGTACTCATCCGGATCCGGGATTGGGCCTGCCGGCAGCAAAAGAACAATTGCCCACTCGCTGCACTTGTGCACCGCCGCGCACGCCCTGGAAAACGCTGGCTGCCCGTGCACAACGCACAGTGGTGGCGGGCTTATGCCGCCCCCGGCGTGAGGAGTGAGCAGGGGGACGGACGCCGGATCGTCTTGCTGTTGGTAGCCCTCAAAGACGTCCCCCAACAGAAACAGGAGGGCGGCTAGCGGGACGAACGGCGTGGACAGCCCCGGGTTGGCCGGGTCCCATCCTTCCTCCCTGTGTCCGCCCACCACATACACGTCCCCCGCAGCGGACTGCCTATTGCGTTTGCTGGCCTTCTTTCGGCGCACCGGGTGTATTAGCCGGTGAGTCAACGGACCGGGCAGCTGCGGCCGGAAGACGTCGCGAAGCCCCGTGAGCCACACGTGGTCCAGCTGGAGGGGCCCTACTCCCGCGTGCGGAAGGTGCAGGTGGTCCTCATGGCACTCCTGAAGCTGGACCGCCAAGTGCCCGGGCGCAGGGCAGGGGAGCCGCGCATGCAGGAGGTCATTTGCGGGATCAGTCAGGGACTGTACTGTCGCATCTGTGCGGGGCCCCGAGAGAATGCAGATGTCCCTACCCTTGAAGGTATAGGATTGGGACATCCACTTCCGCCCCGCCCACTGCACTTGCGGCAGATGGGCGTGTACACACGAGTACATCGACGATGGCATGAGAAGCCCTACGCGCAACGTCCCCATTGCTCTGAGTACCCTGTCCACCCACGTATTGCCAGCGTGTGTGGCGAATGACGCAGAGGGCACCATGAACTGCCCGCACACTCCGTACTGCACGTGCATGTCTCGGAGCATGGCCCGCAGCTCATCCCGGACTGTCGTCGACCTGTGGTGGGTGAGCTAGGCCATGGTCGCCGCGACGGAGTCGCGGCATATAACCTGGACATCCGCCAACCGTAGCCCATGACCTTACCGCACCGCCACGTTGGACAGATCCTTGGGCAGCTTTTCGAACTCCAGGGCCGCAGCCTTGATGGCAGTATTCAGCTTGATTACCGCCTCCGCCGTGTCGGACAGGTAGGGCGCCGCGTACCGCACGATGCCTCCAACCACAGCCGCCATCACCTCATGAGGCACCGACGCCGGCCCTAACGTGTTCTTGCACCAGCCCAGCACAGCTTCACACCGGAGTACATGTTTCTCCTTCATGGTCGCCATCCCCCTGGGATCGAGGCGTAGGCCCAAGTATGGTACCGTGCCCTTGGCACGTAAGCATACCCATGGGGCCGCCGTGTCCTCTGGGTTCAGGCATACCATAATCGCTTGGATGCGAGCAGTATTGGCATAGGCGCATTTGCCCACGTTGAGGGACATGCCCATGTCAGACAGATACCGCGCTATCGCTGCCGCATACTCCAGGAATTGCGGCAGGGCGTGCGCTATCAACAGGAGGTCATCACAGTACGCCTGTACCAGGGGTGGCACCGCATGGCGAGCATCTCCCCGCGCCTTGCAGGCGAGGCTCCGCAGGAGAGGCTCCAAAAGGAGGAGGTAGAGCACAGCGCTCTCCGCACTGCCCTGCCGCAGGCCCCTGTGGAGTCGTATGCTCGGCGTCGGGCCGTGCGCAGTGATGATGCGCACCAGAGACCCGCAGCTGAGGGTGTGGAAGAGCCCGATGAGCTCCTCCGGGACACCCATGTGGCGCAGGAGGAGCGCTAGCGCTCCGTGTGGCGCTGTGTCAAAAGCTTTTGACACGTCGAAGGCCAGGACGTGGTTTTCCTCCAGCCCACGCTGCAGCCTGCGCAAGGCCAGGAACACCGGGGCAGCCGCCGTGGAGCCCGGCATGGCTCCGAGCTGCCAGTCCGCGGCCAGTCCCTTGCGTGCCAGAACAGCTGTGAACCTCCGCATAAGGGGAGTCATGAGCATTCGCATGTCCTGCTGCCCCGACGCTATCGGCCTGTACTCGTCCAGGTTGCCCGTGGCTGTGCCCTTGGGCATCAGCCAGATAATGGCCTCGTGCCAGGACTCCGGGACGTCCGCACCCCGCAGGATTGCCCTGTACGCATGCGTCAGGAGCCCGTGCACCGGTTCAGGCAGCTATATATATATATATATATATATACATATATATATATATATATATATATATATATATATATATATATATATCCTCCAATCTACACCCCTCTCCCATGCGGACGTTGATATTTGTCTTAAATGCCTCACAAGGAAAGTAGGGGTGTTACTCATGTGTGTGTTGTGGATAAGCGGAGGGGCGGACCCAAATGTGCCACCTTTGTCGGGCACCTCCGAACGGTTGGCTATGCGGCCCAGGTGTGATCCGACGGTTCGCACCGCCCCTCACCCCAATGCGGGGGAGGGTAGCATCGGCTTGGGTATTCGCAGCCGCACTGCGAACCTCGGGGGGTGGGCTCCTGAGGTGGGTTAGATTTACAACAGACACCCATATATAGGGGGGGGGGGGGGTTGAAAGGCTAGTGCGCACGTGTGGCCATAGAAACTCCGGTCGGTGGCTTTGGACCACGCCGCCATGAAGGTGTAGTCCGACGTTTCGCACCGCCCCTACCCCGGAATAGGATAGGGTGTCATCGGCTTGGGTATGCCCTGATAGTGATATTGGGACCCTTAGGAGGGTTTTGCGACTGGTGATAATGGGGTGAGGGACCACCATGGGACATTATGGTTGCGCTTTTATTGAATTGCGGCAATTGCCGGTGGTGGTCCCAAACGGATGTAATTATTGGCAATTTATTGGCAAAAATCCTTTCACGAAAAGACACCTTGCCAACCAGGAACTGGACTTGGAGAAGAAACGAAGGTAACTCGATTAAGAGTACACCTGTTTTTCAAGTCCATTTGTAGAGCACATTGTGGGGCATTAAGTGTTGCCATCCGATCAATGGGCTAGTCAAACAAATCTTTTGCCGCACCCAACACTTTGAATTTCTCGGTCGCCATTGGGTCGGTCCTGTTCTTGTCCGGATGAAGAAGTAGAGATAAAGAGCGGTATTGCCGCTTTACTGCGGTTGCATCTTGGGCACCCAAGAAGTGCAAGGCATGTGCCTTTCGCCGGCGAAGGCTGGTGTTCTCATCTGTGATCCTTGTGGACCATTCGGTGATTTCTCTCTTCGTCAAAGCCAAATGATCCACCGGGGTACCGGCTGCTCGAGGACGTGACCGGGGGGGTTCGCTTGATGGTGCCGTTGAATCTTGGTGTGGTCGAGGGCGTTTGCGACTACCCCGTCCCTCGCTGCCCGTTGCACGTTGTCTCTTGGAATGTGGCCCGTTGCTTTGTTGGGATGTCCTTTTTCTTGAGGAGTGGTTGTCCTCGGAGTTGGTTGACTTTCCACACCCTCCTTGGGGTGGATGTGGTTGCGAACGATATGGTGCTTGGCTTGGAGGTTGATGTCGTGCTGGCATAGTAGTTCTTCTGGACTTGGGAACTTTTCTCGAAGGTTTTGCTGTTGGTGTTGGTGGACTTGGGCGCCCAGATTTTTGCCTTGTGTTTGGGGTAGGCTTTGTGTTGGCACCTCCTTTTGACCTTGATGTTTCGGAGCGTTGAGGTTGATGGGTTTGTGATGGTTCTGGATGAGCCTGGTTGCTGCCTACCGTTGGGTGTGATGGCCCATGGTTGGTGCCTTGTGGAGGGCATGTCCAATGGTGTTCGCTTGTGTGAGCATCCAATTCAGCATCGGTAACGTCAGTTAGGGCCCCACACTCCGTCATTGCCCAAATGACGTGTTCATCATACATGGTCAAAGCATCCTCGTGCGTGGCGTCTTGGAACGTATTCACTGCGGACCGCAACGTCGTGGAATCCACTGCAAACATCTGAAGGATGCTTGCACAGTATGCCAAGAACCATCGTGGGAGCTGCCCCGTCAACGTTTTGGCAGCGCACCATTGCATGGCGAGCATCACCACGCGGAACCCACAAGTATGGGAATCAGGTTGGGTTCCGTAATGGTCCCAGACGAAAGACCAGCCAAGTTTTTTCAACATGACTCGAAACAGAGCCCCACATTCCGACGAGGCGTCTTTGGAATCGTGAATGACTAGCCTCTTGCAATCCACTTGGAGATTTGTGACCAACACATAGTGGACCCCCATTGTGGAATTTCGGGACGTTAGCAATAATGGTAACGCGCATTTTTCGGTACAAATGAGGCTTAGTGTAGGAAAATGTCGCATGAGTTGGGCCAACTGCATGTCGATGATAACAGGTTTCACCGAGGTGGTTCCTGGGGGCAAGAGAACTTCAAGGAGGCATTGGACCGCCGCAGTCGACAACCACGCACATTCTGCAAAATGGACATTGTGCTTGATGGAATCATTTCTCTCATCTGGCCAAAATTCAATGCTGAAGTAGCAATTAAGTGCATCCAAATGGGGGTAGTCACCAATGGAGGACGGAGGCGGAGACACATGCGATGTAGTCGGCTACCGTTTGGGTGGCCCCTCAATGTGGTCTTGCTTTCGGAGAATGTGCTCCCGGAAAACAGCCTCTGTACCGCAAGTTGATAGTCCATGAGCCGCACACAAGGTCCGCAACTGAACAACGGACATTTGGCTCAAGACATCGGCACTAAAGACACGTGGCTTGTTGTTGCCATCTAACAACTGCACTCCAACGTTTGGTTGCCGAGATGTGCCATGAGGCCGTCCGCGCATACGTGTCTCTCCGTTCCGTCCTCATTGAGGTTGTCAATGTCCGATGACAACTTGTCTCCTTGTAATTGTCTATCAATGTAAGACCACCATGGAAATGACACATACTGCAAGATGAGCAACATGTTCACTTTTAAAATGCGGGCATCCAAATTTTGGGGGAAATGACATTTGGTGTGCCATGAGCGGCATACACACATGATCCCGGCAATGAGAGTGGATGTGAAGGTTCTACGTGGGTAAGGCGGAATGTGATGAACGGGTTTGGGTGCCAAAACATTTGTTGCCACAAACCAATTCCACAGCTGCACGTAGTAGGGGTCCACAAGGAATGCCTCACGGCGATAGTTCAGGATATATAGACCGTGCAGGGACCGTGCCCGTGACAATGCAACATACGCGTGTGCTGCGGCAAAGAAGGTTGCCATATCAATCCACACAATCCGGTACGAGCAGCCTTGCGATCCGTGAACAGTACATGCATAGCCTGCGAGCATCGGAAATTGTAGTAGTTTGACCTGCACGGATGGTCCGTACACGGGGATCATTTGTTGGAACCGACAAATAGGGTACTCCCTAGTGGGACCAATGGGGCACACAACGATAACATCATTGGACCATCGCTTGATAGCAACCATTGTGGAGTTCACCAAACGATTCTGAATACTAACGTTGCGAATTAGCCGGGCTCGCATACCGACGGCCACGAAAAACCTGTTGTGGGAGCACCCGGCGATTGCGAGAATTGATGTAGTCGCACATGGCTTGATTGGTAGGAGCACCACCCACGTCCACATAGGTGGCGTTGAAGGTCACAATATTAGATCCCAATTGTGCCATGAAGTGTTCGTTCCACCGATGCATAGCATTCCTGCGTCCCACTAGCATGGGGGCATCTTCGAGGTCTTGAAGCGAAACATCATTGTTTGGAGCGATGCGTTGCTGTAGGGTGAGATGATCATCATCTGTTTCCTCCCCAATGCGTACACGATTGAGCAGGTCAACGAATTGTTCATCGTCTTGGCGCATGACCTCCGTCAACACAAACGGCACAAAATGGTTCCGGAAGAGGGCACTATCCAAGATGTCGAGATCAACAGCGGGAAGCTGCAATGGGTCGCCAAGAAGAAGCATTGTAATTCCTCCGAAAGGATTCCGCTTGTCCCGGCGCACCTTGTGTAGTATGTCATTCAACGTGTGGAGGAGCTTGTTCGACAAAAGTGAGAACTCATCCACAATAATCATGTCAGCATTACGAATCATCCACCAAAGAATTGTTCCCTCTTTGATTTGCCAATCAAGGTCCAATGACAATGAAAACAAGCTGTGGATGGTGCGGCCACCAACGTTGAGCGCTGCCACGCCACTAGCACCGCACACAAGTATTGAAAATCCACATTCCCGTAGCTTGGCAATCAATAAACGGACGACATGAGGCTTCCCAGTTCCTGCAACTCCTGTGAGAATGGCACACAACTGAGGTCGGCTACCCGCAGTGCTAGCCCGACAATGTGTCGATATATCTAGTACATCCTTCCGTTGTTGTTGTTGAAAGTGTGCCACAAAGATTTCAAAAACCATGCGTTGCCAATGATTTAGGGCATTCACCAAGGTATCGGCAGCTCCGGGGTCATCGGCATTCATAAACGCCTTCAACTCCTCCGCCAATTGGGGATCCATTTCCGCCTCATCAGCAACCACTGGTTCATCCTCACCGGCCCGATGCTTGTCAAGCTCATCCAAATCGGACATATAATTGTTGAAGAAGGCTGCGTGGATTATGTCCTCAGCTCGAAGGACTTCTGCAAGAAGACGCAACCGCTCAACGGAGTAACCTCGAGCCTGGGTGTTGTTCAGTGTTTCCCGTGCCTCTTCCTCATATCCTCGGAATAGCCCACGAAGGATACACTCCTCCATGTAGGTTTTCGACACATTGTCCTTCGAAAAGAATCGCTGTTCGTGGTCTTCTTTTGTGAAGGGCTGGGAGAGGAGAATCTTTTGTAAGAAATACTTTTCGGCGTCCTCACCGTACGGAAGGTAGAAATTCCACCTTGGAATGGTAGTGCGCCGGCGCAATCTCCACTTATTGCCCATGTTGTCTTTAATTTCTCGCTCCATGCGCTCTGGAGGGGACGGCCACCAGTACGGGCGCTCCTTGCCATTGTCAGGAGGATCGGCTTTATACCGATCACCGTCCACTGCGTCGTCGGAATCACTAGACAGAGATTCGTTGGCCATATCCTCTGCCGTATTGCTTGCCAAGGCGCTGGCGTCTGCGGGATTGCGCTGTGTACGACGGTAATATCGGTAGAAGTCAGGGTACTTCACTTGCAAACCGTCCGGAAGCTCCAAATAGAAATCGTACCTATCTAGGTACCAAACATGTGTAGACGCTTCATCCTCCGGTAGGTGTTTGCGGCGTTTCAAGCGCCCCAACTTAGGCCATGGATCCGTTGGAATCCATACAACCTCTCTACTACCCCTTGCGGCGAGGCCCAGATCTTGACGCACTGCAGGACACGAAACACGCGCTCAACGACATGCATGTCTCCAGGGACACATGCGGAGACGGCGTGCGCAGCGAATTGGACGCGCGGAACACGAGCGACGGTCCCCGGGGACGCAAGGAAAGCCTCCATGCACAGCAGTCTGAACGTTGTGCACACGCATACCTTCAGCACCCGTTGCCGCCTTCATCTGTGCGCAGCAGTTCTTGTAATGGTGCACGAACGTCCCCAGCGAGTACCCGTACTCGTTGTTGAAGAAGTTCTTCAGGATCTCGATGGATCGGGCATGGTGCGCCGATCCGGTGAACTTCTCCTGCCTTGTCCGCCCGGTGGGGAGCTTGCTTGGCGGGCGGCCATGGGTCTCCACCAGGAAATGGGGCCTCGCCTTCTCCTTCCCCTTCTCCAGCGCCTCCATCTTTGCCGCCTTCAAGACCCCCTTCTGCTGCACTGGGCTCTTCTCGGCAGTCTCGTCGCTCTCATTGCTGCTTGAGCTGCCGCTGCTGCTACTTGTGCTGCTCTTGCTGGTGCCACTGTTGGAGCTGCTGCTGCTTGCACTTCCCAATGGTGACAGTGGGTCCTGCGGCACTTCCAGGTGTGTCGAGCGTGGGGCGCGCCAGGGCTGCGAAGCCATCCGCGCTGGCTCCGCCGTGATCTTCTGACCTCCTCCTCGAAAGCATCGTCGTTGTCTTCTGACAGGATCCTCTTCGCCTTCCCCTTTGGGTCCTTTTTCTTCGGCTTTGCCTCTTCTTTCCGCTCCTCCCGCTTCTCTTCCTTCCTTCCTTCCGGCTTGCCCTTGGTCTTGTCTTCGGCCTTGTGCTTCTTCTTCTCCTTTTTCTCCTTCTTATGCTTTTTGTCCCCTTGCAGGACACAAAGAACGCGTAAAACACGATCAATGTCGCCAGGGACACTCCGAGAGACAACGCGCGCGACGCGCAAAACACATAGGACAGTTCAGACAGGCTCCAGGGACTGATACAAAGACAGCACCACGGACGTCCAGAACATGGCAGAACATGTACCTTTTCGGGTTCATCGGGGATAAAACCCCAGAATGATCCAGCACGGATCTTGTCGACGCTGATGGACACGGTGCCCTGCAAAGAAGCGCGGGGGGCAGGGAGGAGGTGCTGTAAGGCATCGTAATCAAACACTCCGAGCCGGTAGATAACCGAAGTATACCTGTGCTCTGGTGCCCTCGATCTTGCGGCCCTTCTCCTTTGTTGTACGGACCATATACGTGCAGGACTGCGTCAGTGTCAGAACCCAATGATTGCTCTTCGTCTTTTTATCATACACTTCCTCCATGCCGGAGACCCACCCGGCATGGTACCCGGCTGCAAAGAATGGGTGAAATCACCAGCGGCACACGAAGAGGCAACACGTGGAACTCGAGCAACTCGAACACTGCACACATACATGTTTGCTGCTTCAATTGAAAAACCACCGCCGCATTCTGGTCCTTCGTGACGTCGCAGCACGACATGGGATCGGCACTCGGTGAGGTGGGTGTGGGGGAGCTGGTACTGACTGGGGTACAAAGGCAGCATGGCACATACTGCTGAGCAACGAAACAAAATCCTGCACAGGTGCTGGGGAACACTGAGAAAGCGCAGAACAGGCAATTCGGCCCTGGGGACAAGAGCACAGCCACCACACACCACCCGCAGAGCAAGCCATCTCAGGGCGTAACTGACGCGACTTGGACATGTACACGCAGTTCTCCCTCACACATGCATTGCAAGGCGTGCAGAAGTGCTGCAAAACACGTAAAACATACTTCACAAAGTACTTAGCGCCGGGGACAGTTGTGGAGCCAGACGTGAGAAGCGCGCGGCACGCGCGGGACACGTGCGACGTTGTTACCTACTGGTATGGGGTCATGCAGGACATGTAGGACACGTATGACAGCGGAGCCACGGTCAGCAAAGTGGCTCTACACCCAAAAATGATGAAATTACCAAAAACGGACAATTCCAGTGCGTTCCTCGCCCTCAAAAACCCCTAGAGCCAACCAAACCTCATCGGAGACATGCACGACAAATTCGGCTCCCGAGAGCCATAGACAAAGGAATATGGAGAAGATCTTGCTTGGACTCATGCTAGCCACATCGTCCAATAGAGGCAGACTAGATGAGCGCGTCACTTCCCTACTCAATGGCCAGCGGGACTTGACACCCATTCAGCGCAAGGGTTTGTGTCTGTTATTAGCCCTTAAGGCTTTGCTGTGCACATACTGTCCAGCTGCTTTGAGCATTGGGACTTTGGTTCGTGAGTGCAACTGGGAGGGCCGGGGGGCAGGTTCCGGGATTGTAGCTAGGCAGGCACTTGAGATGTCCCTACTGCTCATGCGGAACATCCTAAAGCCCGAGGAGCAGTTAGCCACGGAGTATGTGAAAACCACTGCTGTTGCTCTTTTGTTTTGGAGTCAGTGGCAATCCGCCTCCCTAGGGTGTATCCACTCTGAGGCGCTGGGTGAGGCACTTCTGAGTCGGTTCTCAGCCCACTGTCGCCGCAACACTGCCTGTACCAGTGTCCAACGGTTGTCTGATTTATTTCTGACACTTCCCCCTGTCCAACCGGGAGAGAAAGTTTTGCGTGGTGTGCTGACTGAGAGATCCGTGGCAATGTTCTCTGCCAATCTTAAACAATTCATCTTGACAGCCCATACACAGAGCCTGCCCATTTGTGTTCCTGTTCCGGACTATAAAGTTGAGGTGAGAAGACTGGATGCAGTTGAGGATTTGACGTTCCCCGGTACCATGTCTAGGACACGAATCACCACAGACCGTTTAAAAGTGGTTCTGTCGCATGCAATGCAAAATCTGGTTGCGCGTACCAGGGTTGCTGAGGGTGTTGAGGATTTTTTACAGACAAATGCACCTGCCCGCACTGCTGCCCAGCAAGGGGTGTTGCGTACTGCACATGCTTCTATCCGCGCTGCCAACCGTGCACCGCATGCTGCTCCTGCTGCTGCTCCTGGTGGATTGCCTTGCCCCCAAAGCCACCCCCGAAGCCCCGAGCCAGAGGCCCCCCAGTACCCCCCCCCCCCCCAAGCCCCCCCCCCCCCCCCCCCCCCCCCGCCCAGTACCCCCCCCCCCCCCCGCCCCTGATGATTCCATTGCCGTCGACTCTTGTGATAGTGACCAGGATATTGATTGTGATGCAGACAGCGTTGCCTCCTTTGAAGCCCTAGATGAGGCGGAACACATCGGTGTGGATGCCCAAGACTGCGGCTGATTTCTGTTTGCAGCTGTGTTTGTCACTGTGGTATGGGTTCAGCCACGCATTGCCAGTGATTTTGGTGTGTCTATTTGCTGTTTCATGTTTTCTGGCCGAAATTTCGGCCAGACTTATTGTTTTGTCATATGGCTGCCCCCAGAACACGAATGACATAAGGTTCTGGCCGAAATTTCGGCCAGCCTCTCAGAATGGTATTTGTACACAGTGGTTTGACATGCGGAGCAGTGCTGGCCGAAATTTCGGCCGGGTTATCCGATTTTCCTGTCAGGCAGTCCGTTTTGGTCCTTTTTTGGTTTATTTGTGCTTGTTATTTGCTATCTGGGAACTCTCCCCTTCATGAAATGTTGCCCAATAGCCCTTTATTTTAGGGCTGAGCCTGGAGATGTATCACAGGACATGGCTTTTTCGCCAGATGGTGAGCCTGCAGCAGACAATGGGCAATCTCAAGTGCAATCCCAGTCTCAAGAGGACCATGCGAGCACAGAGGGACTTCAAAAAAAGCCTAAGGCCGCACCAAAGAAAAATTCAACATCCTCCATCAAGTTATCCCACTGGGTTACGTCAACGACGAAAATAAAGGTTCGGTGGGATCGGATTATTATTATCCACGACCGAAAATTGGGGCAGACTCGTAGGATTTCGGATGATCGCGTGCAACGCCGCTACGACGATCTGAAGGCAGCCCCGCCTGTGGATTACATCCAGGATCTTCTTTTTTATAAAGTCACTCGTATGTGTGTTGTGGTATTCTTCTCGATAGTACCGTTTTCGCGTCTGAATTTTCGACCCTGCTGTTTCGAATATTCTTGTTGCACAGCCACTCGCTGGGCTCTATTGGGGGGTCAGCATGTTTACACTGCTGCCCAAAAACACCAGACGGAACTGGAGATGAAAAATATGGAGACTCCGGATTGGGCCCTGGTATTTGGTGGTTATGAAGTCAAACAGGACTGCCCCCTGCGGACTAGGCGCCGGCTTGCAGGCTTACATCAAATCCAGACCACTGCTGGCTCAGCATCCACCACATCGGAGCGAATGTCCTGGATAGGCTTGAGGATGAGGATGCCAATGAGTACACCCTGTACCATCACATTACTATTATGCTTGAAGAGTGTGGTTTTACTGCCGAGGAAGGCACTGTGGTGTGTTGCGTTTATTAATTCGGTTTCGTCGATTGACCTGGCCAACTTCTGTGTTCCACATGTTCTCCTGTGCAGAGTGCTGTTGCCAAACGGTGGGGTGGCGTTGGGTGGGTTGGTGAAATTTGTGGGTCTTGCTGCAGTAGACGCCATGGCAGCCATGGAGAAGCATGGATTACATCCCGCACTGGGTACGTTGAAGGAAGTGGAAGGCATCACGCCTGACCGACTTCGCGACATCGTAGGTTACATGGATGGGACAAAACGTACCCTACCTGGTCTCAAAAAAATTATAAAAGATGTTAAAAAGGGCTCAGATGTGGTCCTGGCACATTCTTCATCCCGAGGCGGTTACCGATGGGCTTGTGAACAACACCAGAGGTATGTTTTGGTCAAACAGGGGTTTGTATTCGAAAAAATCGACCGACCTGGCCGAAATTTCGGCCAGCTTGTGTGTCGTTCAATTAATACATCATAGGAGCCCACCCTGTGACACCACCTGTCTGCAGCTACACTTGGTACTATCGAGATGGCCAAAAGGCAGTGCGCTATTGCATCACACCGGAAGGTAGCCTATGGCAGTTGGACATGGACTGAAGAAAACCCCTGGCCCCCGTGGTCAGCAGTAATTAAGGCCCCTCTTTGGAAGGAATCCAAATATGAGGGGTTGCGGGGATTGTTGCAGAAGCCTGTTGCTAAGCCTGTTTGTGAAAAATCTCATACTGGTCTGGTCAGTATCCAGTGTGCTAGGGAGTCCCTCGCTGAGTCAAGCACAGGCAAACTCATTGCAGAGTCAGGCCGTGTGGAACTGATGGAAATGCGTTGTGGAGTCCCTGTTCCCAGTATCATTAGTTCACTGCCCTTTGCTGCTTGTGTCATTGAGGTGCCCCGCCTCTATACAGCTGGTTTGCATAACCTGGTTGCGCAGCTGCTTTTGTCCGGTCTGCCTGTGTTCATTGCGGGTGAGTCTGCTGATGTGAAAGCCACTGTTGCTGCTTTGAAGGCCACTGTGGCTGAGGATATATATCAGTGTGATGTTGCAATTTACAATTTGTTAACCAAGACCCCGCTGTACACTTCTACGTCCCATCTGGTTTCCATTTGTTCTGCCACTGCCTTTGATAACAGGCTGCCCCGTTACGTGGCTTTTACTGAAGGACCCATGTCGTCTGTGCTGCCTGTTGAGATATTCTCATTTCTTTTGAGCCTGTGTATTTTGCAAGCATGATGTCTACCAAGTTTTCCAAGGACTGTAATGTTGTGTGTGCCCTTTTGGGTGAGGAGACTGTTGTGCCTGATGAGTTTGTTCAGTCCATCAGAGCAGCTATCACCAACGCCGACACGTGCCCCCCCAAGTCATGGGAGGATGTGTACCACGACTTGGGGGCAGGTTTTCCTATGGATTGTTCTGGGGTTAGGTATGTAGATGAGGATCCTGAGGAGCAAGATGGGGAGGCAGAGTCGCAACCAGAGACACACACTCCAAAGAAGAAACCCAAAACTGCCTCTGCCCCCTCACCCAGTGGCACGCAGTGCGCTCAGGCCACCCCAGCTTCCTCCTCAGCCACTGTGGCCCCTACTGGCAGAGGTATGAATGCTTTTGTGAATCATTTTTCACCATCCCAGGGTGGAAACACACAGTCACAGAACTCTGCCACTGCCAAGCCTGGTGCTGCAACCCTTGCCAAGCCTCCTGCTAACACAGGTGCTAAGAAGCCCTGTGCATCTGGTCTGCGCAAGCGCTAATGCCAGTCCTACTGCTTATATTGCGTATCAATATGAAGTCTGGCCGAAATTTCGGCCAGCATGCAGTCCTCAGCCTCTTCAGCCTCTTATTATTGTGTTTCCCCATAGGCAATGCAAAAGTCTAATTCGATTCGTCAGGTGCCAAGTATTTGCTTGTAATTGAGTCTATTATGTTGCACACCCTGTTCAAATGTCACCGCTCCTGTGTTCCTTGCTCATGTCTACTGTCATAGGTACCCATTTCAGTGATCATATTCGGAGTTTCGATGGACCTGGTCGAAATTTCGGCCAGCTTAGGCCTGTCTGCCAAATAGGACCATATGTTTGGACATTTTTCGAAGAGCTGGCCGAAATTTCGGCCAGGCTGGTTAAAATAGGAAATACAAGTATATGCTTTGGGATAGTTTTCTGTGTGCTTCCATGAAAGGTATGTTTGGGGTTCCTTTATCTGTGGTGTATAGGGGGATTCTGTGATCACCCTAGAACAAAGGGGAGAGAAAAATAGGCAGCCCCCCCCCCCCCCGCACTGGAATGCAGTGGTCTAAATGTAAAACAACACTATATTTTGGTGATTGAATGTCTTTATTTTGAAAATCTGTGTGTTTCCAGAAATGCAAATAATGGTATATATTTGAAATACACACCTTGTTTTTGCATGTTGCCACCAGGGGGGTTTGGATACCCAAAAAATAACACCCCTTTTCACATACTTTTCCCCTCATTACAACATGGACTTGCGTGGGCCATAGCGCCACGTGGGGGGTGGGCAACTTGTGACGCCTAAGATTTTGGCCCCTCAGAAGTCCAAAAAGCTTTGAAAGTGGGCCTTGTGGTGACGGGGTTGACTTGCAAGCTGATTCCACTTTGTCAAGAGCCATCAATGTGTGAATCATTCTTGATGTCCCTCACCAGTCATAGCCGATAGTCCCTTCGCCACCAGCTCGGTCCCAATATTCAGTCTTGATTAGGGTCACCGAGTTGGTGGAACCAGTCTTGGTTTTATAACCCTTTTTAGTGTGTAGGTAGGACCTACCAGGTTTAGTAGCAACAGCACGCAAGCAAGCAAGCAACAAGCAAGCAAGCAGCACGCGCGAAATGGGGAAAAATCAGAATTCCGTCGTGGTGCTTTGGATTTGGGTGAAATTTTGGTGGATGATACCTATGGGTGTGAGGGACAACCACACAAAGATTGGATGATACCTATGGGTGTGAGGGACAACCACACAAAGATTGAGCAAGAAACTAACCGGTGGCAGCCAGTAACAGCTGTCGCTGGTGGCGGACGTGGGTTTAAAAATTGCAATTTAGGGCCAAAAACAGCCATTTTTGGGCCAAAACAGCCCTAGAACCCATTCAAAACGGCCAAACGAAGGGAAAGGGTGGGTACACTCTATGTGCGGCTTGACTTTCCCGTGTCAACGAGCTCTTTGCGGCCCTCTAACTCTATGATATGTCCCGGAAACGGCCCAAAAAGGCCCCCAAAGGCTCCAAATTTCGTGTAGATTGGCTGGCGACAGCCACAAACCAAAAGCAACCCATATCTTTGGCTACATGGCTCAAAATGCGATTCCGAGGGCACCTACTCCACCCGCAACCCCCCACTTTTTGTGGTTTCCACCCCTTCAGAATTGCCCACACGGACACCTAGACCCCAATACCTAGGCCCACTAGGCTGCGGCAAGCTGCAACCTCAAGCCAAAGCAAGTGGGTGCCCAAATGGGTCAATAGGGTCCAGTAGGGGCACAAAGATGACTTTTCTCAAAAATGATCCTAGACCATGTGCGACGCTAAAACAAGTGTTCTTGGACCGTTTTGAGGTTGTGGTGGCCCATTTTGGTCCTCCGAAAATCCCAAAATGCCTTGAAAATGGGCTGTTTTGGGACCAAAAATGGGTGAAAAATGGGTGAACAACGCATTTTTCCAAACCTCATCCTAGACCATTTGGGGTGCACCAACGGGTGAAATGAGCCCATTTTGAGCCCATTTTGGGGCATTTTGGCCCCTCAAAGGTCCAAAAAGCCTTGAAAGTGGGCCTCGTGGTGATGGGGTTGACTTGCAAGCTGACTTCACTTTGTCAAGAGCCATCAATGTGTGAATCCCAAGTTGCGAATAGCAACTTTTGTTTTGCCGAGTACAGGAGGGGGGGGTTGACAGAGGCAGCATTGTCAGTGACAGCTATAGTGCCTGGGGTAAATGCTACTCATTCCAGAGTCTCTCATCCCAGTTTGATGTATTTCTAACCTGCCTGAGCCTCATCAAAGGAAGAGGACAACATGGCTGGTGTAGAAGAGTGGCATCAAGAACGACCACGCCAGAGAGTGGCGCAAGCGTGGGCCTTGCTGGCAACGGCGGCCACAGTCGTGGACGTGTTACACGCCGGATGCGCGGGGGGGGCGAACAGCCGTGCACCCCGCAGTGGCTCGTTGGCAGGCAGGTGCAGCTTGGTGCCCGCAGGGCTGCACCACTTTCCGGCAACACACGGCCCAAGCTGTGGGCCTTGCAATCATGGTCGTGATCATGGCGACCGCGGGGCACACTCCAAAGCGACGTGAGCACAGACCGCATCGCAGATACGGGCACGGATCAGAACGCCCAGAACACCCAGAATCCCGACGCGGGCCGGCACGGCAGGCATCGTGCGCCACGATGCTGCGTGAAGACGGATGAGGCTGGTGAGAGTGAGGTGCACAGCGAGGCCGTCGCGGCCGCGCACGGTGCCCGGGGCTGCCCCGCCCCTACTGTTTGGGGGGATACCCAGCGCAGTGGTTGGAGTAGCCGCGCAGCACCGGGGCCTCCCAACAGTTGGGGTGGGGGAGCCCGGGACAACCAGCGGGCCGAGGCGAGGAGAATGGACGACAACATTGACGCACCGACGACCGCGGACAAGGGGCAGTTGGAGACACGAGGGAGCCGCTGTATTTTCGTCAACACGGGGCCCAAAACCATCACGGTCCGCCTGCAGGCGGGGCACACGCTGGTGGGCCATGTACGGGACCAAGTAGCAGCACGAGCAGGCATCGACACGACGCATCAGCGCCTCATGTTCGTAGGGAAGCAACTGCTGGGAGATGATCACACCTTGGAGCACTACGGCGTTGCACCTTCTGGGGCGGGTCCGGGGGGGCATGCCAGAAGACACAGGCGATGGCTCATCCAGCAGCAAACGCCCCCGCTTGGCATTCGAGGACGCGATGGACATTGAGGCAGCGGGGCTCGACCCCTTATACGCGCAATGGAAGGTGTAGCTCGAGACGTGCGCGCCGATCGCCACAGCTTTTCCTTCCACCGGAGGCCAAGGCAGCAGAGGCGCTTGGGTACCGAGAGAGAGCCACGCGCCAAGGGCTCACAGAGGCGGGGGTGCAGGAGATGGTGCACTGGGCGGCACCAGGTAAGCCGGACCACGAAGTGTTGCCGGCGCTGGCAGCGTATGAGAAGGCGAAGCCGTACAAGCTGGACCTACTACAGGGGAAGTGGGTCGAGGCGCCAAAACCACCACAAGGGCAACCACAAGACCGGCCACAGCATGTGCCAGAGGTGGACCCCGTACAAAAGGAAATAGCCAACCTGGAAGCCCAGCTTGCGAAACTGCGAATGCCCAAGATTCCACTGTGTTCGGAGGAGCAACTCAAGGCCGGCAGCGACAAGGCGATGCAGGCCGGGATGGAGAGAGACTTGGTGGCAGCGCTGCAGGCGTATGGGGCCGCACCGATGGTAGGAGCGGAAGATACCGCAAAGGCAGGAGAAGTGTTACGCGCGGCGGTATGGACTACCCTGTACCTAACTGTTACCACGGGAGCGCCGCAGCCAACCCCACAACCCGCGCCCATGGCAGCAGGGACGGCTATGGCCCACCAACAGACGATCCCTGTTTTTCAGGCAGCCCCCAGGTGCCACTGCAACAGGTGACTCGCACGCACCCTGGACCACCAGGGGCGTGCTTCAGGTGCGGAATGTACGGGCACTGGTCGAGAGATTGCGTGACGGCGGCCCCCATGCCACAGCAGCTCACCCCACAAATGCTGCAGGCGCAGGCTGCGCAGTGGCCACAGGCATCACAAGTGCCGCAAGCCCACACGGCCCCGGCTTCAGTGGCCTCGCCCCCCCCCCCCCCGTACGGGGGGGGGTTCACACAGGTGGGGGCCCAGACGATTTACACGGCGCACACGACGGGGCAACAGTATGATGCGTCCGGGCCCCCGCCTTACCCCTGCAGCAGATGCCACGGCAACCACTGGAGCTGGCTACCATGCCCGGCGCGACAGCCAAGCGTACCACCACAACCCCACGCCAGCACAGGGCTGTCCCCAGACAGGCCAGCGCGACGACTGCTGTGCCGAATGGTCCTGAGGTGCGTGCGTCTGGTACCTGTAGCGTGTGCACATTGGCCCAGATGCGCCGCGGCGGTGGATGTGCGTAGGCCCGGTCTGCTGCCTTGCATATGGCCCAGTGGAGCGGGGTAACCACCGTGTCGACAATGCCCAGGGTCTCACACATTCGGATACTGGATACCACACCCCTGAGCGTGGCGGACTGTCGCCCTTGCGCTGCCAGCATGGTGAGGTGCTTGGCCAATGCCGAGGTGGCGTCCAGGTCTGCGTACATGAGCGCCGTTGTGCCAACGTGTTGTAGGTCGCGGCGCCAGTTTCGTCTGATGCTCTCTAACTGCCAGTGCACCCGGCTCCGTTGCGATGTCACCTGCTGTGAGCGCGTCCAGGGAGGTGGCCAGGCAGCGTAGCTAGATTGCCGTTCCGTCGTTTGTGTCAGGGTCGTCCCCTGTTGCCCCCGGCTCAACCGGTGGGTCTGTGCTACTGCTCGGGTTGGGCTGGGGGCTGTGGCTGGGGTTGTGTCAGTGAGGCCGCCTCAGTACAACCAGCAGACCTGGCGGCCAACAGACCTCGCAACGCCCTGGAGAGTGGCCTTCTATGACCAGAAGACCCAACGACGGTGGATCACCGTACGACTCAGCCACTGGGGCGAGGCGTGGAGAAAGCGCCTGCACGCCATTGTACAGCACAGGCCGGGTTGGGTCCCGCTCTTCGTCTCCACTGCTGAGCTCCAGCACGCCCTGCGAACTGCGCTCATGGGCACAATGTGGCACTCCGTGGCCTGGCACGCTTTCCGCAGGCTAGGGGCGGCGGCACTAGCTGCCACGGGGGCGGCCATGGCGGTCACCGCCCGGTGGGGACGGTGGAAGTCCGAACGGCAGGCAGCAGAGTACACCACACCCCCCCTCGACTGGGAATGGGAACTCCCTACCCTGCTCCCCTGGCCAGCGCCCGGATGGGGCGCCACGCTTCGCGCAACATCGCAGATGGACATCTGGCCAATGGCAGTCATGGGTGGTGAGGCCTCCGCGAGAGCGAAGGACACAGCGCCCATACCAATCGTCATATCTGACTCCAGCGACGACAACGACGACGGGGTATTGGGGCCCGCTGTACAGACTGATGGAGTACGCACCAGACGACGCCACTGCCAACAGCCGGGAACCAACTCGGGAACTGCCAGTGGGACGCGTCGCCCCACAAGCGCCGCGCCGCACGGTACGCCTCCGGGTGCGAACCAGGTGCGCCCTCCGCCGAAGACCACCAGCAGGCCGACACAAGTTCCACGAGCAGCAGTCCAGCGAGGATCGGCCGCTCGAGATGAGCCCGCCAGGGGAGCCCACGGCCTGCGGCAAGTGCGGCGGCGAACTGCCAGCGCACATGCGGGCAGCGGCCGGTAAACTCTCGTCCCCACTCTGGGTACACGAGCGGAAAGTCATGGACCTGCTGAAGATCTGGTGGCACACGGCACTACTGTGACTAACTAACCTGGGACGGGCCCCTGCCCCCGGAGATGAAGAGGGCGGACCTGCACCTGCTGCATGATGTCCTGCACGAACTAGCAGTGAACGGCCCGCCAGAGGACGCCAGTTCGCCGGTGCTGGGGGAAAGCCGCAAAGTCTCGGTGCAGTTGGCTGCCAAGGGTCTTGGAGACGCGGGATACGTACAAGTGCCCACAGCCCTGTGGGAGCAGTGGGCAGACCCCTGCTTCGAAGGGGCAAGCCGCAGCGCGCCGACCTAGCCCCACTCACCATGCCCCAAGGCGCAAGCCCTGCTCCATGCCCTGGAGCGCCAGGGCCTGGTGGAGGGAACGGGGGAGGCACCCAATGCCTCCGTGTTCGTCAAGTGGAAGAGCGCGGCAAAAGCCGCCCTCATCCTGAACATGAAAGCCTTCAACCACACCTGCGCGTACAAGGCCCGGCGCTTCAGGCTGCCTACTCTGGAGGGTGTGGCTGACCTGCTGCGCACGGTGGGGGGGGGGGGTGGGCAACAAAACTTGATCTGGCAAATTGCTACTGGTCAATCCACCTCCCCCCCCCCCCACCTAACCAGGGCCATCAGGGTAGGAGTCGGGGATAGGTCCTTTGCTATCGTGCGTGTGCTCTTCGGGTGGCACCAGGCCCCGGGACTGGTGCAGCACCTCATCGCGACAGTGATAGCCCATGTTGACCCAGGGGGTGTGGTGGTGGTGCAGTACCTGGATGACATCCTGGTGGTCAGCAAGCACAAGCAGGAAGTTCACCAAGTTACCCACGATGTGACCAGCGCCCTGAGTAAGGCAGGCTTTCTGATTGGGGCCAAAAGCATCCTCACCCCTGTGGCTGAAGTCACGTGGATGGGAAAAACAGTGAACGCACAGGCAGGCAGAATCCAGCCCAGACCAGTGGCTACGGCGGATAGCGTGGCCAGGTGGGTACGCCTGGCGGCAACCCCGCTGACGCAGGTTTCGCTTAGGAGACTCTTGGGCCGCCTGGTGTGGCTGGGACGACCAGGCAACACAGCGGCCGCGTTCTGGAGTGGCGCACGGGCCTGGCTGCATTTTGGGCCGCGCTGGGCGCCCAGGGCGCCACCGAATTTGGTCAGAGGCCTTTTGGAGGGTTTGTGCTGCGCTCTGCGTGGATGGATGCCTGCCTGCACCCCACACACGTTCACACATGCACCCTGCCTATTTGTGGATGCCGCGCAAGGGCCAGGAGGGTACTGGGTAGGCATCTGGGACCGGACGGGCCCCTGGATTAGGCGCTGCCCCCGCTGGGTCACGTCACAGCAGTCAGCGGAGCTTTGGGGAGTCCTCGCGGGACTCGAATGGGCGAAGGGACCAACTAACCTGTTTGTGGATAACACAGGGGCGCTGCGCACGGCACTCTGGGGCAGGGCTGGCATTACACTGCCAGGACAACAGCGCATAATGAGACACATAATGATGACACATAATGAGGCGCACAGGTTACGGTGGCAAGGTGGAGCGCTGCAACTGCACTACGTACCCTCCCCGCTAAACCCGGCACACCCGGTTTCACGCTGGTTCAGTGGACTGTCGGCCATTGTCGCCATTGTCGGACATTGTCGTGCAGGCGAGGGCCAGAGAGGCAGTTTTTTTGCGATGCGCGCGCACACCCCCATGGGGCAGCGTGGCCGACAGGGACCGGCAGCAGTCGGTCATGTGTGGGTCGCACGGCTGGCAACCTCGGCATTGGCGCCACTGAGTAAGGCAGTCAGGGCATCAGCCAGTGGTGTTGGGTAGTGGATAGGCCTTCAGGGTTCCGTGCATTGTGCAGCTCGCTTCTTCGCCGTTTTTCTCCTGATGACTCGATCACGTTCGAGGGGTCGCCGGCAGCGCGGCCATCGCGGCGGCTGCCGGCACCGCAGATCTGTGCCTGCACCCTCTGCATGCGTGATCAACAGGACGCCAGAAAGCTCGCGACTGGCGACACCCACGGGCGCGTATTTTATTTTATTTTTTTCCCAGACGCAAATACCGGTCAGTGGAGTATTGCATTGGATGGCGGATTTGCATGTGTCAGTGCCAGTGTTCAGGGGACAGGGCAAGGCAGTGCAGAGCAGGGCCAGCAAAGCACAAGTTGCGCATAGCAACTTTTGTTTTGCCGAGTACAGGAGGGGGGGGGGACAGAGGCAGCATTGTCAGTGACGGCTACAGTGCCTGAGGTACGTGCTACTCACCCCACAGTCTCTCATCCCAGCTTGATGTATTTCTAACCTGCCTGAGCCTCATCAGAGGCCCTCGTCTACTTCAGCGCCAAGCGACAGGCGCGAGCATATGTATCGCTCACATCATGGGCCAAACAGCCCTAGACACAAATACCGGTCAGTGGAGTATTGCATTGGATGGCGGATTTGCATGTGTCAGTGCCAGTGTTCAGGGGACAGGGCAGGGTAGTGCAAAGCAGGGCCAGCAAAACATTCTTGATGTCCCTCACCAGTCATAGCTGATGTTCCCTCCCCCACCAGCTCGGTCCCAATATTTAGTCTTGATTAGGGTTAGGGTCACCGAGCTGGTGGAACCAGTCTCGGTTTTATAACCCGTTTTAGTGTCTAGGGTGGACCTACCACGTTTAGCAGCAAGCAAGCAAGCAGCAAGCAGTAAGCAAGCAAGCAGCAAGCAAGCAAGCCGCACGCGCGAAATGGGGAGAAATCATAACTCCGTCGTGGTGCTTTGGATTTGGGGGAAATTTTGGTGCATGATACCTATGGGTGTGAAGTACAATCACACAAAGATTGAGCGAGAAACTCAACAGTGGCGGCCGGGAACGGGATTCGCAAGTGGCGGACCTCAGTTTCAAATACTGCAGTTTAGGGCCAAAAACAGCCATTTTTGGGCCAAAAAAGCCCTAGAACACATTCAAAACGGCCAAATGAAGGGAAAGGGTTGGTACACTCTATGTGCGGCTTGACTTTCCCGTGTCAACGAGCTCTTTGCGGCCCTCTAACTCCATGATATGTCCCGGAAACGGCCCAAAAAGGCCCCCAGAAGCCTCAAATGCCGACAGCCACAAACCAAGAATAGCCCATATCTTTAGCTACATGGCTCAAAATGCGATTCCGAGGGCACCTACTCCACCCGCAACCCCCCACTTTTTGTGGTTTCCACCCCTTCAGAATTGCCCGAACGGACGCCTAGACCCCAATACCTAGGCCCACTAGGCTTTGGCAAGCTGCAAGCCCAAACAGGTGGGTGCCCAAATGGGTCAACAGGGTCCAGTAGGGGCAAAAAGATGACTTTTCTCAAAAATGATCCTAGACCATGTGCGACGCTAAAACAAGTGTTCTTGGACCGTTTCGAGGTTGTGGTGGCCCATTTTGGTCCTCCGAAAATCCCAAAATGCCTTGAAAATGGGCTGTTTTGGGACCAAAAATGGGTGAAAAATGGGTGAAAAAGCATTTTTCCAAACCTCATCCTAGACCATTTGGGGTGCACCAACGGGTGAAATGAGCCCATTTTGAGCCCATTTTGGGGCATTTTGGCCCCTCAAAGGTCCAAAAAGCTTTTAAAGTGGGCCTCGTGGTGACGGGGTTGACTTGCAAGCTGATTTCACCTTGTCAAGAGCCATCAATGTGTGAATCATTCTTGATGTCCCTCACCAGTCATAGCCGATGTTCCCTTCGCCACCAGCTCGGTCCCAATATTCAGTCTTGATTAGGGTTAGGGCTGGTGATCAACTTAGACTTGGTGGCCCGCGCGGTATGGGAAGAGCCGAGGAGCACCCTTGGGGACCACTACTCCATCACCCCCAACGCGTAGGGTGCCTAGGTGACCGGTGGTGGATGCTTCCCTGACACAGAGGATTGCGATGCGCCCCCAAACCGTGAAGTGGCTCGCGAGACCATCCGTGGCTCTCGCACAGGCATTGGCGGTCGTGGGGCCCTTCCCGGCTTTTGGACAAGCGACCTCGGGTCTGGCCTGCGGATGGCCGCAGAGCCCCACTCTTTGGTGGGATCGATTGATCCAGGATACGGCGTGGAAGGGGGGGAGCCCCTTATGGGTGACATATACCCAGCAGCTGCAACCCACCCCCTTCAAACTCGGGGGGGGGGGGGGGGGCACCGAGGTGCTGCACGGCTGGCTCCACCCTCGGCTGGTCGCGACAGGCTAACGGGCACCTTGAGCGTGCTACAAGTTTTTGGGGCACTGCGGGAGAACTTGGCAGCCTAGCGGGCGGTGGCTGACCCCAATCCACCCACCCCGGACGCTAGGGCCGAGCATTAGAGTGCCCAATGCCCACATGACGTGGAAAGTGCATAAAGAATTCACAACTCCTTTTAGTGTCTATAGGCCTATGTAGAGAGGTCGGGCCGATCCGGGTATTTTGCGCCTGCCTCCCCATGAATGCCCAAGACGAACAATTCGTCCAACTCCTCCTCATCGTCCAAGGTATCTTTTGCGGCAGAGCACTCTTCGCCAATGTAGAGTGTAGGAGTGTAGGCAAGAGGAACTAGGTGTTTGGTGACCAAGGAAGAGGCATGCAACCACCCCATATGATTTTGATACCTCATCCGGTGAGGGTGAGTTGTCAACCATTTTCCGCTGCCCTTCTTTGGCTTTGCCCTCTTTCCTCCCTATCCTTTGCAAGCCAATCTGCAAAAAGTGTTTCCAGTAGCCACTCTTGGTCTTAGACCCTTCCCTAGAAAGTGTCCCAAGTACCCACTCTTGGTCTTAGGTCTTTCCCTAGAAAGCCGTCCCTATTTGCAAAAGGTGTAAAGGTTATAGGCCCTTCCCTTCCCTTCCTTGCATCATTTGGGGAGAAGGCTTGTGCAACAGTGGTGTAAGCTGGGAAGGGTGATGTAGTGTCATGCCGTGTGGTCGAGCTATGACCACACTTGTGCACTTGCCTTTGCTTGCCTTCCCCCCCTCCACTATGTAAGTATGTATTGTGCCATGGTGTATCTCTAACCCTAGCCTCCTGAGGTTCCTAGTACCCTTTGCTTATGGCGCCAACTGCTTGCTTATGCCCAAGATCCCTCTGGTTATGGTGCCAGCCCCTTGCGTATGCTTTTGCTGTGGGAGGGGGTGGTGTCACGCACTTTTGAACACTTGGGTATGCACCTTTAAAAAATTGGGTATGCGGTCCAGGTGTGATCCGACAGTTTGCACCACCCCTCACCCCAACAGACGGTAGGGTATCATGGGCTTTGGCATAAGCAATGGGTTGACACCATAAGCCAATGGGGAGTCTGCGTCCAAACCCAAGGGCCTGGCCCCCCCTATGCCCCACAGTTTTTTAATCTCCAATGGCTCAGCAGGCCAAAACTGCACAATGCAGCGACTCAGAGTAATCAGATCTCGTGTGTCACATGTACCAGTATTAGTATTGGTATTATAAGGTTGGATGATGATTTTTGCATGTTACTCAGTAGCATACTCCCCTCTCCTTTTTGAGGTGCCTTGTTGAAGGCAATGGATTTTGCCCCATGCAACCTGTGGCACCGTGGTTTTCAGGCTCACACACAGGCACAACTGCACCATTTTCAAATGGTTGGCAGATTGCTGATTGTCCTTCTGCCACATTCAGAACCTAATTGTTGAAACATTTCGCAGCCATTGAGAACTCAGAGGATCTTTACCCTTGTCCATCTCTGTGACTGGATGGTTTATCAATCTGTCATCAGAAAGTGGGTCTGCCTGAAATTTTTTTCAGCCTGAACAGAATGTTGCAGTATCCCAAGGATGCAAAGGCAGCATTTCAAGGATTCTTCTTTTTGCTTGTTTGTCTTCCAGGCTTGCTGAAGTCATAGAGATGATTCATACTGCTTCCCTGTTGCATGATGATGTAGTGGACAACAGTGACACTCGCAGAGGATCTGCAACTGTGCACCAGACCTTTGGAACTGGTGCGGCAGTGTTGGCAGGAGATTACATGTTTGCCCAGTCAAGCTGGTGTGTTTGTTACACAGAGTAGGGAATCGGCAAATAAAAGCCGGCAACACCACAATCAGCCCCCCCCCTCCCTCCCCCCTGGTTTTCACAGCCGGTGAAAATTTGGTAGAGAGTGTGTTTGTCTGTGGGGAAGATAGTGAGCTTTTTTGCCTTGTCTGATGTTTGGCTAGACAGTCATTGTGCCCTCACAATTGTGCTTTGCTGGTGTTGCATTAATGTGTTGAAAACAGGTTTGGCTGAGGGTAGGTCAACTATGAACACCAGGTTCCTCAATAACAATGTCAGCGCAACTGCCACTGAACCTTCTCCTCACAGAAAAGGTCCATCGCTTTCAAATTTCACAAAGGCTGCCTGACATTTTCTTCAAACAGCCGATAACAGTTGTGACGCCAATTCCAGGCGGTGCATCGGAAGTGAGCACCAGGGTTGGATATAACACTGCGCGTTTCTGGAGGTGGGCTTGGGGGGGGGGGGGGGTTAGGAGCCATTTTACTAATGGTTCAACCCAATGGTTCCCTGTGGTGCTGGAGACTCTGCTACATGGATGACCATGTCCATAGTGCCAGGTGTTCCTTTTGGTTGTACCCTGAACCCCCATGTAATCTCCCACCTATTTTTGTATTGGCATGCAGACTGTCTCATTTGTCAAGCCTGGCACTGTGAACATGGCGCCAGCTGTGCTAATGCTAATGACTGTCGTGTGAAACGCGCCATATTGAAGAAGAAGTCTGCAGCGCTAGATTCCATTATGCACAGTGCACAAGCAAGTGCACAGGTGCTTCAGGACAAGGTTACTTTTGTTGACCAAAAAATTCAGGGGGCCAAAAAAGGAGAACTGGATGCTGATGAGGACAGTCACGCCTAAAAGGAGCGCAAGGCGCAGGTGGCACGGTACCAAAAGGTTGCTATTTTTCAGCTGCGCAATTGCTGGCCTGTCCATCATCCTGTGATGATGAGCATGCTGTCAGCACGCTGAACAGAATTGTCACTGCACTACGAACCAAAATGTCCTGGGAAAGCATATGCATGCATCTCATTGGGGCTGAGGACCTCTGTGATAATGACTATCCATATGATGCAGTGGCCATCACCTGCAGGGCAGTGAGGCGTCATAGGCGTCAGCTCAGGGCCCAAAAGGTCTGGAAGACAGTACTGGGGAAGTCAACAAAACAAAAACATATGCTGCCGTAGGATGCTCCTTTTGCAAACGATGTGCAGCAGTTTTTTGAAGAAAAAGACCCAGATTCTGACTCTTCCCTGACATCACATCTGTATGCCCCAGGTCTGGTTCAAACACTGGGTCTAGTACCAGCGGGTCCTGTGCCTCTAGCTCCGAGTGATGTATGGAACTCTCACACCTCTCAATTTGCCCTTCCCATTTGTAAATGTTCGCATGCAAACCAAAAACCTTCAAACACACATGGCGTTGTATTTTCCGTTCTCATCTTCTGGTGTCCATGTTTAATGCGTGTGCAAGCCTGGAGGATGTTGGTTGCTCTGTCTGCGTATCATTAGCCATTAGCCATTGGTCCCAGGGGGGTTGGGGGGGGTCTGCTGGGGGACGCTGCCCCATACCGATCCCTGGTGAGGACCACATAACAGGGGGCCATGACCCCCATGGTATGAACCCAATGCAAGATTGCAGTCATAAGCAGCGTACTTTTTGTTTAGAAAGGCACCACCTCTCCCAGAAGTCTCATGTCAACAGAACTGACAACAATGTGACATGACAATGATGTGGTGCACCTTGGATATCCGTCTTTCTCTTCTGAGCAGAAATTCTATTGCCTTCGGCAAGTCCACCTCGCAGAGAATCTACCCCGAGCAACGCACACACAAAATAGGGGGAAAATGACAGAAATGCGGCCTAAAACATGCTTTACATAGCTTGGATGGTCATTTTAGGTGATCACGGTATCAGAAAAATAAGTTTCCAAAACTTCGATTTTCGAGCTACCAAGGGTGAAAAACTGCATAAGAAGGTTGTGTACCAATCCCTTGGGAGAACCCCCCCCCCCCCCCCGGACCTAATACCCAAATGGGGTGAAAAACACGTAAGTACAGCCTAAAACATGCTTTACACACCTTAGATGGTCATTTTAGGTGGTCACAATATCAAAAAAATAAGTTTCGAAAACTTCCATTCTCGAGCTGTCCAGGGTGAAAAACTGCATAAGCAGGTTGTGTACCAATCCCTTGGGAGACCCCCCCACGTGCGCCCAATACCCAAATGGGGTGAAAAACGGGTAAATACGGCCTAAAACATGCTTTACATACTTTGGATGGTCATTTTAGGTGGTCACAATATCAAAAAAACAAGTTTCGAAAACTTCCATTCTCGAGCTGTCCAGAGTGAAAAACTGCATAAGCAGGTTGTGTACCAATCCCTTGGGAGACCCCCCTGCCCCCCCCCCCCCCGGACCTAATACCCAAATAGGGTGAAAAACACGTACATACGGCCTAAAACATGCTTTACATAGCTTGGATGGTCATTTTAGGTGGTCACAATAGCAAAAAAACAAGGTTCGAAAACTTCGATTTTTGAGCTGCCGAGTGTGAAAAACTGCATAAGCAGGTTGTGGACCGGCGCATTCACTAGCCCATTATTGGTGGAAACAGCCATTTCACGTTTTTGGCAAGGCATTTCACCAGCCCTGGGCAAGGCTACAGAGTGCAAAAAACGTTCTTCCATATCCTAGGAGACATATACTGTCACAACATCCCCACTCGCACCCCTCGGAGTGGGTACCACGGGGTCACCGAGGTCGCCAAAATCGCCAACATAGCAAAAATGGCCCAAAAATGCATAAACTGCATAAGCGCTCGTCCCACTCCGCCCCATACAAACCCTATGGAGTCGGGACCCGGAAACACTTTTTCGGCTCAAAATCAAAAAAAACCAAAAGATTCATGATTTTCGACCCAAAAAAGGGGGGGGGGTTTGACCCCCCACCCCCCCAAGCCCCCCCCCCCCTCCTTGAAAACCTCAAAAAAGTGGGTTTCAAGTTGGGGGGGTCTAGGGGGGTCCGGACCAAAAACTCATTGGGGGATGCGTTTATTTGACAAAATAATGATTTTACAAGGGGTTAAACTAACAATTCAACCCCTTGGGGTAGGGTACGCGAATAGGCCCAAAAAAGCCAAAATGGGGGGCCATGTGGCGTTTTCCCCTATATCCCCTGCCTGGCTTTGATCTAACAACCTCTGCGAGGTCATTCTATTGCCTTCGGCAAGTCCACCTCGCAGAGAATCTACCCCGAGCAACACACACGCAAAATAGGGTGGAAACTACAAAAATACGGCCTAATCCCCGAATAGGGTGAAAATCATGTAAATACGGCCTACAACATGCTTTGCATAGCTTGGATGGCCAGTTTAGGTGGTCAAAATATCAGAAAAGTAAGTTTCGAAAACTTCGATTTTTGAGCTGTCCAGAGTGAAAAACTGCATTAGGAGGTTGTGTACCCATCCCTTGGGAGCCCCCCCCCCTCCCCCCCCCCCCCCGGCTCAATACCGAAATAGGATGAAAAACACATAAATACGGCCTAAAACATGCTTTACATACCTTGGATGGTCACTCTAGGTGATCATGGAATCAAAAAGATAAGTTTCGAAAACTTCCGATTTCTGAGCTGTCCAAAGTGCAAAACTGCATCAGCAGGTTGTGTACCAATCCCTTGGGACACCCCCCCCCCCCCCCGATCTGATACCCAAATAGGGTGAAAAACACGTAAATACGGCCTAAAACATGCTTTACATACCTTGGATGGTCACTCTAGGTGATCATGGAATCAAAAAGATAAGTTTCAAAAACTTCCGATTTCTGAGCTGTCCAAAGTGAAAAACTGCATCAGCAGGTTGTGTACCAATCCCTTGGGACACCCACCCCCCCCGACCTAATACCGAAATAGGGTGGAAATCTTGTAAATACGGCTCCACACATGCTTTACATACCTTGGATGGTCGTATTATATGGTCACAATAGCATAAAAACAAGTTTCGAAATCTTCGATTTTTGAGCTGCCCAGGGTGAAAAACAGCACAAGCAGGTTGTCTACCGGCCCATTCACTAGGCCATTATTGGCAGAAACAGCCATTCCGCGTTTTTGGCACGGGTTGTGACGGGCTCTCAGCAAGGATTGCAAAAAACGTCTTTTGGTAACGCAGTAGGCATATACTGTCACAACATCCCCACTTAGACCCCTCACAGTGGGTATCACGGGGTCACCGAGGTCGCCAAAACCGCCAACATACCAAAAATGGCTGAAAAGTGCATAAACTGCATCAGCGCTCGTCCCACCCCGCCCCATACAAACCCCATGGAGGCGGGACCTGGAAACACTTTTTCGGCTCAAAATCGAAAAAAACCAAAAGATTCATGATTTTCGACCCAAGAAAAGGGGGGCGCTTTTTTTTTTGACGTTTTTGACCCCCCCCCCCCCCTCACCCCCCCACCCCCCACCCCCCCCCCCCACCTCCCTGAAAACCTCAAAAAAGTGGGTTTCAATTGGGGGGGACATTTTCTGAGTGTCTATTTTTTTTTCGACAGCAACATGTCGCGCAACCTACGCGACCCGGGCGGTGGGCCCCCCTCTGGGGCCCACGTGAGACCCGGCCCCACAGCGCACACCGCTGTCACGCGGTTCGGCCGATATGTCCCAGTACCCGCTGACGATCAGCCAGCCATAGCCACAGAAGTCATCGATATCACCGAGGACAGCCCCAACAGTCCCCAACCCCAAGCTTCCCTCAGTGCACCCCGAATCGCCGCGAGGCAATTAGCCTACCAGCAGCACTCAGCCACCAGCCATGCTGCGATGGCCTTAGGGCTCCGGGAACACTCCGCCACTAGCCATGCTACGTTGGCTCCGGGCGTGACTGCGACGTACGCCTCCCAAGCCCCGCAGCCCTAATGCAGCTTCGATGCCCAGCCAGCAGCTGGGGACACAGAGGACAACATGCCGATTTAAGAAGTGCGGCGAAGGATGCGGCCGCAACACTCCATCTTGCGGCAGTTCTACGCCACCGGCGACGACTTGGATGCGGACCCGGGGGAGGACATGAACGAGGACTGGGAGGAGGAAGTGGAGTCGATCCCGACCCCCAACTACAGCCCGCTGTCTGAAGGGGTCGAGTCGAACCGGGACGAGTGGAAATCTTAACGTGCTGAAGAACCGGTACCTGGACCCCACGATCAAAGTGCAGAGCCTCATTTTCCGGACCACTTGCTCTCGGAACTAGATGTGCAGCGCCTGATCCTCACGCAGTGCCGACCTCCCCGACCCCGCGGAAAGCAGTCTACCATGCACAGACGTCGCGTCCGACGAAATGTGCCACATCAGCCGCACCAGTTTCCCGACTCCCTCTACCCGCACCACAACAGCTTCGTCAGGCTCGCCGTGAGCGCCGCATATGCGGACCGCCTGGAAGATTTTGAGGAGCTACGAGGGCGAACAGAAGTGCTGCCCTACAGCGAAGGCGCACACCCACAGCTTCCTCAAGAGCAACACCGAGACCTGTGGCGGCGCCTGGTCTACCATGGACCACCCTATCGGAGCCAAGCCCAGTGCCGGACCGTGCGGTGAGCAAACCCAGCAGCGACGAAGCCCCCGCGCAGCCCTCTGCGATGTCTGCCTTCTTCACGGAGAGCCTACAGCGGGCACGGACCAGAGAAGTCCACAACCAATAGATGCAGGAGGATCATGATCGCTTTGTGGCGGAGACCGAGGATGCTATCAGGCGCCACCTCCAGGTAATGGCTGTGTGTGTTGTGTGTCCGTACGACCGAGGCACCACGCGTTTCGTTAGCACCTATGACCGCTATCACGTCGTCGCATCGCTCCGTCGGTGCTACACAGCGCCGATGACCGGAGCTGCACCAGCTGCCCGTGTCGATCAGGAACCAGCCGCTGCTTATGACAAGCCGGTGTGTGTTTCCCCGCCTCATCCTATGGAGAAAGTGGCCACCAGTGAGCCTGTGTTGGCCCCCTCCACTCCTTTAAAGCAAATACCCCCTTGGGTTATCATCACACATGAGATGGCCCTTCCGTGCCGTATTTTCCCACAGCCACAATGCTGTCTCGTGCCCCATGACATGGCATTCTGTGCGAGTGACACGGGTAAAGGCTGTAGCCCCCAAGTGCGCATATCACCACAAACCCCACCAACCCTGTTACGCTGACACATGGCCCAACCACCTGTGTTGCCGAGTCGGTACCGGCGCCCCTGAGTTCAGTGAGAGATCTGTGTGCCGCCAAGGCTTGTCCGTGCCCCACTTCCCCGCGACCACAGGGCTGCCCCCCATCCCTTGCCATGGAATTTAGCGCCACCAGTACGTCTGCGTTGGCTTGCTCCCCACAGAGTGAGGAATGTGCTTGTCTTTCAACCCAGCCCTCTCAAACAAGGCTGTTGCCACACAGCACCACCGGTCCCTCTATGCTGGTGGATGTACCGGCCACCGGCGATGCCGAGTTGGCCGATATTCTTATCCTGCTGACGAGAAGCCAAGGAGGCGAAAGGGTCTTCGATGTTATGTGTCTAACCACCACTGTCAGTGAGAGGACGGGTTCTCAGGCCACTGTCATGCGCATGATGGCCTCCCGTGTTGGGACGGATACGTGCCCGTCCACCTATCCCTGGGACCGTCAAAATCCAGACATCAAAAACAGTGCGATCCGCAATGAATACTGTTTGCATGTGTTCCTGCTCGTGCCTTTGTCAGGTAGAACCCCAATGACTCTTGGCAAGCTGTCTGTCAAGCAATTAGGAATGTCATGATGCACATGCAAAACGGGAACATGGATAGAGTTTTGACTCCCATAAAGCGACTTTCTGGTCGGGACCAGCGTGGGGATGCACAAGACACACGGGACGAGACACAACCCCTGGAAGAGGATCAACCGATACAGGAACTAGCCGAGTGTGAGTACTACATGTCCTTAGGACATTCCACTTTGCATCATTGGACCCCCAACCCCCAAGCACGAGGTGTAAATTATGATGGAAAAACGTACAGCGACATCCTGGCCCGCGTGCCCCGACCGAAAGTGATGGCAGACATGTGGTCTGTTCGACCCTGGCAACATGAGTTGTCGGATGCAGTTACCTCCCCCCACATGTTGGTTTCCAGTTTCCCGGCGTCTTTTAAGCAACCTGTAGCCTCATCTCTGCGCACCCTTGCTCCCGGGGAAACCGCCATCCGGACCATCCTAGAGAGGAATGGACCTGAACAAGAGTCATTTGACAGCCGGGGACGCCAGATTCCCTTTACTGGGAATCAAATGTCGGTGGCCAAACACATAAATCAAATACTAGACTCATTTGCAGGAGAGAGACACCTGGCGCCACGGTCGGTGTGGGTAGTGCTTGAGACCCGGCAGAGCCCGCTTCACAAACCCTCTCTGATGTTCCAAATTGATGGGAGGGCGGTAGTGCGACAATTGCGTAGACGCATGATTGCTGTTTTGATCGATCAAACTGGAAAATTTCTGCGTGCATCCATCACTGAGTCTGAGGCACTGTCATTTTCCCCAACGTCCCATTGGTCCACTACCATGTTTGCCATCTTGCTATCAAGTGGTGCGGAATGGATACCACTCCAAACGGTACCCATCCGTTATGTCCAAAGACCAATGGTCCACGACCCTGGTCTAGATCAGCCACACCACATGTACCGGTTGCTGACTCCCAAAGAGGTTGGCACAAAGCCAGCATTCTACCGATACGTCAACAGCTGCACTGAGTCTTCGACCACAGCGGTAAAGCAAAGTAGCACCTTCCCCTGGAGAAATGCAAGTCGGCTGCCCTGCCCTGATGACACTTACCGCTCTGGGAATATGCAGTCCCAATAGAACTCACCGAACGTTTTCAGAAGTTTCTGAGGCCGAAGACGTGGCCACGCAATGGATTTCACTAGCAGACCCGGAACAGGTTTTTGTGCTGTTGCAGGCGAAACCAGGAAAGGGGGCTGGCAAAAACACAACGGTACAGGGGCCAGAAGATTTATTGTTAGAGCTCGCTGCCACCCTCGACGAGGAGTTGGTAGATGAGGAGGACTTGCCTCGAGGTTGCCACCCCCAACATATTTTTCCAAATGGGGTGCCCCACCTCAAATACCAGAGACTCGTCACGCTGGCCGATGAATCCCAGATAGGAGACCTAGCCAGGAGGCTCTGGCAAGGTGGCAGGTTTGTTCTGAAGAGAATCTCCACCGACCGCCGAGTCCGATTTGCGTCCTGGGGAGAATCATCCCACTTCAAAGGCAAGAATGACAGTCCACCGGCGGCAGGATTGTGTATAGCGACCTAGTCGGCTATCAGACATCAGACATCAAACTTTTATGGACCATCATTACCAAACCATGAACCCCCCTCCCCCAAACCCCTTGATTATGCACTACATCACCCCCCCCCCCCCACCCGCCCGCCCTTGTCCACACCAAATTCTTCAAGGGAAAAAAGGCGCCACGGAAAACACAAACCCCCCCGTTTGGAAACCAATTGTTGACAGCAGTGTATGTGACAACTTCAATTTGATTCTGATTTTGGTTGTTTGAGCCGACAATTTGTTTGTGTACAACACCCTTGAGGTGTTTTTGATTGTTTGTGGTCTAGGCCTTTGCGCCTTAGACCAGAGACCCCTTCAATGATGAACGCGTTGATCACAACTGAGAAGGGGTTCTGGCAATGTGCTGCACTTAGCCCTGCTCCCGCTTTGTTGTTTATCGCACGATCCGGTGACGACCATTAAAAACCCTGTGCTCTGAGTTGTCGTGCTCCGTCTTGCCGTGGTGATTCTTGAGGAAGTTTGGAAAACCATCCAGAGAAATCCATAGTGTAGGGAAAACACCCCCCACGCAACCCCATGTGCAATGGTGTGGAAAAGCCTGCCTTGACTCTTTCAGTGTCAGCGTCACATGGTGTGTATGCGTGTCTGTGTCGTTCGATGTTCTGTGGGTTGTGTGTGTAGTGGAAAAACATGGAAAAAATCAGAGATTACAGATCACAATTCTCAGAGGTGTGCTATGGTGCAATTCGTGAACATTTGCAACTTTGGTGCCACGTGTTGCATTGCATTTCTTTTGAATGTGTATTTGAATGTGTGCTGTTTGTTCCTAAAAAACACCCATCGAGGTGTTTGGTATGTCCATGGTCTAGGCCCTGGCGCCTACGACCACAGACCTCTTCGATGAGGAATGTGCTGACAACAACTGAGAAGGGGTTCTGATTTCCTGGTATTTGCTTCCATGTTTGCTATTTGACACCCAGCCACATATTGAAACCCCGTCCCGATTGGTTGTTAGTAGTTGTGGGTTGTGCAGTTTCCAACCATTTTCAGCCCCTTCGATGACGGCAACGTTGTGTGTGCACGGGCCTGCTGCGTGGAACTTGGGTCTGGGCTGCAGCAGGGAGCCATGCGCAGACCCCTGCAGGGACCTTTTTCTTAGGCCCTATTTTGTGTTCCACGGATTTTTTGAAATGCCACTGCCAATGCCCAAATCCAGCCAATACCGCACCTGAGGTGGGTCCCGAAGCAAACAGTTGACACGCTTAGCATGTAACCCTGTGGTACAACGCTATGGTGCACCGCTCCCCAAAAAGCCATGAATCCAATGCAAGGTCTTTTGTGCACATGCAGTGGGATGGCTGAGAAGGGGCTTTTCTCTGATGTTGTGTTGCCAAGTGTGTGTTACGGGTGTTACACACCCCCTTCAAGGTTTTTTTGTTTTCAAGGGCGCAAACGCAGGGGGATGCTTTGCCGACGTCGGGTTTGTGCTTCCCCCTCAGCAGAGGCACAGACCCCCGCAGGGACCTTTTTTCTTAGGCCCTGTTTGGGTCGGCAGAGCTGTTGAGAAAGTTGGGCGTGAAGGAGCATTTGCCTAAGCAGGGGAAAATTAGTGCCATCCAACTCTACATTCCACCGGGAAGGGATCCAGCTTCGCAGCAGCAGCATCCCTAAAGAGCCCTCGAGCCGCAGCCCCTGTCCCGGCCATGGCGCCGCTAGACTCGTGCGCGCGACAGGGCGCCCAACACTCTGCCCCGCAAATGCGTGCCCCAAAGCCGCAGCAGACATATTTCAAACATCTCCATAGTCGTATGGCGCCCGGAGGCTGACGCTTCCACCAAAAACAATGTAATGAGAAGGTGCTCTGCTTTGGCTGTTTCGGTTACCATTCTCAGAGGTGTGCGTTGCTAATACTTTTGTGTTTTGGTTCTATTTGATTTGATGGATTTGATGGATTTTATTTTATTAGATGGAGCATGCAAAGTCACTAATGCCCCCTTCGACCCCTTCGATGATGAAGATAATGCTGAGAAGGGGTCCCGATTTGTTGGTATTTGCATCCATATGCGTACCCTCAGTTGTTCCTTGTATGTATGCATCCCCTTCGATGATGTGTCAGCCATGTGGGAACAATCTCTCTAGGGCCTACTGTTCTAGGCCCTATTTTGTTGGATGGAGCCAGGCATCTCCCCATACTCCAACGGATCTGCATGTTTGCCAAACTTGCCGAAGACCAGTGCACTCAGCCCTCCTGCACCCTAGTGCTGCACGACCCATGCCAGCCCCTACCTTGATACCTTGTCTGGGTCATTGCGCAGATTCCGGCCCCAAGGTTTCTTTTTCATTGTGCCTTGCTGGGCGCAGTACTATCCAATGTGGCGGACTGCATTTGAGTTGGGTGATACAGAATTCCCACTGTCAGCCAAAAAAAAACTGAGAAGGGGCTCTGCTATGTGGGTACTGGTGGTCCGCAACTTGGAGGTATTTCGTTTTGATTCAATGTGGTCCTGATTTCCTGGTGTGTTTTGGTTTTATCGCATTTGATTTTATTTTATTTGGCGGATCATGCAAAACACCCTTGAGGTGTTTAGTACGTCCGTGGTCTAGGCCATGGCGCCTATGACCATGGACCCCTTCAATGATGAACATGCTGCCAACTACTGAGAAGGAGTCCCATGTCACATTCTCCTGGTACCTATGTCCCTCCAACGCTTATCTGTTCCTTGTTGTGCATGTCTCTGTCGACACAAAGGGAAATGCGTGTATTGCATAGGAGACAAGTGTGCGCTGAGCCTCTTCTACACATAGGGCACTCTTTTGTTATCGACCTCCCCCTTGAGGCGAGGAAGCGCGTCTTGGGTCTAGACTGTTGCGTCTCTGACCCAGACATTTGAGTTGGGCGTGCCCTAGCACCCACGCGTTCATCCCCCACCCACTACGGGCTGCAATTTGCCATGTCGCCTAGCCCCCTTAGCGTGGCCTCTTCCGCCCCCTCCAGCCCTTCGTTCCCGGAATGCGGTTGGGGGGATCCGCCGGAGTTCTTGCGGTTTGGAGACCAACCCCCATCGCCACCGTGGCACTCTGATGCTGAGAAGTGTCTCAGCGAACTGGCCTCGCCCCAGCCTCCATTGCTAACACCGCCTCCCTCTCCCCCTTCACCCCGCCGTGCACCAACAACCTCTCCTACGCCCGTAAGTCCTCCGCGCAGACCCCACGTTAACCCAACCCCATACCAGGTAGCCCTGGAAGCCGTGGAGCAGGCCTTGATGTGCACTGCCGTGCCACCGCCATCCCCCCCCGCAACCCCCCAAGTACGTACCCAAGGACCCCCCCAGCCCCCCAAAACCCACTGTACACGGGCCCTACAGTGCCAAAACACTGCCGCTCATCCGGGAGAATCACGGGGGTGGGGTTCAGTACTTCGTAGACGGGGTGCTGAACCGCCGAGCGATGTACCGGTTTGCTGTGCAGCAGCCCAAGAAAAACCCCATGCGGGTGTGGTAGGAGGGCATGCGAATTAGCCGTTCGCATTTCCTCAGCAGGGGCGAGGAGCATGCAGCAGTGGTGCTTGCAATCTTGTTTGCCACCCCAAAACCCCCCCCGTATCCCCAAGACAGCCCCACCACCTGTGCCTCGTCGGCCGCTGCCCCCTCCACCAAGTGATCAGGTGACGCCGACCCAGTATAGCACGCACCGCCGTACCTCACTCCTCCCACTGGCTCCCGCACCAAAGCGGCCATGCCCCACCCCGCAGTACGGTTCATTGCTCCTGCGGCGTGCGTCTCAGTCCGCCCCCCCACCGGTGAGGCCGCAATTTGGGTCATTGCTCCCTACGCAAGCCCCCCTACAGCGACCCCAAATTCGGCGAGACGTTCGAATTTCCAGCTCTTCGGCCAGTGTGCACCGAGCGTCTCTTACTCATAGGGCACTCTTCCAAATGGCTCCAAAATGGCTCGCCAAGACCAAGTATGGTGCAAAGCCAAAGCCAAAGGCAACGGCACCACCACCATCACCAGCATTGCGCGCCCCAGAGGCGCCGCACGCCGCCCCTGTCCCAGCCCTGGCGCCGGCTGACAGGGGCGGCGCCGGCTGACAGGGGCGCGCCACCCTCTGCCCCCCAAAAGGCAACGGCACCACCACCATCACCACCATCGCGCGCCCCAGAGGCGCCGCACGCCGCCCTTGTCCCGGCCTTGGCGTCGGCTGACAAGGGCGCGCCACCCTCTGCCCCCCCAAAGGCCACGGCACCACCACCATCACCACCATCGCGCGCCCCAGAGGCGCCGCACGCCGCCCCTGTCCCGGCCCTGGCGCCGGCTGACAGGGGCGCGCCACCCTGTGCCCCCCCACAGGGAAAGCCCCAGCCACCACCCGGGGGTGTGGATTTTGTCATAATCCCACCGCAACCCTCGGCACAACCACCATCATTGCGCGCCCCAGAGCCGCAGCAATCCGCCCCTGGCCCGGCCATGGCGCGCCACAGGGTGCTCAACCCTCTGCCCCCAGAATGCGTGCCCCCGAGCCGCAGCAATCCGCCCCAGTCCCGGCCATGGCGCCGGTGGACTTGGGCGCGCCACAGGGTTCCCAACCCTCTGCACCAGCAATGCGTGCCCCCGAGCCGCAGCAATCCGCCCCTGTCCCGGCCATGGCGCCGGCTGACAGGGGCGCGCCACAGGGTGCCCAACCATCTGCCCCGCAAATGCGTGCCCCAGAGCCGCAACAATCCGCCCGTGTCCCGGCCATGGCGCTGGCTGACTCGGGCGCGCGACAGGGTGCTCAACCCTCTGCACCAGCAATGCGTGCCGCTGAGCCGCAGCACTCCATCCCCATCAAGGCACTGCCGAGCTGCCTCGGGTGCGCCACAAGGTGGTGAACCCTCAGCACGACCACTGTGTGCCGGCAAGCCACAGCACTCCACCCCTGTCCGGGCCATGGCGCCGGTCGACTCGGGTGCGCCACAAGGAGCTCAACCCTCTTCACAATCACCATGTGCCGCTCCGCCACAGCAGCCAACACTGTTGCCCACTACGGCCACATTGAACAACATGGACTACGGGCCCGATGCCAACCTTGTCGAAGGGTTTACGCAACGCTGGCTTGACCGCGACAGGTTTGTGACCAAAGCATCAGAGGTGTACACCGTCCATGAGATGGAGGCCGCTGAGGTGTGGGCAGACAAGAACGGCACCAAGCGGAACCTGGCCTTTGAGCAATGGTGGCCCCACGGTGATGGCGATGGGGATGGGAATGCTCCCCCACAGCCACAATGGGCCTCCCAAATGGAGGTCTGGGGCAATTATGAGCTGTCCGATGGTGACATGGTGCGTGGCTGGATCTTTGCCAACCCCAACTAGGATAAACACAAGCCAGACTTCGAGGCGAGGGTGCATGGAGATGGCATCTCAGGAAGCGTTTTTGGATCAGCCGTGCTAATAAGCCACGCGCCAATCTCATTGGCAACTATTGGTGTAAGGTTTCCCCGACACAAGTGCCTTTCGCACCTTGCGTACGGAGATCCAGCACGGAGCAGCGTGGCCCAAACTGCTGGCAAACATGCGGGCCGAACCATGGGACACGCCTCCCCTATCGAACGAGGACCAGGACATCCTGAAACACCTTGTCAAACAGCACGCGCTGAATCCCTCACAGGCGTTGGCTGTGCGGCAGGTGTTGGATGAGTCATGCATCACAACATTGACTGGAGGTGCTGGCACAGGGAAGTCAGAGACCTTGCTGGCATGCATCAAGGCCGTGCTATGGCAGCAAGGCCTCCTGGTCGCCCAGAACCCTGACCCTCTTGACCTGGGAACGTTGAACATGGGCAGGAAGGTGGGGCGACCTAAGACAAATACCCCAGCCCGCGCATGCGTGTTGGTGACTGCACCCACGAACGCACAAGTCGACATGTTGTTGGCACACGTGCACGAGGAGTGTTACAAGGACAGTGTGTTTCGTGAGAAGGTGCTTGGCGAACACCCAGCCCCCTGGTTGCGCCTCTGAGCCCAACGGGCTACTGCCCCACCAGGCCTGGCACCCCTCGACCAGGAGAAGGTGCAGCAGACCTTGGGGCGCACCCCATGTTGCAAGGCTACCCTCAAATGTGCCCTCAACTCCTGCCGTGTGTTGTTTGCCACGGCTGGGATGGTTGCTAACCGGCACAAGATGCTGCTCGGGAAAGGGCAGGAAAAAACCAGGTTTGCGTTCAGCTTTGTGGATGAGGCGTCGAGGCACGGCATCCCCGTGGGCCTGGACTTGGACGCCATGGGCAGCCAATGTCTGCTGTGTGGTGACCCGGGGCAGCTGCGGCCCTACAGCCATGTCCAGCTTTTGGCAAGTGCGTGTGAGGCTGAGAAGGCTGAGGTAGTCCCCGAAGCAGTGGCATGGCCAGCGGATGCCACCTTCCTGTTCAACGGGGTTGTAAGAGATTGTCCTGGCCCGCAAGTGCATTTTCATGATTCGCAACAGTTTTGCACCACCAGCACCTTGCAATTCTTTTTGTACCGCACGCGCCGCCGGGCCAGTATCCTGGTACAACAGTACCGGATGACCAAGCCGCTGGCCACGCTCATGCGTGCCTTGTTTACGGGGGAGGGGGCTGTTGGCCACTACCATTCATCTGAGAACCCCGTCTTGAACAACCCCATCCGCATTGTGGACCTCAATCGGTCCACCTGGTGGGGGGAGTTGGAGCGGACTTTGGGGGCAGAGGACCTAGGTAGAATGTTCAATCATGTAGAGGAAGCATGGGCCATGTGCAGAGCGATATCGCGCATTGTGCCCCACTGCTGCTGCCACAGCTGAGGTGGTGGGAGGGAACATTGTGTTCATCAGGGGGGAAGCCATGGACATTGGTGTGGCTATGTCGGATGCTGAGGCAGCCATTGTGTCACGGTTGGTTGAGGTGTATATTGGGTTACGCATGTGCACTTCCGTCCGTGCAATAAGTGAGCGCATTTTCTGCACTGCTCTTTGACATCTGCCCCTGGGCACCATGCATCACGGCGGTGGATAGTTGAGAAGGCTATTGCAGCAATGCATGATGCCATGCAGGATGAGGTGACGCACACCTTATTCGTGGCAACGTTCATTGCAGTGTTGCTTGACGGCTCGGATAGGCAAAGGCATCGCGTCAATGAGTACGCCATTTTGCTTATTTTCCCGGGGACTGGCCCTGGGGGCATGTGTGAGGTGTTCATTGGGGTGGTGGATGTGGCCTGTGGTGATGCGCATGAGATTGCAACACAGCTGGAATGCGTCCTGCTGTCCTGGATTCCTGACCGCGATTGGTGGGCAAAGAGGGTAGTGACCTTTGCAGTGGAGGGGGCTTCCAACCTTGGTGTGCGGGGTGCCAGTGCGCGGCAGGTTGTTGATGTCTCTATCATTGAGAGCAATGTGTTTGCCTTGATTGGGAAGTGGTTGGTGTTGATGACACCCTTGGGTGAGCCGTCCCATGTGTTGCAGCACAAGTTGGGTCTTGCGTTGGAGGCTGCGGGCCCGACCCATGTTGATTACATGGCGGCCGTCGATCGGCAGCGAGGCTTGTACAGTGGGGCACGGAAGTGGAAGGAGTTGCAAAAGTGTGTGCAGAAGCATGTGCAGGATAACCGTAGTGGCTTGCAACTGATCCCCACAAGTCATTGCATCAGGTGGTCACAGGCAAATGCACGGCGCAACAATGCTTTTTTGGCCAATGTCCCCTCGGTGGCACGACACTTGGATTCCAAGTTGCAGCATTCTACCAAGGAGGAGGATGTGTGGGAGGACTGCCATGATGCCAGTTTGCTTGCATGGGGGGTGGTTTATGGGGACATCCTGCATGGCATGCGGTGTTTTAAGAGTGTGGCACAACTGCGCGCGCCCACAGGTGCACACTTAGCCACTGCCACAGGTATGCTACAAGCCCGGTTGCAGAAGGTGGCTTGCGAGGAGGGTCAAGGGTGGTTGCAGTTCAAGGAGCAAACTGCGACCGGTGCATGGCATGGTGTGCAGTTGGTCCAGTTTGATTCAGGTGGGCAGAAGTGTGTAACAACCCCTCCTTTTCCTCGCGTTCAGGCGCGTGCAGTAACTGATGCGTTGCTTGCAGGCATCAAGGAGGGGCAGGCAACCATTGACCCCAGGGGGGTGTTGAAGTGCGCAGCATTGTTGGACCATGGCCGTTTCCTTGGCCTCCCGGTCAATGAGCGTGCTGCATATGGGGTAGAGCAGTTGCGTCAGTTTATGGCTGCACACCAAGAAGAGTTGTGCGCAGCACATGTGAACTGTGACCGTGCCTTGGTAGAGTGGGAAGGCCTTAAGGAGCACTTTGCAACTGTGCAAATGTCCAAGATGTGGGAGGCATTGGCACCTGAAAGGGCACATGCACAGTGGGTCAATGTGTGGCGCGTTCTCGCATTATTGCGAACGTATTGCCCCGCCAAAGCTGCAGTAGAGCGTGCCATCTCTTTGCGTGGGAGGTTCTGCAGCAATATGCATGACATTGTGGAGACACATGTTCTCAGCATGTGCATGGCATTGCATTCCAACTTGCCCCCTTTACAGCAATGGGCAAAGGGACAAGCTGTTGCAGTGCTACGCCACTTGGCTGCCCGTGCACGCTTCGATCTGCGCCCAAGATAGAGGGTTTCAAGGAAGGTAAGTGAAAGAGAATCTCTGGAAGCTGCGATGTTGCAGTGTCTACAAGGTAATGAAGCAGTGGCTGATGATGGTGACAACCTGCCCTTCTTTGGAGGGCCGGGTACCCCACTAGCCTCCATGGCCCCCTCAGGAAAGGGTACAGAACGGCACCAAGCTGATGTGGTACGCACTGTGGCACCAGATGGGACCCCTGACTCGCTTGCTGGCAACCACGACTTCATCACTTTTGGAAGAGGTATGGAGTGTGCCACATGCAAGAAGGAGTTTCGCATCTGGTGCAATACATGCCTAGTGTGTCATGCATGCTTTTGCGCAAGCCCGCGTCCTTGTGGGGACGTGGTGGTGAATGTTGTAGATGATGTTTGTGATGAGGGGGAGAACAATAGTGCAGACAAATTGGCCACAGCACGCAAGCCAAATAAGGGGCGCGGTGTGGCCAGGATGCAGGCGAAGTTGGTAATGGCAGCGCACAATGGCAGGCTGCGTGATTGGACGAGGGGGGCGTTGGTGCATTGTCTTGATGTGCTTGGTATGAAGGTGGCAAGTAATAGCACTCGGCGGGAACTGCGGGACCTTGCTACGCAGCACGCGTTGCCATTATTGGCAGAATGGGATGTGTTTGTGCCAGACACGGACCGTGTCACGCGTTCTGCGGCACCACCAAGCAGCTCCCAGCCCAGTTGCTCGCAGCCAGTGGATGACATGGATGGACTCATCGATGAATGAGAGGATGCCCACGTATTTGCATGTGCCTTTTTGTTGTTGTGCGCTCTCTTCGAAGATTTTGCCCATTTTCCCTGTTGGCACATTTGGTGTTATGTGGTGTACCATGACCATTTTATTTGTGGATCCAAATTTAACTCATGCCAATTGCCATGGTCAGGATGCTATCCGTTGAGATTTCTCCCCCTTTCCCTGTTTGGCACATTTCCCCCACGTTTCCCATTTGGTTTTCAGTGCTACGTATGGCTGTTTTGTGTGGTGGTCGTTCAATTTTCTCACTTTTCCTGCTCCCACATTTTCCCCTTTCCCCTTTCCCCTTTCCCCTTTCCCCTTTCCCCTTTCCCTTTGCCAAAGTCTATTTTTTCTTGGCCACTTTTGCTGCTCACCCATTTTCCCCATTGCCCCGTTGTGGTGCTCAAAGTGGTTTTTATTTTTGTGCTGCCATGTTTCTGATTGTCACAGGTGCTGTCTGCTGTCAACAACAGGTGTGCAATTGTTTTCCAAACGGGGGGGTTTTGTGTTTTCTGTTTTTTGTGGCGCCTTTTTTCCTGGGGGGGGGGGGGGTGGAAGGCACCCGATAGTGGGGGGGGGGGGTGGGCCACGGGGGGGGGGGGGTTTTCCTGTGAAGAATTTGGTGTCCGACAACGGCGGGGGGGGGGTGATTTAGGGATAGTTTCTCCCAATTTCCTCTAGGCATTAGACCCCTAGACCCACCTCCAATAGACAAGAATATCAGACATCTTCTTGGACAGACCGCACACACAACATCCCTTATCAGACATCAGACATCATACTTTATACACCATCCTGACCGGCGGTGCTGCTGGAAGGACAGACACGGCTCATTGCGCCTGAAGGGTTGTCAGTGAATGTGCTTCGCAAGTACGCTACTTTGTTCGGATCTTTCAATGCATTCTAGTCAGAATCGACGACCACTCATTTTGGAAAGTCGTCCTACATTGTAACATATGCGTCTCCAGACAGTTCGATAGCAGCACACCAGGTGACACTGGATTCCCAGCTTGGGGCAGTCACGTGTATGAGTGGATGTTCCGGTACAGACGTGTCCATGACCCGAGAAAAGTTCCTAGAATCCCACCCGTGCGACGATGAGATGAGCGATTGGTGGCGGTTTGAATTGGGGAGGGTCAGGGGCGCAGAGGAAGCACTTTAGGCTGAAAGCCAACGCCTCACACTCGAGAATTTGAACCAGGCTCAAGAATGAATCACAACTGCCCCCCCCAAATCACACTTGGTTTGTGACCCCCCTCAGCAACCGTCATGCATGCATGACGACCTAGCCCCGCATCCCCCGCCCCATGCAAATTTGGCTATTGACCCTCCAGCCCCCTGCGGTGCAGGCACAGCCTCGTACCATTGGCTCCCTGACCAGGGGAGCATGCATGAAAATTGTCCGGAACTTCATATCACATGGCTGTGTATAACCCTTTGTATCCCCTATGCATACAGGGTGATCAGGACTTTCTCGTTCTTTGCATTGCATATGACGCGAGCCGTTTGCTCGGCTGTGTACGTCAGCTCAAAAATCGAAGTTTTCGAAACTTGTTTTTATGATATTGTGATCACCTACAATGATCATCCAAGCTATGTAAAGCATTTCTTAGGCCGTATTTATGTCGTTTTTCCCCTATGTTGTGTGCGTGTTGCTTGGAGTCGATTCTCTGCGAGGTGGACTTGCCGAAGGCAATAGAATTTTCAAAACTTGTTTTTTGATATTGTGATCACCTAAAATGACCATCCAACATATGTAAGGCATGGTTTAGCCCGTATTTATGTAGTTTTTACCCTATCTTGCGTGTGTGTGTGTCTGTGTGTGTTGCTTGCAATAGATTCTCTGCGATGTGGACTTGCCGAAGGCAATATAATTTCCGAAACTGATTTTTTTGATACTTTGACCATCCAAAACTAGCGAATCACCTCGCAGAGGCTGTTAGATCAAAGCCAGGCAGGCGTATAAAGGGGAAAACGCCACATACCCCCCCATTTTGGCCTTTTTGGGCCTATTCGCGTACCCTACCCCGAGGGGTTCAATTGTTAGTTTAACCACTTGTAAAATCATTATTTTGTCCAATAAACGCATCCCCCAATGAGTTTTTGGTCCGGACCCCCCCAAACCCCCCCACTTGAAACCCACTTTTTTGAGGTTTTGAGGGAGGTGGGGGGGTGGGGGGGTCAAAAAAGGACCCCCCTTTCTTTGGGGCCGAAAATCACGAATCGCTTGGTTTTTTTTCGATTTTGAGCCGAAAAAGTGGTTCCGGGTCCCGACTCCATAGGGTTTGTATGGGGCGGAGTGGGACGAGTGCTGATGCAGTTTATGCACTTTCCGGCCCTTTTTGGTATGTTTGCGGTTTTGGTGACCTCGGTGACCCCCATGGTACCAAGTCTAAGGGGTGTGAGTGAGGATGTTGTGACGATATATGCCTACTAGGATACAGAAGGACGTTTTTTGCAGTCTCTAGCCTTGCTTAGGGCCGGTGAACTGCTTGTGCCAAAGACGCAAAATGGCTGTTTCCACCCATAAAGGCCTAGTGAATGGGTTGGTACACAACCTGCTAATGTAGTTTTTCACCCTGGGCAGCTCAAAAATCGAATTTTTTTCGAAACTTATTCCTATGATGTTGTGATCACCCAAAATGACATCCAAGGCATGTAAAGCATGTTGTAGGCCGTATTTACGTGTTTTTCACCCTATTTGGGTATTAAGTCCGGGGTGGGGGGGGGTCCCAAGGGATTGGTACACAACCTGCTAATGCAGTTTTTCACCCTTGGCAGCTCAAAAATTGAAGTTTTCGAAACTTACTTTTCTGATATTGTTTATGCACTTTTCAGCCATTTTTGGTATATTGGCGGTTTTGGCGACCTCGGTGACCCCGTGGTACCCACTTTGAGGGGTGCGAGTGGGGATATTGTGACAGTATCTGCCTGCTAGGATACGGAAGGACATGTTTTGCAGTCTCTAGCCTTTCTTAGGGCCTTCACAACCCGTGTCAAAGACGCGAAATGGCTGTTTCTGCCAATAATGGCCTCGTGAATGGGCCGGGACACAACTTGCTTATGCAGTTTTTCACCCTAGGCTGCTCAAAAAACGACCACCCAAAATGAACATCCAAGGTGTGTAAAGCATGTTGTAGGCCGTATTTACGTGTTTTTCACCCTATTTGGGTATTAGGTCCGGGGGGGGGGGGGGGGGTCTCCCAAGGGATTGGTACACAACCTGCTTATGCAGTTTTTCACCCTAGGCAGCTA